>CM053033.1:173972334-173994542 GCA_028564925.1 Lithobates sylvaticus
TGGGTAGTTAGGGATGTGACAGGCATTGATTCCATAATCCATTACTTGGATGACTTCCTCTGCGTGGGCCCTCCAGCTTCCAATGTGTGTGCGATACTGTTGTCCACGTTGCAGCACATTGCGGAGAATTTTCGGGTGCCGTTAGCACCTGACAAGACGGAGGGCCCGCGCACAGAATTGAGTTTTTTGGGGATAGTGATCGATTCCATGGCTATGGAATGCAGATTACCCGAAGAGAAGTTGAGGGATTTACAAAAGGAAATTAGGGAGATCCATGGGTGCAAGAAAGTGCAGTTGCGCACGCTACAATCCCTGTTGGGAAAGTTGAATTTTGCATGCAGGATCATTCCTATGGGGAGGATTTTTTGTAGACGATTGTCATCGGCCACGGCAGGGGTAAAAGCTCCCACACATTATATTAGGCTTCGGAGGGAGCACAGGGAGGATCTGGAGGTGTGGCATCGGTTTTTGCAGGAGTTTAATGGGAGGTCGGTTTGGATGTCGGGTCCAGTTAGCAATTTTGATGTCGAGCTGGTCACCGATGCGGCAGGATCCACAGGTTATGGAGCGTACTTCCAAGGGTGTTGGAGTGCGGAGCCATGGCCACGATCCTGGGTGGAGGCGGGGTTTACAAAGAATCTGGCACTATTGGAGTTGTTTCCGGTGGTGGTAGCATTGGAGCTGTGGGGCAAGGCCTGTAAAAATTTAAAGCTTAGATTGAATTGTGATAATATGGGGGTAGTGCAAATAATCAATAGTATGTCGGCATCTTCACAACCTGTCATCCGGTTGATGCGACAGCTAGTGTTGCGCTGCATGCAATTGAATATTTTTCTTTATGCGGTACACATCCCTGGGGTAGAGAACACGCTGGCTGATTCTTTGTCTCGGTTCCAGTGGGACAGATTCAGGACTCTGGCACCGGAGGCTCAGCAGGAGGGAGTTCCTTGCCCGGCCTGGATCTGGGATTTGGCACTAGGGTAGCAGCAGGATGGATCCAGAAGTCGGTAAGTATGTCGTCTTGGTCGGCATACCAGAAGGTCTGGAAGGAGTGGGGTGAGTTGCTGCTGGAATCGGGAGTGGGGCAAGATGTGTCACAATTTAGGCTGTTAGTGCTGTATTACGTGTCCAGAAATATGGAAGAAGGCAGGTCGGTGTCCGCTATTGAAAAACGGTTAGCAGGTTTGGCCTTTTTGTTCAAGTTACAAGGCATTGTGGATTGGACAAAAGAATTTTGGGTAAAACAGGCAGTAAAAGGGTATCGCAAAGCAAACAAGACAAGGGACGAGAGGCGGCCGATTACTTTTACCAATGTTCTGGCCTTAAGGGAGCAGTTAAAGGGGGTGTGCAAGGATGGGTACGAGGGGTTATTATTTACAGCGGCTTTTTCTTTGGCGTTTTTCGGGGCTTTTCGGATTGGAGAGTTGGTTAGCCCATCAAAAAAGGAAGAGGGAGGTTTAATGTTGGGGGATGTGGAAGTTTTGGGGGACAGGGTGTTGGTGAATTTAAAAAAGTCCAAGACTGATCAAAAAGGAGTGGGGGTGCTGATCTCGTTGCATAGGTTACAAGGCTGTGCGGTATGCCCCGTAAAAGCAGTAGGAGAGTTCATGGGGGTGAGACCGGAGGTTGGGGGCCCGTTGTTGGTGCACAGTGATGGATCATACCTGTCGCGATTCCAATTTGGGGCGGTTTTGCGAAAATGCCTAAATGGTATGGGTTTAGAAGGTTCTGCCTACGCCTCACACTCCTTCCGCATTGGGGCGGCCACCGAAGCCGCCAGGTGGGTTGGATGAGGTGGATGTGCAAAAAATGGGGAGGTGGGAATCGAAACGATTTCGGACTTACGTTAGACCACTGTTGATTCAGGAATAATGGGGATAGATATATAAAAAAAAAAAAAAAAAAAAAAAAAAAAAAATAAAAAATATATAGGTGTGTTGTTATAGTTGCATTGGTTAGTATGGTGGCCTTAGTTAAGTTATAGTGCTGGTCAATTACACTATGTTTGTCATTTCAGATGGAGGGCTTCCGCGCCTCGTCTGGATCCTGGGGCACTCATATGTGTGTTGGGGAGCACGGAGAGGGGATGCCAGACCAGGTGGGAGGCAGTTGGGGGTGTCTAGGAGAGAGGCCACCATACGTTGGCTGGGCAGGCCGGGAATGTTGTGGGATAGGGTGGTGCCCGAAATAGAACGTTTCGCGTGGTTGGACAGGCCACCGGCGGTCCTGGTCATACACGCGGGCGGGAATGATTTGGGTATGCGGACAGTGAGGGATCTTATTGCCGATATAAAGAGGGATCTGACCTACCTGCACGAGACGTATCCAGACACGCTGTTGGTATGGTCAGATATGGTCGCTAGAACATCCTGGAGGAGGGCTAGATCAGTGTATCGCCTTAACAAGGCGAGGATACGGGTAAATAAGGTGGTGGGGAGGTTCCTGGCGTGGCAAGGGGGTTTAGTGGTTCGCCACAGGGAACTTGAAAAGAACGTGGGCCTCTATTTGAGGAGGGATGGGGTTCATTTGACGGACGTTGGGATCGACCTGTGGTCGTTGGGTTTACAGGAGGGGATACATACGGCCCTGCGGGTGTGGAGGTGCCTTCAAGGGTAAGGGGTCACCCTTTCAGTCTGTGGCGGTTTTTAGGTTGGTCAGTGACGGTGGCAGTTATGTAGTTGGTGAGTGTGTGGGGGGCTCGTCATGAGATGGCCCCTCCGGTGTAGTACATCGAAGATCGATGATTACTCTGTGTGCACTGCGGGATAGGGTTTTGTCTCCGGGCGGTTAAAATGGAGGCCTACTTGGTTCGGTTAAATCCTGCAGTGCCCCCTGGTGTTATATATATATATAGTCATATATATATTGGTTAACTAACTGGCTGTGTTACAAGTGTTAGCCCCGTCACTGACCAACATATGAGGGTATAACCGATGGTTATTTATGTTTACATTAAAAAGGTTTATGGTTATTTATGGTTATTTATATATGGTTATTTATACGGTTTTATATGTTATTTATATTTGGAAAATTGGAGTTAAGTTTAATAAAGGCTGTTGTGGCCATTTACTCCACAAGAAGTACGGTGTGGTCCATTATTTAAGGGGAGTAACAAAAGGGTGGTTTTGGATTAAAGGGGTCACAACAAGTGGGTGGTCTTTACTAGGCTACACGAGTCAAGAGAGGGCCGGACGGAATGAGAAAAAGGAATATAGGGAGGGCCGGACATGACTGTGTGTCTAGTGACACACAAAAGGGAATACAGCAGGGAGTGGTTAACAGGGGCAGCCAATAGAAAGCAAGGGGAGCGGCATTAGAAAAAGGGGGCGTGGCCGAGCGGGACCATTCGTCGTTCGGAATCCACAGGAGGAGGCAGTTTTTTCCCACCCACCCTCCCTATAGTTAAGTTTGTTGTGAAGGTCTTAATGCTTTTGTTATCATTTCAGGAACTCAAAATGGACGTCTGGAAGAAAGTTGGTTGGCGGTTTTTAGGTTGGTCAGTGACGGTGGCAGTTATGTAGTTGGTGAGTGTGTGGGGGGCTCGTCATGAGATGGCCCCTCCGGTGTAGTACATCGAAGATCGATGATTACTCTGTGTGCACTGCGGGATAGGGTTTTGTCTCCGGGCGGTTAAAATGGAGGCCTACTTGGTTCGGTTAAATCCTGCAGTGCCCCCTGGTGTTATATATATATATAGTCATATATATATTGGTTAACTAACTGGCTGTGTTACAAGTGTTAGCCCCGTCACTGACCAACATATGAGGGTATAACCGATGGTTATTTATGTTTACATTAAAAAGGTTTATGGTTATTTATGGTTATTTATATATGGTTATTTATACGGTTTTATATGTTATTTATATTTGGAAAATTGGAGTTAAGTTTAATAAAGGCTGTTGTGGCCATTTACTCCACAAGAAGTACGGTGTGGTCCATTATTTAAGGGGAGTAACAAAAGGGTGGTTTTGGATTAAAGGGGTCACAACAAGTGGGTGGTCTTTACTAGGCTACACGAGTCAAGAATAATATGGAGGCAAATTAAACCAAAGCATTCAGACGGCCAGATGGTGGCTCCTCGCTGGTGAAGGCTAGCAGGTATCACAGCTGTTCCATATGGGCCAGGTAGCTCTACACAGTGTTTCTCTCTCTTTGGAAAAGTGTAAAATCTCTCTTGACACGTTTATGGTCCTGACTCAATAAGCCTCTAACTAAATAGACTTCTTTAGGTCTTATTGAATCAATCCCTGTGCAATGTCATATCCAATGAGCTAGCTCTCTGACATTTTTCTCCTGTAGTATATGCCCTTTTCTTGTTGTAAGAGAGTAAATAGCTTCAGGCATCTGCAAGCCTAAAACAGATTGTTGTCTGTCACAAAATAGAATTCAAAGCCTTCAGTATTCAGCCTTGGGCAACTCTGTATGAGCACAAGATAGCAGTGTTTTATCTCATCCTACTTCACCCATCATATCCTCCTTTTTTGGCAAGTATGTTAATTATAACCCAGATGCGCTCATGTCTTTTTACAACCGTTAATGCAAAAATATAAAAGTTCCTATCACTACAAGTGGTCCAGTACTCAGTGTCTGTATTGTCTTGGCAATTCCATGGTTTTGAAAATTCAGTTGTTGAGATAAAAGGATAATTCACAGACATTTTAATAGGAGGCCAAGTAAGATGTTTCACAACAGGAAAAGGGGGCCAGGAATATGGGTTTAAGATTCCCATAGACTTCTGAGTGTAGTTAAAGAGGAGCTTCAGGCTCCCCCAAAAACATCAAACGGCAGCAGCTACAAATACTGTGGCTGCTGACTTTAAATTTAAGGACACTTACCTGTCCAGAGATCCCGCAATGTCCTCACCAGAACCGATTCTTCAATCAGCTTCGGGTGCAGGTGGCGGCATATCTGTAGTAAGGGAAACAGGAAGACTTGCGGCTTTGTCTCGGTCACGATCTGCCTTGTGAATGGCCCCTGTAGTCTTCTGGGACCTGTGATCTGTCCTAGAAGACTGCAGGGGGGGGGGGCAAAATTCTGGCTCACAGCGGGAGTCAAGTCCCTAAAAAGTGGCAAATGTAGCAGTGGGGGGGGGGGGGGGGTGCTAACAAGTGGACCTTCCATTTTTGAGTGGAGCTCCACTTATGTGACATGGGTTTCTTAAGGCTGGTATGGTTAGGCTTGCATATTTAGGTTCTGCAATGAGGGTGGATCCTCACTTTATCATTGGATTAGAGGAGAGGGGAGTACAGGAAGAGGAAGGAATGTAACCAGAGGGGAGGGCGTGGTAGGAAAGGGAACTATAGACAAGGGAACAGTGAGGGAATGGATGGGAGGAGAAGTATCAAAAATAAGAGGAGCACATAAGGGATAGGGAAGTACAAGAAAAAGCTAAGGAATATAAAGAGAGGAGTGGGTTTGTGAGAAAAGTGAATAAGCGGAAAGGGGAGTACAAGAGACATCAAGGGATAAAAGCTGTGGAAGGAGAGGAGAGCAGGGGTCAAGTCCTGGGGGAAAAGGTGTGGGAACTCCCACCCAAGATCCACTCGCCCACCAAAAAAAAATGATACGCTCATATGCACAAACGCTTTAAAAGTGGTATTTTTCATCCAATTTTCGTATTGTGTGTATGAAGCTTAACTGTTAGTACATAAAAAAAAAAAACAATCCTCAATAAACATAAATACGGTAATTCTCTAAATAATCAGCATTCATTCAATTGTGCTTCCATGCAAATGTGAACATCATGTTCTGATCTTTATTGGGGAATTTTATTTTGTATATAGAGTGTTTATGTGGTGAGTTTACACTTTTCATTGAACAGAGTTGGGATAACACAGGGTTAAACAGAAAGGTCATAAATTAACTGCACATTATCTGGACAGAATGCTTGGGGAGATAGTGATGTGTTCCTGCTTAGGAGATGTATGTTAGCTTGGGGGGCTGCAAACTCTGCAGGGCTCCAACACACACTTGCTGCTATTTCAACCCTTCACATATTTCCACATAAACTTCCCTCCTGGCATTAAACTTTGCCAGGGATTGTGCTCACCTTACCACCCCAAACTGATGTTCCTCCCTCAGCTCACCTCTCTCCCTGCATGTCCTGTGAGCAGAATAGCTGTGCTCCTCCTCTGGGTTCTCTCATCATATGGCACTGAAGATAGAGGAGGGGGGATTCAGCGGGACACACAGACCAAGTATACAGGAGACTGGGGGAGGGGGAGATGAGGAGACAGAAAATCAGGAGGGGCCAGTGGGGAGGAGCGCATCACGAGAAGTATGACTAAATACAATCTCTTAGCAGCAGGGACCTGATCTACCTGTCAGCTAGCTGTGATTGACAGGTAGATCGAAGCGGAAGCTGTCATGGGGCCCCCCACTGGCAATGCCTGAATGGTCAGGTGTGCGGCACTTACTATTGCGAGCTGTGTCGGCAGCTGCTAGTGTAGCATCTGCCACACAGCTCGCATACTTCAAAGTCTTGCCGGACACGGCTGCTAACGGGAACTGAGTTCCTGTTGTAGAAAAAGTACAGGAACTCCGTTCCCATGAGTTCCCGCAGGACTTGATAGGGGAACATGGGGGAGGGAGCAGGAAAGGAGAGAAGAGTATTGGAGAGAGTAAAGGGTGAAAGCAGAGGGGAGGAGATGTGAGGCGAGGAGAAAGATAGGGGAGCATGAGAGAGGGAACAGGAAGGATAAGGAGAGGACAGTGGATGAGAGGAGTACAGGAGAATAAGGGATAAAAGCAATGGGGAGGAGAGGAGAGGGATAGGGGAGCATGGGAGAGGGAACAGGGAGGGAGAGGATGGTGGATGAGAGGAGTACAGAAGAGGATAAGGGATAAAAGCAGTGGGGAGGAGAGGCGAGGTATAGGGGAGCATGGGAGAGGGAACAGGAAGGGAGAGTAGATAAGAGCTGAGAGGGATACAGGAAATTAGAGGATAAAAGCATAGAGGAGAGGAATGGAAAAAGGAACAGGAAGAGAGAAGAGAGGAACGTACAGGAGAGGGAGAAGGAAGAATGGCAGGGTGAAAAGGAAGGGAGAGGAGGATGACTGAGAGGAGTACAGGAGAGGAGGGGAGTACAGGAGAGGAGGGGAGTACAGGAGTGGAAAGGAGAGGAGAGAAGTAGGAGAGGAGAGAAGTAAAAGAGGAGGTGAGAGCAGAAGAGAGGAGGGTTTGCGGAGAGGGGGGCAGAGAAGAGGAATAGGGGAGCATGGGAGAGGGAACAGGAAGAGGAGGGTGGGTGAGAGTAGGGGAGTACAGGATTGGAGGGAAGTAGAAGAGAGGAAGGGAAAGGGGGGAGGAGAGGAGGGGAGATGATAGGAGGGGAGAGTAGAGGAGGGAAGGGAAAGGGGAAGAGGAGAGGGATAGGGGAGCATGGAAGAGGGAACAGGAAGGGAGAGGAGGGTGGATGAGAGGAGCACAGGAGAGGAGGGGAGTACAAGAGAAGGGTAGAGGGGCAGAAGAGAGGAATAGTGAATAGGGGAGAGGGGGAGAGGAGAGGGGTAGTGGAAAAGGTGAGAGGATAGGAATAGAGGAGAGGGGGAGAGGAAAGGGAGAGAGGGAGAGAGTAAAGGAATAGGGGAACATGGAAGAGGGACCGGGAAGGGATAGGAGGGTGGATGAGAGTACAGGAGAGGAGGGGAGTACAGAAGTGGAGGGGAGTACAAGAGAAGGGGAGAGGAGAGAGGAGAGGGGGAGAGGGGAGGGGTGAGAAAGAGGAGGAACATGGCAGAGGGAACATGAAAGAAGAGGCAAGTATGGGAGAGGATAAGGGATGAAAGCAAAGGGGAGGGAAGGGAAGGAGAGGAAAAGGGAAGCATGGGAGAGGGAACAAGGAGGGGAATGGATGATAGGACAGGGGAGGGAGCTTTGCAGTATCGCTGCAAATCACCTAATGAAAAAAGATGCATGAGCAAAGCCACATGTAGACATAACAATATTTCTGGATTGGCAGGAAGCAGTTATTTCCAAGAATCCCCACTAAAATATCCTGTGCCAGCTGCAGACACAGATAATTGGCCTTCCAGAAAGCCAGAAAGCCGTGTATCATTTTCTGGAGTCAAGATTAATTAGGCAAGCAGTTTGTAAAACCTGGAATGTATATGTTCATAGTAAAGTAATAAAAAATGGAATCAGATGACTTTTCTAGTCTGCCGTTCATGTCAGCTCTATGAACTTATTTCAGTGAGCACCTATTACTAACCCAATTCTAATGTTATCCTGTAAAAGTCTGTGGTGCCCAATGTAATTATTTAGATCCTTCCTATCTGGCATGCACTACCAAAAATACATCTGAAATATGTTACATCAGTGAAGCAGTTACAATAGGTATTGTCCAAAAAACAATCCATGGAACGGATATAGAGTGCTATGTATATATCTATATGTGTAGTGGAAAGGTGGGGTTGTTGCATGCCTACTTTAACCTACACCATACGTTGGGGTATTTGGGGGCATCAAAGCAGCTTTGGGGATGTAAAAAGAAGAAAATACTTACCTTTCTGAATGCCAATATTTGAAAAACATTAGGCGTTGTTAAAGTCCGGCCGCAGCGAGTATTCGACTTATCAGGATGCGTTGACTACCTGCTCTCACTCCCAGTTGGTTTTCATCACTACAGGACATGGGAGCCAAGGAAGGAACCACAGCAAGTGGTGGGGAAGCAAGTATTCATCACCCTGGGAAGTGTCAGTAATCTGCATCAGCCAAAGACCAGCAATATAGAAGAGTTATAAGACATAGGCAGCATGAAAGGTAAGTATCTACCATCTTCTTTTACAGGCAGGGTTTACATTAATTCTCTCCCTTACCAACAGGGTCGCATTAAGATACCAACTATATAAACATCTGTATTTGTGCAGAAAAAGTTTACATGGGGTAGAAGCAATACAGTGGTGTCATCTGCTCATTGGACTGAGAAGGAGCAGAAGAAGACTGATGAGGCCATCTGTCTACTCACTGTACTCTCTCCTCCTGCCAGCTTGCTTTTCATCAGCATTTTTGCTCATTGTGCTGCCCCCTCTTTTCCATTCTGGGCTCTGCTGTACAGGGGATTGCGAAAGGCTGATAACCAGTCAAATGAAGTACTTACATTGGTTGTATTTACATAAATATATTTGTAGCACCCTCTAGTGTGCTACCAGTGTAAGAGTAGACAAACAATATTCTTCCTGACTTATGTTTAAGCCTGTGAGTCTTTAATTGGGTCAGGGTTATTAGAGTTCAGGGCAGCATGACTCATACAGACAGCTCTCTGGTGCCTACCCTGGTTCTAGAACGTTGGAGAATGTTCTGGAAGCTGGAGGGCAGAGGCTAGGAAGGGCTGTTCTACATTTTTAGAGGCCCTTAGCCAATCCCTAGGAGGTGGGCCTGGCAGGGGACTAAGTGAACCCTTAAATATAAATGAGTCTTGCTGGCAAGGGAGTCGGGTGGAAGATGGTTATGCAGTGCTGAGGGGGCTGTTGGTGGCCCTTAAAGTGGATGTCATAATGTAGAGACTAAGATGTCCTTTCATTTGAGCCCAGTCTTGCCACACAGATTTACTCGAGGCCTGAGCAATCCTCTTTTATTGTTCAGTTAGAGAAATCTTGACAAAGTCTTGAAAACTTTGTCAAAAACTCCCCTTTGCTGTGAGTGACAGGTGATTTACATATCTCATGCACTAGCCTGAGACAGGCACATCCTGTGTAAAAAGTTCACAATTCACATCCCCTCCCCTCCAGCTCTCCCAGGATTGGCTGCCTTTACTGTGTTTTGACTGGATGTTTCTCATCATGGGATGTGATCCACAGACCAGGGTGAAAGGAAATGTATTCTCGAGTGAACAGCAAGAAGAATATAGGGGAGATGTATGTAGTCAGAGCTGGGCAGAGTAGAAGATCCTGTGATCTGATGATTGTAATGCCCCATACACACGGTCGGATTTTCAGACAAAGTTGTCGGATATTCCGACCGTGTGTAGGCTCCATCGGACTTTTTCCGTCGGATTTTCCGACGGACAAAGTTTTATCTCCTGCTCTCAAATTTTCCGACAACAAAGTCCTATCGGACTTTTTCCGATCGTGTGTAGCGAATTCCGATGGACAAAGTGCCACGCATGCTCAGATCACATTACA
Organism: Lithobates sylvaticus; assembly: GCA_028564925.1. Classification (NCBI taxonomy): domain Eukaryota; kingdom Metazoa; phylum Chordata; class Amphibia; order Anura; family Ranidae; genus Lithobates; species Lithobates sylvaticus. Next base: position 173,982,457 of record CM053033.1, read on the forward strand.
AGACCAAAGCTATTGGCTACTAGCCCCTACGTAGTCCCGTCGTACGCAACAAACGTCACCACGTTCAGGATGATCGGATTTTCCGACAACTTTGTCTGACCGCGTGTATGCAACACCAGTGTCAGACAAAATCTGTCGGAAAAAAATCCGACGGATTTTGTGGTCGGAATTTCCGACCGTGTGTACGGGTCATTATAGTGCAGTGTGTGTATCTGAGGTCACCTGATCACAGTTGCAACATTCCTTTCCATCACCAGGATTTGTTATGTGGGGGAGGGGTGGTTTTCTCACTTTTTATAATTACACCCAGTAAGGCTGAATGAGCTTAGGGCCAGTTCCCACCAGTGTGCTGTACGAGATCGCATGTGATTCCCACCGCACTGCAGTGCAAATCACATGCGATGTCCGTGCAGTGTGATTTCAGCCATACAAATAGTATGTGTGATATTGCATCACATTCGGATCAAACTCGCACAGGACCCGTTTTTTGGTCCGCACCAGAATCGCATGGTTGTTCACACCTTTGCGAACTGATTCACGTCCTAACTGTCAATTCGCAGTGCGATATGCGAGCTGAAATGGGGGTGTCGTTAACATTGTATGACACTCCCCACCAGTTTGCATATGGCAGTGTGAACTGCCGTGCGAGTCGGATGCGATGTGGGAACCCGCAGTGGATTCGCAGGGTTCCCGAATCACAGCCTTGGTGGGAGAAGTCAGGTGACATTTGTAGGCTGTATGCTTTGAGGCTCGGTTCACACTGGTGCGATTTGGGAACCCTGCGAATCCACTGCGAGTTCCCACATCGCATCCGACTCGCACGGCAGTTCACACTGCCATATGCGAACTGCTGGGGAGTGTCATACAATGTTAACGACACCCCCATTTCAGCTTGCATATCGCACTGCGAACTGACAGTTAGGACATGAGTCGGATCGCATAGGTGTGAACACCCATGCTATTCTGGTGCGGACCAAAAAAAGGGTCCTGTGCGAGTTTGGTCCGAATGTGATGCAATTTCAGCCATACAGTTTGTATGGCTGAAATCGCATTGCACAGACATTGCATGTGATCTGAACAACGATGCGGTACGAATCACAGGAATACGGAGTGTACAGTGGTGGGTAGTACGTGCAGGATGGTGTCAGGACAGTGGACAGTGTCAGATTTTTTTATTTATTTTACAATTAAATTTTTTTTTTCAAAAGGTTTTTGGGGACCAGTGGATTTTTTTTATTTTTATACATTTTATTTATGCTCTGGCCGCTCACAGCGGCGAAGCAAGGATACCCGGAAGGAAGATGGATGCTTTGTGCAACAGGGGACATCGGTGACATCGCTGGCTCCTGTGTCAGGTAAGTGACACATAATGGGCTACTATGCGATGCATAGTAGTCCATTAGGCTTTGCAGGGAAACAAAGAGCAAGTAAACCCATCAGCCTTGCCCTGGGAGATCTCCAGTGAGTCAGTCGTGTAGACTGGTGAAGAAGCAGCCAGGTGGGCTGGTGAAAAGGCAGCCAGGTGGCCTAGCATTTCCTGCAGTAGTAGATCTGGGACCAGTGTCTACAGGAGAATTGGAGGTACTTCAGTGTTCAGTTCCCAACACATGCTACTTTCCAAAGGGACTGAGAGTTCCTAGCCTGTAAGGGGCTTTTGCTAAATCTAACAAAGACTGTTAGTTTGTACAAAAGAATAAAGTGGGAGCTGTACAGAGGATCAAGTGGAGCTGTACAGAGGAAGGAAGTTGTCCCTGGTTTTGTCGCTTTCAAGTTGGGTATCCCAAAATTCCTATACCCATCTAGGTTAATATCCCTTTAATAAAAACAACAAAAACACAGCTCAAGAACTGTTCACTGTGGCTGGATGAAAGCTGAAAATGTTATGTGCCTGGCTGTGCAGCAGTGGGGAACCCTGTCACTTGCATCCCCTATAGTGGTAGTGCTACATGTTTATAACTCTCGTATAGGCGTTGCATAGGAGCCACCTAGAAGTCCTTTCACGCATGGTCAGACGGAGTGTAACTGAATCATTGACCCCGTTGCCAAATTTTAAAGGGAGCCCCTGGCCCACTTTCCCTGTAGCAGCTGGCAATGTCAACTGTGAAAGGTTACGTCATTGATCTTATCAGAGTATGCCCAAATCAAGGACAGGCAGCAGGAGAACTGTCAGCATAGTTAGTACGCTACAAGGGAGCAGTGCTTTGGAGAAAAGTTATAGCGGCAGTATCAATATTAATATGAACCATAATGATATTTTAGAATCGATAGTCGGTAGATGCCCCATTAGGTGCTCATTTTGACTGTCTTACTGCCCCACGTTATTGGTTGCTAGGATGCAGGCAGCAGCCTGCACTATAACAACCAATGCCACTGTGCAGTAGGGCCTCCTGCATCCTAGCCAGTCACAGGAGACATGTGACCAGGAATTCACACCACCTACCTGCATTAAATCCCACTTAATGGGTTGCCAGGAGGCAGTGTAAAGGGGTTAAAATCTCCCCTGATGGGGCTCCCTCCTACCCCAAGCCCTATGGCAACTGTTTGGGCTGCTGTGGCTATTGTTAAAAATAAAAGGATCGTCAGGATAAGTCCTGGTTCAGATGCCGTCACCGTCCGCCATCTTGGATGTATCCTTGCTATAGATATTGTTAGGTCACTGAATGTAGAGATCCCTACGATCAAGCACTTGGTGGTCTAATATTATTAAAGGAAACCTATGATGATAGAACTATTTAGTCTAGTTGTAATACTCATGGCTTTGTCTGAAATAGTTAAAATTAGTCCTTAGTGTTAGAATTCCTTATTGCTATATTTTTCCAAGTCTTTTCTGATACCCATTTACTACATCACTGTTCTAGGTATGAGTCACAAATACTTTATAACTTATGGAACATATTGAAGTAGGACAAACCTAGCCAACTAATATTTTTTAGAAGGAGAACAGCCATGGCAGCTTCCATATTACCCATGACAAGTGTACTTTTAATAACCACATGCTGTCCGTATGCCATATGTAAAGTGCAGGGACTTCAAATGGGTAAACAAGCAAGTTGGCAATCTACTTTTCAGTAAAATATTTGTTGCCGAGTCCTACCTGTTTCTGCTACGAAGAAATAGCTGTTTGTTTTCACAAAGTGTCCTATGGATACTGATTCAGAATAGGAGTGACTGCTTTATTATATTCACCTGACGCACTCTTTATGTTTTGAAATGAGAACAGCTGCAGGGTCTTCACCCCTTCAGAAGTATTTAAAGGGGTTGTAAAGGTAAGTGTTTTTTCACCTTAATGCCTAATGCTGGACTCGGGAGCGCGCCCGCAAGGTAACCCCCGGGAGAGCTCTTCTCCCAGGGGATTATCTAATGTGGGGAGGAGCCGAGACAGCCGCTGGGGGACCCCAGAAGACCAGGATCGGGGGCAACTGTGTGCAAAACGAGCTGCACAGTGGAGGAAAGTATGAAATGTTTGTTATTAAAAAAAAAAAAAAAATACATAACTTTAATGTCAATGTCACTTTAACCCTTAAGGAGGATCTCAGTAAAACTAAATATGCTATTGCAGAGGATGTCTAAAATTTCACTTGCATCTTAGTGTAGACGTCTGGGAAAAATCAGTGAACCAATCACACAAGCAGGGAATTACATTTCTGGTGTAGTTCTGTACACCAGGGGATGTAAAGAATACCTCCAGGTTACCATATTGCATTGCATTTTACAGAAAATAACAATAACAACTTCAATTTGAAAGGAAATGTAATTTTTAATAAAATTAAATTACAATATGACAATTGTGTATGCCAGGGGTCCGTAATTTTTAATAAACAAAGGGCCAGTTTAATGAGGGGCCAGACTGGCAGTGGGCGTAACAATGCCTCAAGTAGTCAGATGGTTAGTGGGAGGAGAAATAGTGCCCCATTGTTGGTCTCAGTAGAAGGAATAGTGGCCCATCATTGACTTCACTGGGAGGAATAGTGCCCTATCATTGGTGTCACTGGGAGGAATAGTGGCCCATCATTGATGTCACTGGGAGGAATAGTGCCCTATCATTGGTGTCAGTGGGAGGAATAGTGGCCCATCATTGGTGTCAGTGGAAGAAATAGTGCCTTATCGTTTCTGCCAATTGGAAGAATTATGCCCCACTGTGTCAGTGGGAGTAATAGTTCATAGTACCAATGTCAGGAATAGAGCCCCAGGGGCCAAATAAAGGCATACGGAGGGCCACATATGGCCCTAGGGCCACGGTTTTAAGACCACTGGTGTATGCTAGATAATTTTTTTCTTTGCTATATTTGTTTTCACAAAAGTAGAGATACCCTTTAATTTCTGTATCAACAGGAAATGAGAGGAGAGTTGTTACAGAAGCAGGTATTCCCACTTCCACCCCATTATTGGAGCATTTTCCATTACCTCATGCTCTGGTGCCAACTGAAATTTATGGGATTTCCAGTGGCCAGTAGGGAAAATGGAGAGGCGAATCTTATTTTTCCTAACTCTAGTTAGGAACAAAAAAAATGCCATTAAGGCTGGTGCACACAGGCTGAATATCGGCCGGTTTATTTTATACGGCCTCATGCGTCAGTGTGAATGAGACCTTAAAGTTTTGCTTAGCCTCCCCCTACCCCTCTTGCTTTACAAATGATTAATCCTTGTGACTGACAACTGACATTTTCACAGACGAGTGAGGTTCAGGCAGGGAATTGAAGTTGCTCTAGGCATTTTAGAACCCCTCTGGGGTACCTCAGGGGCTCCTGTTCTGAATAATTGGTAGTGGAAAAACAGTTTTTTGTGCCTTCTATTTATATTTTGTTTCCAGTTCTATAGCAGAAAGTTGTATAGTGTCATGGAATCTTTTCTGACATATTTTGAAGCCTATCTCAAGACTATAAAGCAATCACACATAGTAGGCACATGTCTTTCCTCTGATTGTATGTTAACTGTCACCATTGTGTATGTATTTTGGCAAAAAAGTAAAGAAGATTCTGTCACAAGTCTGTAAGGAAATCTTAGACACAGAAGGTCCTGCTACTTATCCACTCTACCCAAATCAGTTCTGCTCTTTCTTCACTCTACCCAAATCAGTTCTGCTCTTTCTTCACTCTACCCAAAGCAGTTCTGCTCTTTCTTCACTCTACCCAAAGCAGTTCTGCTCCTTCTCCACTCTACCCGAAAGCAGTTCTGCTCCTTCTCCACTCTACCCAAAGCAGTTCTGCTCCTTCTCCACTCTACCCAAAGCAGTTCTGCTCCTTCTCCACTCTACCCAAAGCAGTTCTGCTCCTTCTCCACTCTACCCAAAGCAGTTCTGCTCCTTCTCCACTCTACCCAAAGCAGTTCTGCTCCTTCTCCACTCTACCCAAAGCAGTTCTGCTCCTTCTCCACTCTACCCAAAGCAGTTCTGCTCCTTCTCCACTCTACCCAAAGCAGTTCTGCTCCTTCTCCACTCTACCCAAAGCAGTTCTGCTCCTTCTCCACTCTACCCAAAGCAGTTCTGCTCCTTCTCCACTCTACCCAAAGCAGTTCTGCTCCTTCTCCACTCTACCCAAAGCAGCTCTGCTCCTTCTCCACTCTACCCAAAGCAGTTCTGCTCCTTCTCCACTCTACCCAAAGCAGTTCTGCTCCTTCTCCACTATACCCAAAGCAGTTCTGCTCCTTCTCCACTCTACCCAAAGCAGTTCTGCTCCTTCTCCACTCTACCCAAAGCAGTTCTGCTCCTTCTCCACTCTACCAAAAGCAGTTCTGCTCCTTCTCCACTCTACCCAAAGCAGTTCTGCTCCTTCTCCACTCTACCCGAAAGCAGTTCTGTTCCTTCTCCACTCTACCCAAAGCAGTTCTGCTCCTTCTCCACTCTACCCAAAGCAGTTCTGCTCCTTCTCCACTCTACCCAAAGCAGCTCTGCTCCTTCTTCACTCTACCCAAAGTAGTTGTGTCCCTTCTCCACTCTACCCAAAGTAGTTGTGTTCCTTCTCCACTCTACCCAAAGTAGTAATGTTCCTTCTCCACTCTATCCATAGTTCTGTTCCTCATTCACTCTACTCATATGAAATTTTGTTTCCTTACCCAAAGCAGTTTTGTTTCTCCTTTACCCAAATGAATTTCCTTTCCTTCCCCACTTTATCCAAAGGTGTTCTATTCTTTCCACACTCAACCCTGAAGATGTTGGTGTGTACCAATGAAACCGGTAGGGTGCTTGGTTGTGATACGTCATCGCCGCTGTTTTTGAAGCGCAGCTGGAACACACCACGGCGTTTCCATGCACATGTATTTCTAAGCTGAATTTGCTGTTTTTAGCTTGTTTTTATCTGTTTTTTGGAATAGAACTATGACATACTTCACTATGGAAGCCCTTTCTTTTAAATTTTTCCCACTAACCATTGGACAACTCCCTTCAAATCGTTTTGTTCCTGGGAACATGCTTAAACGATCTGGATTAATTTTGGTGTGTGTGTCCTGGAGGTCGTTTAAACGCTGGGATCAGCATTGGGATCGTGAACTCCTGCTGAATATACCCATATGTGCTTTATGACTACCTGTAATAGGGGTCATGGAAGTCTGGTGAGTAGGATGTGACAGGTGATGGAAGATATTTCAGTCAAAGTTACCCACTGTTCAGCAGGGATTTGAAGATTGTATACAATATCTGAAGAAGTTGATACATTGTCTGAAGACTTTGATACATTGTTTGAATATTCACTATTTGCACTACTGAACTTATTTTATGTTTGGACTTTTTATACACATTATTGGTGCTCAGTTGAAACAACTTTTGCATGCTTGCACTTTATTAGGGAAGGAGCGTGGTTTAATCAATTTAGTATTGATTTTGACTTCGCTCAAAAAGAAGTTCTGTTCCTTCTCCACTCTACCCAAAGTTCTGTTCCTTCTCCACTCTACCCAAAGTTCTGTTCCTTCTCCACTCTACCCAAAGTTCTGTTCCTTCTCCACTCTACCCAAAGTTCTGTTCCTTCTCCACTCTACCCAAAGTTCTGTCCCTTCTTCACTCTACCCAAGTGAAGTGCTGTTTCTTCACTCTACCCAAAGAAGTTATGTTCCTTCCCCACTCATGGACCCTTTTCTGCCATGTTTTGGGGCAGCTGTCAGGGCTATTGAGCAATCACCCACAGTACGCATGTGCATTTTCTCTGAATGTAGGTTATCTGGCACTACTATACGTGTATTTTGGGAGGAACATGCAACTTTTGCAGCAAAGAAAGATTTTCATATTTATATAAAATGATTGTTCTTTCAAAATGTGTCCCTTTTCCCCAACGTCTGCTGTAAGGGCAGGTAATAATGGAGAGTGATCATTATTTCTTTGACATGTTTATTGTATGTGTTTTATTTTTAGAGTTGCACTTTTTCAATACATTGCTCATTATATTATTTGAGACTGGAAGAGTCTGGAAAAAGAGTGAAATCCCCAAAAATGTGTAGACTTTGGCTCTCAAGATGCACACTGTTATACTGCAGTTCTATGTGTTTTAAATTACAATGGAAATGTTTTTATGCAAATTTGTAATAAATGTGTTAGAAATGATAGAAACCATAAAATATTAAAAAGTTTATCATTCTAATTTTCTCTGATTGTATGTTATCTGGCACCACTATGAATGTATTTTGGTCACATGCAACTTTTTTAGTAAAGAAAGACGTTCATATTTAACATATTGTATAAAATGATTGTCCTTTCAAAGTGCTTATGAACAAGGAGTTGGTTACAAGTCTACTGAGGAAAATCTCAGGCACAGCAAGTTCAGTTCCTTCTCTGCTCTACCCAAATAAAGTTCAGTTCCTTCTCCGCTCTACCCAAAATAAAGTTCAGTTCCTTCTCCGCTCTACCCAAAATAAAGTTCAGTTCCTTCTCCGCTCTACCCAAAATAAAGTTCAGTTCCTTCTCCGCTCTACCCAAAATAAAGTTCAGTTCCTTCTCCACTCTACCAAAAAAAAAAGTTTTGGTCCTTCTCCATTCTGTTCTTTCTCCATTCTACCCAAGGATAAAAAAAAGGCTTTGGCTAGAGATGGGCTTTATGAAATTGGAAGTTTTTTGCATCGTATTCTTCGGCATAAATTTCTACATACCGCCTGCAGGTGTCCCTGTTGCTATAGCTGCCAACAAAGAATTTTGACTGTGAAAATTTCACCACGTAACAGAATTCAGTAAATGGAAGGCAGGAAAGCCGATAAATATAGTTATATCAATTCTAGCAAAATAATCCACAGTAGTCTTATGGTTAATGTTGCTCAACGTATAAAAATGTGCGTCAAAGTTATTCTGCTGTACGTTACATTGCCGTTATGACAGGTACCACCCACACCTCCAGACAGGAGTTCTCAAAGGGTTGACTAGGCGGGGCAGGCATGGGTGCACTGGGGCTGACACACACCCACACATACATACATGCGCAAACACACTCTTGTTCTTTTTTTGCTGGGTGTATTTCTTGGTATCTGTTCTTATTCTGTATGTATGGACTCTGCACAGTACCACTTCTCTTGTCCTGTATGCTGTACTTCTCAGTATCTGTTCTTATTCTGTATTTGTGGACTCTACATCCAGTATACAGGACAGGAGAAGTGGTACTCTACAATTCTCAGTATCTGTTCCTATTCTTCATGTATGGTCTCTGTACAGTACCACTTCCCTTGTCTTATATGTTGGATGTAAGACTGGCCATACACCTTTAGATTATCTGTAGATTTTCTTTGGTCAGATGGAAAAAGTGGGAGATTCCTCCATCCACAGTTTAGCGTACATGGATAAATCTGTTGCACTTTTTCCATCTAACCATAGAAAATCTGCAGATAATCTAATGGTGTATGGCCAGCTTAATTCTTGGCATCTGTTCTTCTGTATGTATGGACTCCACACAGTAGTACCTTTCAATGTTTCGAGGCAACGGTCAAAAAATGTACAAGGAAAAAGAGACCTTTTCTGCAGCCACCCATAGGCACATGCCTGCTGTGCCCGATGGCAAATCCAAAAGTCTCTATTGTTTACAGGTCATCTCAACAGTTTCTAATTATGAGATATAATATTTACACTGAACTAGTGAGAGCTCCCTCTATAGGTTAATCTAAAAATTTCTAAACAAAAAAAATAAGAAAGGCAAGCAGGGAAAAAAAATAAAAAAATGCAAGTCATACATTACTTTAAAATAAAACACTGCAAAAATAACTAAAAATAATGTGCTAATAAAAACTATACTTCCCTTTTGATAAAAGTGTATCCGAAGGTAAGATTTTAGGGTGAGGCGTTAGAAAAACAAATTAACATATTATTGTTGTTGTTATTGCTAATAGCAGTAGCAATACTAATAATAATAATAAATAATAATAAGTTCATTTGTTTTTCTATTATTATTGTTATTAATAGCAGTAGCAATACTAATAATAATAATAATATTAATATGCATTTGTTTTTCTATTATTGTTATTAATAGCAATACTAATAATAATAATGTGCATTTGTTTTTCTATTATTGTTATTAATAGCAGTAGCAATACTAATAATAATAATAATGATAATAAAATTAATGTATTATATTTTTTGATTATTAATTTTTAATTTGTATTATTATTATATTTCATTAGCTTTATTTATTGTAATTATACTTGAACATAGTCAAAAAAAAAAAAAAAACTGAATCTAAAAAAATAAAAATTTACTGAGCTCTGCTAATAGCTTATTGAAAAAAAATCATTTTTTTTCACCTGTATAGCTTTTTTTAATTTCATTATACAGGAACAGAAAATATTTTCATTACAACATCCCTCCATGTGACTAAAAATAACCTAAAATTCAGAATTTACATAACCAGTAATATGTTTCATCTCCTGGTGATACGTATTATTACTTTAATTATGACTTCTTTCTCCTTTTATCTTCCCCTTCAGCTGTATGTTTTCATAGTACAAACTCTACTTTGCTGGCTAGACACTCTGAAAATGAGTGTATTATCTCTCGGCACAATGACACAGGATTTTGCAGATAAAACTGTATGAATGCCTAACTTCATTTGGTAGGATAAATATATCACAGCAGGTATCTAAAATTAGATACTGAACTGTATCAAGCACATAATTACTTCTTTTTTTTTTTCCCTGGCTGGGGAACACGATAAGAGGAGATGAACACAGTACCGGTTATGTACTTACTTGTCGCTAATACATCACTCAGTACTCCAGAAGCCAACTATCAACAAGTTTGTTCCATTTGCAGAAGTTGAAAAGCCTTTGCTACAAAAGGGATTTAGCGATCACATTGCTTTTGAGCCAAGTTTTTCCATCGCTTTGTTGCGATCACTATATTTATTTTGGATTAAATTTAGGTGAATATGACCCGATTTCTTTAATGTAGCACCCAGCTGTTCCTTCTTAGGAATTGGGGATCGGAGAGCCAAACCAAAATTGAATTGCCCAGATACAGATTTATTCCAAACTAAGATAAATCTTGATCACAAAGTCAACACATTTGAGGGGGGAGTGGAGGCTGACAAAGGGCTTTAATTGTCCAAATTTATTTTATTTTACTTTTTTCCCCTCACGGTAAGTACCTGAAATAAGTATTTGATCCCCTGATAATTTTGTACATTTACCCACTGACAAAGAAATAATCATTTTTATAATCATTTTAATGGTAGGTTTATTTTATCAGTGAGAGACAGAACAAGAAAAATATCCAGAAAAAGCGTTTCAAAAAAGTTATAAATGTATTTGCATTTTAATGAGTGAAATAAGTATTTGATCTCCTATCAATTAGCAAGATTTCTGGCTCCCAGGTGTCTTCTATACAGGTAACTGAGATTAGGAGTACTCTCTTAAAGGCAGTGCTCCTAATCTCAGCTTGTTACCTGTATAAAAGACACTTGTCCACAGAAGCAATTAAATCAGATTCCAATCTTTCCACCATGGCCAAGACCAAAGAGCTGTTCAAGGATGTCATGGACAAGATTGTAGACCTATACAAGGCTGGAATGGGCTACAAGACCATTGCCAAACAGCTTGGTGAGAGGGTGACAACAGTTGGTGCAATTAATTTGCAAATGGAAGAAACATAAAATAACTATTAATCTCCCTCAGTCTGGGCTCCATACAAGATCTCACCCCGTGGAGTTTCAATGATCATGAGAATGGTGAGGAATCGGCCCAGAACTACACGGGGAGAATCTTGATCTCAAGCCAGCTGGGACTATAGTCACCAAGAAAACAATTGGTAACACTATGCCGTGAAGCACTGAAATCCTGCAGTGCCTGCAAGTTCCCCCTGCTCAAGAAAGCACATGTACAGTTCCATCTGAAGCTTGCTAATGAACATTTGAAGGATTCAGAGGAGAACTGGGTGAAAGTGTTGTAGTCCGATGAGACCAAAAATCAAGCTCTTTTTTTCTGCTAAGGTAAGAGAACAACTTCCCCGCATCAAAGAGACAATGGACGAGGCCATGAACCGTCAAATCTTGGGAGAGAACCTCCTTCTCCCAGCCAGGGCAAAATGGGTCATGGTTGGGTATTCCAGCATGACAATGACCCAAAACACACAACCAAAGCAATAAAGGAGTGTTTTAGGAAGAAACACATTTAGTTCCTGGAGTGGCCTAGCCAATCTCCAGACCTTAATCCCATAGAAAATATGTGGAGGGAGCTGAAGGTTTGAGTTACCAAACGTCAGCCTAAAAACCTTAATAACTTAGAGAGGATCTGTAAAGAGGAGTAGGACAAAATCCCTCCGGAGATGTGTGCAAACCTGGTGGCCAACTACAAGAAACGTCTGATCTCTGTGCTTGCCAACGAGGGTTTCTCCACCAAGTACTAAGTCATGTTTTGCGAAGGTGTCAAATTCTTATTTCACTCATTAAAATGCAAATCAATTTATAACTTTTTTTAAATAAGTTTTTCTGAATTTTTTTTTTGTTGTTATTCTGTCTATGTTAAAATGAATGAATCTTTTCTTTGTCAGTGGGCAAACATACAAAATCAGCAGGGGATCAAATACTTTTTTTCCCTCACTGTATATAGCGGCGTCAATTTATGCAGTGCTTTACATATACATTGTACATTCACATCAGTTCCTGCGCTTAAAGCGGTTCTGCACTGTCTGT
>CM053033.1:173995015-174036114 GCA_028564925.1 Lithobates sylvaticus
CCGCTGACACCAATGCTGGGTGTTAATAGTACATCCGCTGACACCAGTGTTGAGGGTTAATATTGCGTCCACTGACACCAGTGCTGGGGGTTAATAGTGCGTCTGCTGACACCAGTGCTGGGGGTTAATAGTGCGTCCGCTGACACCAGTGTTGAGGGTTAATAGTGCATGCGCTGACACCAGTGTTGAGGGTTAATATTGCGTCCGCTGACACCAGTGCTGGGGGTTAATAGTGCGTCCGCTGACACCAATGCTGGGGGTTAATAGTGCGTCGGCTGACACCAGTGTTGAGGGTTAATATTGCGTCCGCTGACACCAGTGCTGGGAGTTAATAGTACGTCTGCTGACACCAGTGCTGGGGGTTAATAGTACGTCCACTGACACCAGTGTTGAGGGTTAATATTGCGTCCACTGACACCAGTGCTGGGGGTTAATAGTGCGTCTGCTGACACCAGTGCTGGGGGTTAATAGTGCGTCCGCTGACACCAGTGTTGAGGGTTAATAGTGCATGCGCTGACACCAGTGTTGAGGGTTAATATTGCGTCCGCTGACACCAGTGCTGGGGGTTAATAGTGCGTCGGCTGACACCAGTGTTGAGGGTTAATATTGCGTCCGCTGACACCAGTGCTGGGAGTTAATAGTACGTCTGCTGACACCAGTGCTGGGGGTTAATAGTACGTCCACTGACACCAGTGTTGAGGGTTAATATTGCGTTTGCTGACACCAGTGCTGAGAGTTAATATTGCATCCGCTGACACCAATGCTGGGGTTTAATAGTGCATCTGCTGATACCAGTGCTGGGGGTTAATATTGCGTCCACTGACACCAGTGCTGGGGGTTAATATTGCTTCCGCTGACACCAATGCTGGGGGTTAATATTGCTCCGCTGACACCAATGCTGGGGGTTAATATTGCGTCCGCTGACACCAGTGCTGGGGGTTAATAGTACATCCGCTGACACCAATGCTGGGGGTTAATAGTGCGTCCGCTGACACCGGTGTTGAGGGTTAATATTGCGTCCCCTGATACCAGTGCTGGGGGTAAATAGTACGTCCGCTGACACCAGTGTTGAGAGTTAATATTGCGTTTGATGACACCAATGCTGGAGTTTAATAGTGCGTCCACTGACACCAGTGATGAGGGTTAATATTGCATCCGCTGACACCAATGCTGGGGGTTAATATTGCCTCCGCTGACACCAGTGCTGGGGTTAATAGTGCTTCCGCTGACAACAACGCTGGAGGAAAGGACAGTTTGCATGCGGCCCCCATTGGATGTGACAATTTGTCCTGTGGCCCTCAGGTAATTTGAGTTTGAGACCCCTGCTCCAAATACCCCTGCTCTAGAATAGGGCAGGACTGCCTCTAAAAATGGAGCATCTTCCCCAAAAATTAATTGTTTGTATCTGGCCCCAGCCCGTTCCCTCTCAATTGTATTATTTTTTGCTTATTTTTACTTTATAAGAATTACGTTATGCCTAATCTAAGAGTATGCAGATGTACTAAAGGACTCTGTCCGGCCTTCAGTCCCTGGAAGAAACCGTTATCACATCTGTGTGGGTTCGACTGAATGCAAACAATGCGGTTCAAGAGGTACAGGACTTTGTGTCCTAATCAGTGTTGGTCATCTTACTTTAAAAAGTAATTAGTTAAGTTACAAATTACTTCTCCCAAAAAGTAATTACGTTAGTATCTCAGTTACTACATTGGAAAAGTAATTAGTTACGCAGCAAAGTAACTGACTTTTTTTTTTTTAATATTCTATACGTGTAACTAAGGGGCGGGTCTAGTATTACTGTAACCAAGGGGCGCATTTATCCCACCAAATGCAGCAAGCCTGTGTCCCACCAAATGCAGCGAGCCTGTGTCCCACCAAATGCAGCGAGCCTGTGTCCCACCAAATGCAGCGAGCCTGTGTCCCACCAAATGCAGCGAGCCTGTGTCCCACCAAATGCAGCGAGCCTGTGTCCCACCAAATGCAGCCTGCCTGTGTCCCACCAAATGCAGCCTGCCTGTGTCTCACCAAATGCAGCCTGCCTGTGTCTCACCAAATGCAGCCTGCCTGTGTCTCACCAAATGCAGCCTGCCTGTGTCTCACCAAATGCAGCCTGCCTGTGTCTCACCAAATGCAGCCTGCCTGTGTCTCACCAAATGCAGCCTGCCTGTGTCCAACCAAATGCAGCCTGCCTGTGTCCCACCAAATGCAGCCTTGCCTGTGTCACATCGAACCCCCCCCCCCCCCGTTCTCCGTGGGAGCAGCACAGCAGAACTTAACTTGCTCTGTGGTGTCCTCTCCTACTGTGTGGGCACTGGCATCAGCGATGGAGGAGTCCGATCCTCTCATACTTCCTGTTTCCTCTCTCTCGGGCGTATTGGGAGACAGAAAACAGGAAGTGACATCAAACTGAGATGTCAATCAAACCTCCCGGCCATAGTAGTAGATGAAGCGCCGTGTCTGCTATCTTGTGATTGCATAGACGTGGCGCATCCCATAAGTGCACTGTGTCCGGTGTCGCACTGTGTCCGAAAACAGTGCACTTAAGGACCTTTTTTTTTTTTTTACTTTTCTTTTTTTGGGACTGCCTAGAGGGGGGGGGGGGGGTTTTTTAGTCACCCATGCCACCCTATGGATGGGCCGCCACTGCTCAGCAGTCTGTTTCCTGAATACTGGTATAGTGTGGTAATTTACTAACATTTAAGTTACATAGGTGTGAATAGCTTACAACTCATACCCAGGTGTGTCAGTCTGGACCGAGCAGTTTAACCGCTTCCCGACTGCCTCACGCCGAAATACGTCGGCAGAATGGCACGGCTAGGCAAAACCACGTATAGGTAAGTGGTCCTTTAGTAGCCCAGCCGTGGGTCGCGCTCCGTGGGACCAGCAGACCCGATCGCCGCTGGTGTCCCGCGATCGGGTCACAGAGCTGTGTAAACAAAGCTCTCCCCGCGCTTCCTACACTGCCTGTCATTGATCGGCTGTTCCCTGTCATCGGGAAAGCCGATCAACGACGTCAGACGTCAGCCCCGCCCCCTAATGTAAAAAAAAAAACACACGTCACACACCATAACCCCTCCCTGCCCCCTAGTGGTTAACTCTTTCACTGCCAGTGTCATTTATACAGGAATCAATGCATTTAAATAGCATTGATTGCTGTGTAAATGACAATGGTCCCAAAAATGTGTCAAAAATGTCCGATGTGTCCGCCATAATGTCCCAGTCACAATAAAAATCGCTGATCACCGCCATTACTAGTAAAAAAAAAAAATATTAATAAAAATGCTATAAAACTATCCCCTATTTTGTAAACACTATAACTTTTGCGCAAACCAATCAATAATCGCTAATTGCGATTTTTATTTTTTTTACCAAAAATATGTAGAAGAATACGTATCGGCCTAAACTGAGGAAAAAAAACGTTTTTTTATATATTTTTTGGGGATATTTATTATAGCAAAAAGTAAAAAATATAGATTTTTTTTCAAAATTGTCGCTCTATTTTTGTTTATAGCGCAAAAAATAAAAACCGCAGGGGCGATCAAATACCACCAAAAGAAAGCTCTATTTGTGGGAAAAAAAGGACGCCAATTTTGTTTGGGAGCCACGTCGCACGACCGCGCAATTGTCAGTTAAAGCGACGCAGTGCCGAATCGCAAAAAGGGGCCTAGTCCTTTGGCTGCAAATTGGTCCGGGGCTGAAGTGGTTAAAGAGCAGTGTTGGTCATCTTACTTTAAAAAAGTAATTAGTTAAGTTACAAATTACTTCTCCCAAAAAGTAATTGTGTTAGTAACTCAGTTACTACATTGGAAAAGTAATTAGTTACGCAGCAAAGTAACTGACTTTTTTTTTAAATATTCTATACGTGTAACTAAGGGGCGGGTCTAGTATTACTGTAACCAAGGGGCGCATTTATTATTATTGTTATATATCGTGTAACCAAGGGGCTGCTCTATTATTACTCTAACCAAGGGGCAGATCTGTTATAGCGTGTAAGCAAGTGGCGGGTCTATTATTATTATATCGTGTAAGGGGCGGGTCTATTATTATTATTATATCGTGTAAGGGGCGGATGGCTACAAAAGAGGGCCAATGTTAAATTATTGGGCAGAGCTCGATATATAACAATAATAAATGCGCCCCTTGGTTACAGTAATACTAGACCTGCCCCTTAGTTACACGATAGACCCTTGCAGAGTAGCACGAGCATCGGGAGCGTGCGGCATCGCCTCATACAATTACATGTTAACTGCGCCTGCGCGGTGTAGAGTTCACTCAGAGCTGTTTAGGTTCGGCAATTTTCGTAAGTTCCGTAGTCCTTCGTACTGCGCAAGCGCTGCGCCTGCGCAGTACAGGGGGTCCTTATCCGGCGGGGGAACTTTTTTGGCAGGACACCGGAATTACACTACTGCCATCTAGTGGCGGTAGATGTAATTGCGGTAACGCCGCCCAAGTAATAGGAACGCTTTACCATGATGGGAAAAGTAATCAGTTAGATTACTCGTTACCCTCTAAAGTAACTGCGTTAAGTAACTCTGTTTATTTTAACTCAGTTACTTACATCACTGGTCCTAATACACCAAGCTTGTGCACCTGCTCGTGAACGGATCTGCTGCAGGTCCTGAAGGAGGGGCAGATCCCTTCAGCACATCTCCTCATGGGTGGCACCAGTAAAGGGGGTAGGGCCAAGAGTAAGGGGACTGCACTTCTTCTTTAAGAGTGCTGTAGTGAAATACCCTACGGGTGTCATAATGATTAAATGCCTGACTACAAAGCCCAGTTATATCTGTCTCAGAGAAAATGCTGCTGCAGGCTCTCATACATCGTTATGTTGTATCAGCCAATGGAGTATTAAGGAACAGATGTTCAGCTATTCAGTCCCTCTGCCAGAACTGGGATGCTTTCCTTAAGCCAAGATCATGTGACCAATGCCTAGGCAGACGTAGGAAGCTAGCAGTATTTTCTAAATATCACTAGACTTTTTTTAGCCATTAACCGCTTGCCGACCAGCCGCCGACATACTGCCGTCGTTCACTTTAAGAGCGATGGAGGGCGCGACGCCAGGGCCGATATGCATGGCCGCGATGTCTGCCGGCCACCTGCGATCGCTCCACAGAGAGCCAGAACGGGGATCTGTGTATGTAGACGGATCCCCGTTCTGACAGGGGAGTAGAGAGAGATCTGCTGTTCCTAGTGATCAGGAACAACGATCTCTCTCCTCCTCCAGTCAGTACACTCCCCCCCCCAGTTAGAAACACCTTCCTAGGACACACTTAACCCCTCGATCGTCCCCTAGTGTTAACCCCTTCCCCGCCAGTGACATTTATACAGTAATCAGTGGCTATTTTTAGCTCTGATCGCTGTATAAATGTCACTGGTCCCAAAAAAGTTTCCTTAGTGTCCGCCGCAATGTCACAGTCACGCTACAAATCGCAGATCGCCGCCATTACTAGTAAAAAAATAAATAATAAAAATGCCATAAATCTATCCCCTATTTTGTAGATGCTATAACTTTTACGCAAACCAATCAATATACAATCAATATACGCTTATTGCGATTTTTTATTTTTTACCAAAAATACATAGAAGAATACATATTGACCTAAACTGATGAAGAAATGTGTTTTTTTTTTTTTTTAAATTGTAGATATTTATTATAGCAAAAAGTAAAAAAATATATATCTTTCAAAAGTGTTGCTCTTTTATTGTTTATAGCGCAAAAAAAAAAAAAAAAACGCAGGGGTGATCAAGTACCTCCAAAAGAAAGCTCTATTTGTGGGGAAAAAAAGGACATACATTTTGTTTGGGTGCAACGGTGCAGGACCGGGCAATTGTCAGTTAAAGCGATGCAGTGCCATATCGCAAAAAATGGCCTGGTCATTAAAGGGGGAAAATCCTTTCAGTCCTTAAGTGATTAAAGTAGCACTACACCCTTCTCATTTGGCTTGTGTTGGAGACCATGCTGGAGTGACTGGTTTGGTCACTGGTCCTGAGTGGGTGATCTTGTGGGCAAAAAGGAAGGAACGCCTTCCAATGGATAGTGCCCAGTGATGGATGGTGTGATGGGCCCTCAGGGATTGGGCTGCTGCCTTTTCTGTGCGGCCTTAAGGTTGTTTTAGCATGTAGACTTGGCTAAAAAGGAAGGCGTGCCCGGTGTACAGAGAAATGTGACTTCTAAAATCTGGTTCATGGATCTTTACTAAAAATTAGCAACGTGTACATCCAGCCAATGTGTTTTGGGGGAACAGACTGCCCCAGGGCTGTTGCTGCATTCTATTTGGTGGGAACAATTCCCATGGGTGGTTATGTTGGATCAAGGTTCCTGAATGGCAGGATGCCTGCTTTTGTTATATAGGCTGCCTATACAACAAAAGCCGGCATCCTGCCATTCAGAAACCTTGATTCAACATAACCAATTGTTCCCACCAAATAGAACGCAGCAACAGCCTTGAAGAAGGGGCAGTCTATTCCCCCAAAATGGATTGGCTTGATGTACACATTGCTAATTTTTAGTAAAGATCCATGAACCAGATTTTAGAAGTCACATTTCTCTGTACACTGGGCACTCCTTCCTTTTTAGCCAAGTCTACATGCTAAAACGACCTGAAGGTCGCACAGAAAAGGCAGCAGCCCAATCCCTGAGAGGGCCCATCACCACCATCCATCACTGGGCACTATCCATTGGAAGGCGTTCCTTCCTTTTTGCCCACAAAAATACTCATTCAGGACCAGTGACCAATCCAGTCACTCCAGTGCGGTCTCCACCACAAGCTAAATGAGAAGGGTGTATTGCTACTTTAATGGTTGAAAAGCCCGTAGAAAATACTGTCCTAGCTTCCCAGGTCAGATTAGGCATTGGTCACATGATCTTGACTAAAGGGAAGCATCACAGTTCTGGCAGGGGAACTGAATAGCTGAACCTTTCTTCTTATCCAACACTTCTAATTTAGGCAACCTACAGCTTTGGCTAGTTTTTTTTTTAGAATATATGCCCTGTCTCTTACTTATTGTTGTCACTTGCTCCTTATGCATCAGTGCTGCAAGCCTGAATTTCTGGTAGGAGACCATGCACTGTAGAGGTCATGTGACCACTCACATCAGCAGTACTGTGTTCCTCATCCTACTGACTACATCACCCATGGGCTTCCTTGTCTGTATATGCCATCCTTTCCTACCCTTTGAAGAAAAAAAACGGTGCATACACACCCAGGCCCAGATTGAAGCACGTGCACCCCAGTCCCTTCACACCATGATCACATGACCACCCTATCCACTGAACTGCTCTTCTCGGGTCCCAAAGATGTAGTTACATTAATATCATACATTATACATGCAAGCGGAACTGTGTTGGGTGCTGGGCAAATATACCAGGTCAGTGGGAGAAACTGTTTTACAAATCACATGCTTCCGAGTAGCTTTCCTACTGAAAGACTGGAGGAGAGTAGGATGATTGGAAAAGGCTAGGCTAACTCATCAATAGTGCCGAATACCCCTCCTCTAATATATAGAAGATATACTATACCTTCCACAAATGAAAACTAAGGTGGTACTTTCCCAATCATGCTAATCTGCCACCACTCAGTCCATCCCGTATCTATCTCAGTAGCGTCGCATAATCTGGAAAAAAAATAAATTTGCTTTTAATAGTAATTTTATAAAAATATAGAAATAAATGTATTGGGGCCAAGCATGCTCCCCAATACCAAGTCTTTTCCTGCTTTACAAAACTATAACGAAAAGAACTAGCTTATCAGTTGAAAACACTTTGCATTCATTGAGAAACTTCTAAATGTTCCCTGAATGGTGCCTATGCCAAGTGAGTGACTTTCTGTGCTCACTACTCAGCAGGGCAGTCGCTCGGCACAGGATCCACATACCTGCCAACTTTCAAACTTGAGAATGAGGGACACTTAAGGGTGGCAGAAGCCTGCGCTGCGGCAACAAATGGGTGGGGCCAAACTGAATAGGGCTGCGCCGCAAATGTGTGCAGTGCACACAGTTGCGCTGTGGTGGTATGGATATTTAGGGGTTAAAACATAACTCCTTCCCACTACCCATCATTCGCCCTCTGAAAAGTGATCTACTGCAAATTGCTCTTCAGAGTATAAAGCCAGTGTAAATAAACACCTACTTCCTTTGACATGTCAAAAGTCAGAGCTCTGGGGTTAGGACAAATCATAAAACACTTCTGGGGAGAGGGGATTACATTGGTCAGCTTTGTGTGTGCCGGAAGTGGGGCCTGGGGGACATGGCCACAAAGGTATATTGGGGGCCTGGGGGGAGGAGGAGGGAGCCACATCAGCCAATACACAGTGTATGTGATACCAAACACGTGATCCAGTCTCTGTATTGCAACTGACACCTCCCTGTTACTGTGAAAGGCAGCCAGTGGGGAGATGTCGGCTGCAATACAGAGAGTGGATCGGTGTGTGGTACCCCATACAACCCACAAAACCAGTGCCCATGTTAGCACACCCCCAATGGACAAGTCACTGGAACCAAGTGCCAGAACTTGTTCCGGCACTGGGTTCCACTCAGGGACTTAGCCATAATTCGCTGGGACTTGCATCAACTCTCGGGACTGTCCCGGCTAATCTAGGACAGTTGGGAGGTATGAATCAATGAGCTAGTGGTGATAAGTGTAGTAGTGGTGACTACTACAGGGATTTCCAGGTTCCACAAGGATCCCCCAGATATAGCACAGACATACTTACAATGGTCCTAGTTGGGCCAATGTGACTATATAAAAATTGTCATATCTAAACTTCAGCTTTAACGCCTAAATTTAGTTCATTAAAAATAAAAAAAGCACAAGAGATGGGACTTGTCCCCTGTGCTAGAAACAGCTGTCCCAGTTAAAATCCTAATTCCTCTGCCCATGCATACCCCTGAAGTGGTAATCTTCCAGAGCGCCGACTATGCCTGCCCTTACTGTCCTACACTACACTACAGCTTCCATCAATGAAAAGCGATGTATGAATGGAGGACGGGCGGATAAATGAAAGGTCCTCCTCCGCCATTCATAGAGCACTTTTCATTTTGTAGAAGCTTTAGCAATGTGGTTGATGATCTATCACAATAATCCAACTGCATGTATAGGTTTATTTGTATTAATACAGTGATAAAGACCCTACATTGACAGTCTCACCTTGCTGAATTGAAGGAAAAGCCCTGATACAGCACTATGATGGCGACTAACTTGGTTAAAAAATGTAAAAACACAGGTCTTGCAAAAAAAAAACGAGGCTTTATACTCACCTGTAAATGCCCGTTCCTCCAATGTTTGCTATGGCCGATGAAGATTATTATTATTATTACATGATTTATATAGCGCCAACAGTTTACGCAACGCTTTACAATATAAAAGGGAGACAATACAGTTATAATACAATAAATTACAAGAGCATTAAGAGGGCCCTCTCCTCAGAAGAGCTTAACATCTAATAGGGTGGGGGAGGTGATACAAAAGGTTGTAACTGTGGGGAATGAGCTGATGGAAGTGGTAAAAGATTAGTTGGAGATGTGATAGGCTTCCCTGAAGAGATGAGTTTTCAGGGATCACCTGAAGGTAGCAAGAGTAGGGGATAGCCAGACAGGTTGAGGTAGCGAGCTCCAGAGGATGGGAGAGGCTCTGGAGAAATCCTGGAGACGAGCATGGGAGGAGGAAACGAGAGAGCTTGACAGTAGGAGGTCTTGAGAAGAGCGGAGAGGGTGGCTTGGGATATTTTTGAAGACAAGATTGGTGATGTAGCTTGGGGCAGAGTTGTGGATGGCTTTGTAAGTTGTGGTTAGTATTTTGAATTTAATTAGCTGGGTGATCGGGAGCCAGTGTAGGGAATGGAGGAGAGGGTTGGCAGACACTGAACGGTTGGTAAGGTGGATAAGTCTGGCAGCAGCATTCATGATAGACTGGAGAGGGGATAGCCTATGGAGAGGCAAGCCAATGAAAAGGGAGATGCAATAGTCAAGGCGAGAGATAACAAGGGAGTGAATGAGGGGCTTGGTGGCTTCATTTGTTAAAAAGGGGTGAATTTTAGAGATGTTACGGAGGTGAAGTCTACAAACTTTTGACGATTGGACTTGAGGCTGAAATGACAAGTCTGAGTCTTCATGTTCAACCCTTCCGGGAGTAGTGGTGTAGATCAGTGGTCATCAACCCTGTCCTCAGGGCCCACTAACAGGCCAGGTTTTATGTATTACCTTGGGGAGATGGAGAAAAGAATACTGCAATGACAGAGCAGCAAATTATATCGCCTGTGATGTATTTCAGTTAACTTGCAAACCTGGCCTGTTAGTGGGCCCTGAAGACAGGGTTGATGACCACTGGTGTAGAGTAGAGCACTTTTCATTTCATGTGGTTGATGATCTACAAAGTATCACAATAATCCAACTGCTTGTATATGTTTCTCTGAATGAATACAGTGAGAAAGACCCTACATTACAGAAAAACATATATTGAGACAAAACAGAGGCTGCCATTGTTGACCTTCCTCTAAAAATGCTAATTGCCTGGCTGTCAATGGCTTCAATACTTTCTGGGACTCAGAGTTGGAACAAGTATGCAAATCAGAAAAGTCAGAATAATGTCATCTCTCCCACTCTGCACTTTTTGGAGGCCACCATCTCAGAAGATACTAAAGCCAATGGAGCAGCATGAAAGCCAGGCAAGTGGTATTCTTATAAGGTCAGCAACAGCAGCCTCCATACTTTATCAGTACAAGTTTTCTGAGTTCAAAGAAGCAGGAAGCACATAGAGGGAGAAGGCAAGATGTCAGTGTCACCTGAAAACTTCCCTTGAGAAGAGTCTCACCTTGCTGAATTGTTAAGAACAGCCCTGATACAGCGATATGATGGCGACTAACTTGGATAAATAATTAAAAAACCCAGGACTTGCAAAAGATGAGGCTTTATACTCACCCGTCCATGCCTGTTCCCCCAATCTTTGCTATGGCCCCATGAAGATTCTTCACATTCAACCCTTCTGGGAGTGGTGGTGTGGTGAACCTTTGGACATAAATTGGTGTGAGGGAGACTAGTGGTGGATAACCCATAGTATTATATTAGGGACTATCCAATGCTTTCCATCTATTCTTTACTTTAAATTCATTATCGATGACTAGCGTTGGTGAAAAGCGATTGTATTATAGATCTTTGTGGTCACTGTGAAACCTGGGATCAATATAATAGCCATCATATTGAGCTTCGGTCTGTAAAATTGGAGTTTGTGGTAGGAGACCCCCATACTAGCGACAACTTGGTAATGATGTGGCCTTGATGCAAGCTTTGGCTGTCCCTCTCCCAAGAGCCCCTCACAGGGTAGGTGTGTGACTATCCAGTGGTAACACCCATGTCTTTTTGGGCTGCACCCTTATCTATTGGCTTGTTTGTTGCCTCAATCTTCTGAGGAAGCGCATAGGGAAACGTTGAGAAATACAGCTACTTCGTATGTGCTTATGTGAAGTTGACCAAGTAAAATGAAAGGATATAGAATTGATATACTATACTTAAAGCAGAACCATGCCATCACTGCCCTCCCCCACCTTTTTTCTGCATCACCATCTTTAAAAATGTAGCGTGTACCCTGATGCTCATGTCTGCACACACACTGGGGTCCTCTTACTAAAACCAATATAGAGACACTGCACTGGCAGGAAGGAGAAGCTGGAGGACGAAGAGCTGATAAGAGTATGGATATGGCTGTCACTCCCCCCCCCCCACCACCACATGAAACCACTGCGCCCGGGCAGCTGTCCCTCCTGCCCCACCCCTTGTCCTGGCTCTAGCTGGGAGACAACACACATGCACCATATCACTGCCCAATGCAATGCGACAAGCATGCAATAGCATCTCATTCAGAACTTTAGCTATACAAATCCACCCACCCCAGTCTCTATCATCCAACTATAAAGCCTGCTGGTCATCTGCTTGAGCAAAGGCTGGGAAAACTATTAATAATAATATTGAAGACAGACAGATAAAAATGTCATTGGTGTGGAACTGCCAAGTAGTATTGGCTCCACAATTATGCAGACACCATCAACTGGGAGGTCAATCATCTGCAGCTCTCAGAGCCCCTAACAAACTCCGGAGGAACTCTAGTTGTGAATGGCTGCTCTATGGTGTCCACCATAAACTTGGCTCTATGTTGTCCTTCCAGCTTCACTGCACTAACCTTCACAGATCAGGACATCACCCTCTGCATACCCTTTATCCTATCCATATCCTATATATGTGAATTCTACTGCAGCAACCGCTTCTCTTCTACGCCAGGTCAAAAACTCATATCCATGCCTTCTGTCTGCAAATACTAGAACACACAATGTCCTCAACTCTTCTTCAGTATTCTGTGACCTTGTCACTTCATTCTACTCTTCAGCTCCACATTACCTTTATAATCATCAGTTGCCTTTCGCTACTGCCCACAATTCTATAAGACTTTATATGATCATCTAACATCTAAGTGGTCTCCGCTGCTGATTCTTTTATTCTTTCCATGCTGCTGTACTTCAGTCAGAAACTCCCGAATACATCCTCCACATCTCCGGAAATTGGCTTTCATCTTGCCATTGGTGAACTCCTCCTTCAGTCTTTGATTAACACTGTGCTGCTGGCTCTTAGGTAACTTTCCTCCTTAGTTCTAAAGAGTATCTCAACCAAAAGAACTAAAATGAAAAATATTAGGGCTCATCATGTGGAGGCTGTGTTGGTTTTTGTAATTTTTCACCAGCTTTTTTTTTTCTTGGAGAATAGGTACAGGTACTCCTCCCTTCCCCTGACTTACCTCTCGTCTCCACTCCCTACTGACCTCCGAGCACCGGCCAATGTCTGGTACTCCACCCTCCCCCCTTTTTAGAGAATACAGTATAATTTTGTGGTGCTAAGTAATTTGTATAGAATTTGTTAATAACAAGGAAGGCAGTAAAATGGATGACCTGTAGCTGGAACAAACCCTCCTCCCCCCAACCAACAATAGATCACTCCAGCAACAAGACTCCCCAAGCAACAATATTTCCCCCCCAGAAACAATAAACCCCCCAGGAACAAAAAAGATGACCCCCCCAAGGAACAATCCCCCCAGCAACAACATTCCCCCCCACCAGCATTTGATCCACACCCGCCGCAATAGAGCCTCGTCAGCAACAGTAGATCCCCCCAACAACAAAAGATCCCCCCACCAGCAATCATAGACCCCCTTCCAGCAAAATAGACCTCCTTTCTCTGCAACAATAACCCCCCCCAGCAACACTACAACCCCAGTGATACCCTAGAAGCGTTGTCGTTCACACGATCGGAAATTCCGCCAGCAAAACACAGATGAGAGCTTTTGGTCGGAAAATGCGACCGTGTGTATGCTCCATCTGGCTTTTGCTGGCAGAATTCCAGCCAGCAAAAGATTGAGAGCAGGTTCAAAACTTTTTCCAACCGAAAAATTTAGATCAGAAATTCCGATCGTCTGTATCAATTCCAACACGCAAAATTCCTACGCATGCTCGGAAACAATTTGACGTATGCTCGGAAGCATTGAACTTAATTTTCTTGGCTCGTCATAGTGGTGTACGTCACCGCGTTCTTGGCAGTCGAAAGTTCATTGAACTTTTGTGTGACCGTGTGTATGTAAGCCAAGCTTGAGCGGACTTTCATCAGAAAAAACATCCAAGGTTTTTCCGACGGAAAATCCGATCGTGTGTACACAGCATACGACAGGAGGTGTGTTAGGACTGAAGAACTTCTACCCTGTTCCTCTTCTAAATATCATAGGGGGAGATGGTGTATAGTTTACAGAGAGAGCTAGGGACAACAGTTTAGTTTTGTTCTGCTTTAATATGCAAGAATGACTGGTTAAATCTACCAATGCATTTTTTTTCACCTCTACCTTTACTTTATGCTTCCTTTGAAAAATAACAAAAAGGCAGAGTCTGAATTTGAGTCTGGATTTCAGCTGTGACATTCAGATGGTCAGGTCAGAATTTGGTGTAAACAACATAAAAGCATGGATCCATCCTGCCTTGTATCACTGGTTCAGGCTGGTGGTGGTGGTGTAATGGTATGGGGGGGGGGGATATTTTCTTGGCCCACTTTGGGCCCCTTAGTACCAATTAAGCATCACTTAAACAGCACGGCCTACCTGAGTATTAATATAAAAGTAAATAATAATGTGGCGCTTGCTAGCTCCAATAAACGCACATCCTTTGAGGTCTTCCAAAAGGATAAATCAGAATGGCATCCTTATGTTGATATATTCAATCCAATTGCACTGAGTATTGTTGCTGACCATGTCCATCCCTTTATGACTACAGAGTACCCATCTTCTGATGACTCCTTCCAGCAGGATAATGCTCCATGTCACAAATCTCCAATCATCTCACCACTGGACAATGAGGTCTCTGTACTCCAATGACCTCCACAGTCACCACATCTCATCCAATAGAGCACCTTTGGGATGAGGGGGAACTGGAGATTTGTATCATGAGTGTGCAGCCGACAAATCTGCAGCAACTGCGTGATGCTATCATGTCACTATTGACCAAAATCTCTGAGGAACGTTTCCAACACCTTGTTGTATCTATGCCACGAAGAATGAAGGCAAAAGGGGGTCCAACCCGGTAACAGCAGCAAGGTGTACCTAATAAATTGAATTAGTATACAGTATACTATGTCCTACTAAGGGTGCTTTATATTTGACATTTTTGTCACTGAGTTCAGTGTTTTAATCATGTATCAATAAAGTTGGTTTGTAACTTTTTATATTCTTTCCTTTTGGTGCCTATAAGATACATGAGTTTTTTTAATGCTACAATTGTTCTTTAATTAGGATGTGGCACATTTTACAATTACTAGGTTCCCACATTACCACCCGGCAGTTGCCTATGCCTTTACTACGCCAATGCCACAAAAAAGTCTGCTAAGGCATGTCAAGGTGTTGGCCGGCTTATTTGTGGCATTGGCGCCGTAAAGGCTTTTTTTCGGGCAACTCCACCATGCAGATCATTTTTGTTCATGTATCCTTGTATTGTGCTCCTTGAAAACAACCACATCATATTTTTCCAGAGCAGTCCGTGTTTCTCCTGAGGTTTTCCTTTGTATCCCAAACAATCCCTCTGGCAGTTGTGGCTGAAATCTTTGTTGGTCTACCTGACCTTGGTTTGGTATCAAAAGATCCCCAAATTTTCCACTTCTTAATAAAGTGATTGAACTTACTGGCAAATTTAAGGCTTTCAATGTCTTTTTATATCCTTTTCCATCTTTATAAAGTTAAATTACCTTGTTACGCATGTGTTTTGACAGTTCTTTTTTGCTCACCATGGCTCAGTATCTAGTCTGCTCAGTACATTCACGTAAGAGCTAACAATCTCATTGACAGTTTATAAACCGACACTAATTGCAATTTAAAAAGCCCCTGATGTGGGAAATTATCCTTTAATTTCCATTTTAAACTGATTGTGCCACCTTCTGTGTCTGTACCAAGGCCAAACATTCCAGGGTATGGAAATTTTTTATCAGGGCCATTTGGGTGATTTCTATTCTCATTATGATTTAAAGAGAAACCAAACAATTACTGTATATGATAATAAATGGCTTTATTCATTTCAAAACATATACAATAAAAAATGTAAAAAAAATAAAATTTACAAAGATTTAGGCCAATCTGTATTCTGCTACATATTTTTGGTAAAAAAACAAAAACAAACAATAAGCGTATATTGAAAAAAGTGTTTGATTCCGCGCTATGGAATTAATAAATGCCTGCAAAAAGAAAATTGTCTAAAGAAAAAAGAACTGCTGCCCCTACTGGTTACTCCCACCTGGGTGGGGTAAAAAGATATAGGAAATTGTGATAAAAGTAGGTATGGCACTGTTCCTATCCGTTGAAGTGGTTGTGTGTGGTTAAAATGATATAATAGAGTGTAAAATGATTTATATTTTACACTCTATTATATAATTTTAACCACACACAACCACTTCAACGGATAGGAACAGCGCCATACCTACATTTATCACAATTTACAATAAGCATATATTGGTTGGTTTGCGCAAATGTTATAGTGTCTACAAACTATGAGACATTTGTATTTATTTTAAAAAAATTTTACTAGTAATTGTGGCGATCAGTGACTTATAGTGGGACTGCGATATTGCGGTGGACAGTTTAGACACTAACTGACACTTTTTGGGAACCAGTGACACTAATACAGAGATCGATGCTAAAAATATGCACCGACATTGTACTAATGACACTGGCTAGGAAGGGTTTCACACCAGGGGCGATTAAAGGGTTAAATGTGTGCCTAGCCAGTGTTTACCTAAACTGTGGGAGGTGCTTTCACTAGGGGGGCAGACATGGATCCATGCAGTGCTGGGACAAATTCATCTAGAGTTCAGGGCGAATATGCTAACCTGCGCCCCCCTAGACGTATGAGCATTATGTGCCAGCAAAAATCCCCCCCCCCCCAAAAAAACAGTACTAATCTGCATGCTTACCCCTAAGAATAAAGTTCCCCTCCTCCCAGTACAAATCCACCCCCCCCTGCTGAAATCCCTCCTCGCAGCACAAATTTCTGCCCCCATCTCCCAAATGCACCTCCCCAAATAAAATGAAAAAAAATCCTCCTAGCACAAATTCTCTATCCCTAAAATCTCCCCTCCTAGTACACATGTCCCCCACTTCAAATCCCCCCTCCTAGCACACATCTTCTCCCCCTCCCAAGACAAATCCCCCTAAATCACTATTCTTAGCACTCTCTTTCCCCAAATTCCTCCTCCTAGAACAATACATACCCCCTACCACCCCCAAAATTCCCTCTTCCAACACAAATCCCCTCCCACCCAATCTCCTTGTGGCGCCCCCTCACCTCACATGATACCACAGTGCCCAGGGCAGCCACCCCTCTTGCCCCATCCCTTGTCCTAGCCCTGGATCCTTGCCTTCCCTACTGACAGAACGATGATCTGCCTTGTTTACATAGGGAAACAGCCATTCTGCCTCTGTGCTCGATCATCAGCGGGGGCCGGTGGACAGAGTCCCTGGTACTTGGCACTGGGCTCCCACTGTGTGTGATAGCCGGCACACACCCTACCTTTTTAAAAAACACATTTTTTCATCAGTTTAGGCCAATATATATTCTTTTACATATTTTGGTTAAAAAATATTAAAAAAAAAAAAAATCCCAATAAGTGTATATTGATTGGTTTGCACAAAAGTTATAGTGTCTACAAACTATAGTATATGTCACATGCAGGGAAGGGGTTAACACTAGGGGGTGATCAAGGGGTTAAATGTGTGTTCTAACTGTATGGGGATAGGACTAAGTAGGAGAGGAAACATTTCGCTGTTCCTACTTACTAGGAACAAACAACATGTCTCCTCTCCTCTGACAGCACAGGGATTTGAGTGTTTACACACACAAATCCCTGTGCTGGTGCTCGTGCACGTGATTGGGTCCCCCTCTTTGCAGTGGGCCCTCTGGCGGCTCTTAAAGGAAACCCCATATATATATATATATACAGGGTTTCGCGCAGCTGTGCAATTGTTCAGCAGTACGCAAGCCGGTCGGGAACCGAATAAAGATGGCCTAGGCTATAAGAAGATTGCCAAGACCCTGAAACTGAGCTGCAGCACGGTGGCCAAGACCATACAGTGGTTTACCAGGACAGGTTCCACTCAGAACAGGCCTCGCAAAGGTCGACCAAAGAAGTTGAGTGCACATGCTCAGCGTCATATCCAGAGTTTTTTTGGGGGGAAATAGACGTATGAGTGCTGTCAGCATTGCTGCAAAGGTTGAAGGGGTGGGGGGGTCAGCCTGTTAGTGCTCAGACCATACGCCACACACTGAATCAAATTGGTCTGCATGGCTGTCGTCCCAGAAGGAAGCCTCTTCTAAAGATGATTCACAAGAATGCCCGCAAACAATTTGCTGAAGACAAGCAGACTAAGGACATGGATTACTGGAACCATGTCCTGTAGTCTGATGAGACCAAGATAAACTTATTTGGTTCAGATGGTGTGAATCGTATGTGGAGGCAACCAGGAGAGGAGTACAAAGACAAGGCTGTCTTGCCTACAGTCAAGCATGGTGGTTGGAGTGTCATGGTCTGGGGCTGCACGAGTGATGCCGGCCCTGGGGAGCTACATGAACCATGAATGCCAACATGTACTGTGACATACTGAAGCAGAGTATGATCCCCTCCCCTCAGAGACTGGGCCGCAGGGCAGTATTTCAACATGATAAGGACCCCAAACACACCTCCAAGATGACCACTGCCTTGCTAAAGAAGATGAGGGTAAAGGTGATGGACTGGCCAAGCATGTCTCCAGACCTAAACCCTATTGAGCATCTGTGGGACATCCTCAAACGGAAGGTGGAGGAGCGCAAGGTCTCTAACATCCACCAGCTTAGTGATGTCGTCATGGAGGAGTGGAAGAGGACTCCAGTGGCAAGCTGTGAATCTCTGGTGAACTCCATGCCCAAGAGGGTTAAGGCAGTGCTGGAAAATAATGGTGGCCACACAAAATATTGACACTTTGGGCCCAATTTGAACATTTTCACTTGGCGTGTACTCACTTTTGTTGCCAGCGGTTTAGACATTAATTATTTGAGTTATTTTGAGGGGACAGCAAATTTACACTGTTATACAAGCTGTACACTCACTACTTTACATTGTAGAAAAGTGTAATTTCTTCAGTGTTGTCACATGAAAAGATAGAAAAAAATATTTACAAAAATGTGAGGGGTGTACTCACTTTTGTGAGATACTGTATGTATGTATAAGAAATGTATGATTTACACCGTATACTGTATATGTACACATGATCTGTTGCACAGGTGCCGCCCTACTATAGGGCAGACCTAAACTGATTAAATAAAAGCTCATGATCAAAGTTATATTTTCAATTATAATGCCAAAATGTCACAATTTCGTTACGTTGGAGCACAACTGTACATCTAACCAGTGGCGGCTGGTGTTTTTTCTTTTTTTTTGGGGGGGGGGGAAGCAACTAACACCACCACCCACACACTGTATGCCGGTCAGTCCTTCGGCACTTATCCCATCTAGGTGGCGGGCATCAGGCAGCGGCGGCATTGGGCTTTGGTGTCTTCTCCTCTTTCTCGCTTCCGCCATGCATCTCCTCCCCTCCTTTTAGGCATCCAAAAGGATCGCCTGTCCTTTCAGCCAATCAGGTAACGGGTTTCAGACCCGCTTCCTCATTGGCTGGGAGGAGGAGGATCAGTGTTACAACAGCCAATATTCATTCGCTATTGCAACACACCTGGGTGGGCTCTGGACGCAATGCTCTGCGCCTGGAGCCCACCCTATTTTGAAACCTATTAGAGGCTCGGGCTCTAATCAGGTATTTCACATTAAAAAGAAAACCCCCACCACTGTAAATCATGCACCCTGTGTCCTGCAAGGGGCCCAGACGCATGTTTAGGGGGCGGAGGCGTGGCTGGGGGGGCAGTGCCTGTGCGCCCTTAATGGACAGGCTGCCCCTGCATCTAATGGACAATGTTGCTGTCTGCTGTTGTCAAGAAAGGCTTTCCAGCAACCAGAGTGACAGAAGAATACCTGTGCCATTAGAAGAGCCATTTGGCGCACGTGCACACGCAGTGGCACGAATGACGGCGTGCGTACGTGCCCGGGAGCACACACTTCGTGTCAGTGCCTGGTGCCAAGATACGCTATTTAAAGGAGACTGATGCCTTGCTGTCTGGTCTACAGCATTTCCTGAGACCCCTGCTAATTGTTTACTCTGCACATCTGATTCCTGTTGACCCGGCCTGTTTCCGACTATCCCTGCCTGCTGCCCGCCTCCGATCCCGGCTTGTCCTGACTTCGCTTCTGCCGCTTCTTTGGCCTGTTTACTGCCCGCCTTCTACCAACTCGGCTAGTACCTTGACTCTCCGGCGTCTGTTCCGATACCTGATCTGCCTGCCAGTGTATGACCCGGCCTGCCTGCACCTGCCTGTGTTTTGAACTACACAACACCTCCCTACTGTCTGCTGTATCCAGCTTCCAGTCTGATCCTGCTTCCTGCCAGACTACTGTTACAGCCTTCTATCTGCTGCAAGTCTCCTCTCAAGTCACATCGGAGGTCCGGACCAGCCCCTGCATCAGCTAACCTGTCAGGCATTTGTTACCTTTTGCGCTCCCAAGCTCCTGTCTGTTCTACCAGGGGTTCTCGAGCCGGAGGTATACGAGAGGCCACTCCCTGCATACTGGGCTCAACCACCAAGTACGTGACAACTATGCCCCCTGTGGTCCTTCATCCAGAGTGGAGTTGCTCTAATACTGGTGTGTTACTGGCCAGATCAAAAGGTGAAAACAGAAGCGAAAAAAGCCTGAAAAAGAAAACTAAAGCAGCCATCACATCTAATGATTGGTAAACTGCAATATATTAAATTTTTACTGCACAAGGGGTGGGGGTGGGGGGTGGATGTGGAACAATTATAACCCTATATAGGTACCATCCCAAAAATATACAAAATCTAAAACAAAGGTAAAGTGAAGTGGGAATTTGCATGTACCCCTGTAGGGTTTAAATAAAGGTATATATCACAGAGTAAAAATAGTTAAACATTATTTTCCATATATCAATGGTTTAATAGGAATATTTTACAATTATAACAGGTTAAAATCACAGTTACTGTTATTTGGTCCAGGATGTGCTGATCCTGACAGGAAGGATCAAAACAGATGGCCTACACGTTTCGCTGGGAGCCCTGCTTCGTCAGGACCTTAAAGTAGCACGAATTTGGTACAAATATTATAATAACCTATGAATGAAATATTGACAAGATTATGAGTAGGTATTGATACTTAAATCATTATAAAAACATGTAATTTAGAAAAATGAGTGAGGCATTCACAGATGCCCAAATAGCATTGCAGTGTAATATCATCAACATTATACAGGTGAAAGAACAATACATTAATATAATTGTGAGCTATAGGTATCAATTGATTCATCTGTTCCTCTTTGGTTTCTTGACGCATTGTTGGACATCAAACAAATCAACTTTAATTTGTCAAGTTTTATGTTATATTACACTACAATGCTATTTGGGCATCTGTGAATGCCTCACACATTTTTGAAATTACATGTTTTTATAATGATTTAAGTATCTATTAATACTTACTCATAATCTTGTCAATATTTCATTCATAGGTTATTATAATATTTGTACCAAATTTGTGCTACTATAACCACTTCAGCCCCGGAAGAATTTACCCCCTTTCGCTTTAACTGACAATTGCGCGGTTGTGCGACGTGGCTCCAAAAACAAAATTGACGTATTTTTTTCCCCACAAATAGAGCTTTCTTTTAGTGGTATTTAATCACCCTTGCGGTTTTTATTTTTTTAGCTATAAACAAAAAAAGAGCGACAATTTTGAAAAAAAACACATTATTTTTTTATTTTTGCAATAATAAATATCCCCCAAAAATATATTTAAAAAAATGTTTTCCTCAGTTTAGGCCGATAAAAAAAATCGCAATAAGCAATTATTGATTGGTTTGCGCAAAAGTTATAGCGTTTACAAAATAGGGGATAGATTTATGGCATTTTTATTAATATTTTTTTTTTTTTACTAGTAATGGGGCAATCAGCAATTTTTATCATGACTGCGACATTATGGCGGACACATCAGATATTTTTGACACCATTGTCATTTATACAGCAATCAGTGCTATACAAATGCACCGATTCCTGTGTAAATGACACTGGCAGTTGAAGTCGTTCACCACTAGATGGCAGTGTAGGGGTTAAGTGTGTCCTAGGGGGCATGTTTCTAACTGTGGGGGGGGGCGTGGCTGTGTGTGACACGTCACTGATCTCTGCTCCCGATCACAGGGAGCAGAGATCAGTGACACTGTCACTAGGCAGAACAGGGAGATGCTTGTTTACATTAGCATCTCCCCGTTCTTCCTCTTCGTGAGACGATTGTGGGATCCGCTACCCGACTCAAGGAGCTTGCTGTGCGTGCGCCCACCGGTCGCCTCTTAAAGGGCAACGCACAGGTACGTGATTCTGCCTGTATCTGCCCTTCTGCCGCAGTATATGTGCGTGAGGCGGTCAGGAAGTGGTTAAGGTCCTGACGAAGCGTGTTTCCCCCGGCGAAACACGTATGCCATCTGTTTTGATGCTTGCTGTCAGGATCAGCACGTCCTGGACCAAATAACAGTAACTGTGATTTTAACCTGTTATAATTGTAGTTTTCCTATTTAAATATTGGTATATGTAAAATAAAGTATGTTTACTCTGTGATATATACCTTCATTTAAACCCTACAGAGGTACAAAGTCCCACTTCACTTTACCTTTGTTTTTGATTTTTATATTACATTTTTAGTTATGGGTTAAATACTGCTTTAAGCATTGATATGTCCTGCTCTTAGGTGTAACTAAACCCTGCTGGGTGTGCAATGTGAAGAAGATGAGAACACCGGGCACAGGTCTCTTTAAACCTGGATGTGTGAACAACAGGGATTTGTGTTCATATCTGACACTCCGAAATAAAACGGAATTCTCCCTCGAAGTTTGCCACGTATCGATTTCCCATGAAGAGACAGATTGGAGACACCGGCTATGACAGCTCCGGCCTTAACACCAGGCCAAGCAATTAGCAAAGGTCAGATGTGTGAGCGGAGCGTCGTGTCACCGGGGATGATGGGAAGTGAAGAACCAGATTAACCTGCTGGGGTAAAAGGCTCTGCAATGACAGCCAAGAAAAGCGGCATTGCTCTATACAGAGGAACTGGAAATAGACAAGTCAGTAGACAATACATGAAATAAAATAAAACATAAAAAAAATCACCCACCACCCAGAATATGCATGAACTGCCCCCCTTTCCCATCTGCAGAGAGCGCCCCCACCAGACGCTTTTCATTGAAAAGTACTGAGAAAAAACGTGCCTTAGCAATATATTTTATTTATTTATTACAGGTACTTATATAGTGATGTCAATTTATGCAGTGCTTAACATATACACTATATTACCAAAAGTATTGCGACACCCTCTTTACAAGCACATGAACTAATGGAATCCCAGTCCTAGTCTGTAGGGTTCAATATTGAGTTGGCCCACCCTTTGCAGCTATAACAGCTTCACCTCTTCTGGGAAGGCTGTCCTCAAGGTTTAGGAGTGTGTCTATGGGAATGTTTGACCATTCTTCCAGAAGTGCATTTGTGAGGTCAGGCACGGATGTTGGATGAGAAGGAGCGTTCTATTCACTTCCTGATTCCCTCACCGAGAATGGCGCCGGCAGCAGCAGAGAGCCGAGCGATTGATCGGCCTCTGCTGCCGACATCGCTGGAACCTGTGACAGGTAAGTGTCCATTTATTAAAAGTCAGCAGCTGCAGTATTTGTAGCTGCTGGCTTTTAAAACATTTTTTTGCAGGTACAGTCCCGCTTTAAGGAAAATTGTTGTCCATACTTACCGTTATTTTCCTTTCCTGGATCCTCCCCATGTCAGCCTACTATGGGTCAGCTCCGCCCCCTCTGACCCCTTGTTGGATTCAATATGAACTCATGTAATATCACATCGGTTCATTCCCAATATCTTTGAGGACAGAAGGCATTCCCCGGATTGGAATGTAGCCAGGTTGGAAAACACACCAAAAGCTTTTGTAGCATATCAAGATAACAATGGCTTGGCTCGAGCCCACCTGCTGTGACATGTGTAATTACAAGCTTCAAGGGAGGCTGTTACTACTAAGATGGCTACGGATACCTATTGGATGAAAGGCAAAGGGGGGGTGGCTATGAGTGGATGGTTGGGTTTGAATGAAGAGTTTGCACACACAGGAAGTCAGCCTCTGTTTGCTGGGAATCCCTGACATGAGAAGGTGTCCCTGATCACCTCATGGTCTGGCGGCCATTTCAAGGCTACAAGCATCACGGAGGGCCCTGTGATAAGTATCCTTGATATTCTTGTATTATATGATTTGATTGTAAGCTTTGTGATATTGTAATGTCTTTTAATACTTTATGTTAGCGTTCCTGATTCTTGGGAAATAAATAAGATAGTGTTTTACTAGCAGCAGTGTGTTTGGTTTCATAGCTAACCTCGTATTATTGTGATATTAACAGTAGCATGTGCTCATAGGTTTAACAGACTAACTACATTATAGGGACTAGACAAATCAATACACAGATATAATTATTATATCGCGTACATCATATGGCACCCCAAAGGCGTGTAGAATGTATTTTTACACAGAATCCACAGACTAATGTATTTTTGTTTTGAGTCCTGGTAATCAAAGACACCCAGAACTGAAAATCGTCTCTCGTGTGGACAAGATTGGCGCTGGCTCGCGAATTCTGAAACCACGCTTGGATGATCATAAAAATTTTGTGAAATATTTCATCAGTTAGCGGACGCGCGACAAATCTGGTGAGACCTTTTTTTTTTTATTATTATCCGAGATATGTATATGTATATATGTTAAATGTTGTATTGCTAATGCAAAGTGTTAGAATACTTGTAGCTGGTCAAGAGGGCTGGTGAGTACGGGCTGATCACCCTTGGTTAGGAATTGACAGGAATTACCATACATCTTTGAGGAAAAAAAAAAAAAGTGATAGAGATATTGTTAGTTTAAAAAAAAAAAAACAAAAAAAATTTTTGGATTTTTTTTGGATTTTTTTTTTGTGTCGGTTTTTTATTTTTTTTTCATTTTTATTATTTCTACTCACGTGAGAGTGACATAGCTCTCGGTTCCAATAGAAGTTCAATGTGGCCTGCAAACTAACAGGAAGGCATTGATTAAGAGTCTGCCTTGTGTCTTAGGATGTGCCTTGTGTAGGCTGTAGAACTACAGGTAGCAAGTAGTAGTTAAACTATTTTTTTTTTTTGTAGGCTTTTCTGGGACTACAAGCTAGCTTGCAAGCGAAACCTTTGAAAAGCCTTATCTGTCTATCTGTATTGCATTGTAACCAAAACAGGTTTTACAGCTCCAGTATAGAGGGCTTGCTAATTAGCATATCAATGGAGGCCATCGAGCTATTCATGGCTAAACATGGGGCTATTAGCATTCAATCTACACAAGGTGGGTTGACACAACAATTTAATGAACTTTTGACACAATGTAATACACATAACAGCCTTATAAGTAATAAATCAAAAAAAGGCAGAAAACAGAGGGTAGCAAATTTGATAGGCATGCTTCTTAAGATGAAGCATATTTCTGAACGGAAAGAATTAGAATGGATAGATGAAAGAAAGCAATTCATGCAGCAGCTACAAAATATAACAAAAGATATATTAATTAGGGTTGAAAATGCAGATGCACAAGGGCGTAGTCAGATTGAACAATTAGTGACGGAAAAAGGCGAATTGGAACAGAGATTACATGAATTAGGAAAAACGTGTGAGTTAAGAGAAGGTTGCATCGTTTTTTTGAATAGGAGGGAGGCTGAAAATTTGCAGGTTATCACACTGCTTAAGGAGGAATTACAGGAGGCACAGGCAGCCATAATGGATTTATCCTCCAAACATACAATAGCCGAAGATGCAATGGTGGAGGTACCCTCCGCACATGCTCAGTGTACAAAAATACAAGTGGAACATAAAGAAAACCCGTATGCTATTGTTGCTGCAAATCATATTACTATGATGGGAATCAATGTTGGAGACGTAAATACAAACGTGATAACTGCGCTTGAAATTGATTCAGGAGTTGAAATGGAAACTTCTGATGACTCCTCAGACGATGAAAGTGTAAAGTCTGTTCATTCCAATCACAGTAATATTATCCAGCAATGTGAATTTCCAGCACAAGATGTTAAAAAAAGGGCCTATGCAGGGAAACCAGAGCTAAAATGTTGTTTGTGTAAAAGGGGAGGTCACATCGCAAAGTATTGTTGGGCGAATAACGATATCAAAAAAAGATCATACCTGAAAACGACCCCAAGGCAGTATGAATGTTATTCGGCCAGGTGGGGTAGCAATCCAAAGCATGGAGCCCATAGTAAGCAAACCCAATTCCCCGTTAAGACCCAATTACGGAGTCTACAAACTGAAAAGCAATATGTAGGACAGTTGCATAAAATCAAAATGGAAGTAGCCGCATGGTTATTCAAACATAGCACTGGGGGAAGCAATGCTAGCAGCACTTAGTCAGCTGCAAGTATGTTAAAAATACTCAGATCGAGGTTTCCTGTCTATGAATAAGGGTTGATGTGAGTTTCAGATTTGGAATAAGATAGAGGACCTTGATATATTTTTATTATTTTCAAGGATGAGCCTCTGAATTGAATAACTCCTGTTATGATTACCTTTTTTTTTTTCTTCTTCCTCTAAGTTTAAGTATTTTTGTAATTTTTTTTATATGGTTTAATGTTTTATTAATTTTTATTAATTTTTTTTTATTATTTTTTTTAATTTTCTTTATTATTCGTTTTTAATTTTTTTTTTAATTTTTTTTTCTCAATTTTTTTTTGTTTAATTTTTTTTTTTTAATATTTTTTTTTTTTATTTTTTTTTTTATTTTGTTTTATTTTTTTTTTCATTTTTTGTTTTTTTTTTATTTTTATTTTTTCAATTTTTCACTTTTCAATTTTTTTTATTAATTTTTTGTTTTTAGTTTTAATGTGTTGTAATTTTTTTTTTTTTGTTTAGTTGTTTATACTACAACTCGGGCTTGTAGGTGTTCCCCTAGCAGTACAATTAATGGGAAGAGGCTTGGGGCACTTAAAGTCAATTGTCATGATAATCGTGTTTAATCATTGTCTTTGTGTTCCTTTTCCAGAAAACAGGGAAGAGAACAGGTTTGGATACTAAACATTTGTGTTTTGTTTGCAGGTCCGTCAAAGTGAGACCAACACGCGGGTTAGGTTATTGTAAATGCATAATCGATTATCACATGGTACCATGAGCTCATTAATTAGTAATTGTTTGCAAACAATGAAAACATTTAAACAATAATCTGACATTAATGGACTAAAGAGTTACAGATGAGGTAGCAAATGTTGTGATGAAGTTACAAATGTTTTGTTTGTGTTGTTTTTCCCATTAACTTATTGTCTTTCAGATAAAAAAAAAAACATGTACTCTTCTCAGGAGAAAATCCATGGATGTCTTTAATTAAAAGTTGAGTGTTTGTCATTGTTGTATGGTGGTTGTCTTGTCATGTTGTTCTTGGGTGATAATGGCCAGACTTTTAATTTTTTTTTTTTAATTTTTTTTTTTTTTTTGGAAAAAAAAACATATTTTTTTTATTTTTTTGGGTATTGGCTTAGTCAGCTATTTTATTGTTGTTTTGTTCAGGTGTAAAAAGCTCCAAAAGGTTTAGGCTTTGTCCACCTGAAAGGGGATTAGTGCATACATCTTAAAGATAAAGATAAATGCATTGTTTTTTTTTTTGTTTTAATTTTAGAATTTTTGAGAAACAACATTGACGTCCGTTTTGAATGTTTTGACCATACCATGGGGATCCATTTTAGAGTGGGTTTTGCCTAAAGAGGTCATGTTTGTGTTTGATAGTTTGGTCAAAGTTGCAGAAGCCAGGAATACTAAGTTCCTGGGTTCCAAGGAGGGAAATATGAGTAAATATAGTAAGCAAGCAGATATTATGGATAAGAATTTGATTCTGCTCTTGTTTTTCAATTCCAGAATCCTGGTGGAGCGAGATTGGAAAGGTTCTGGAAAATGGATGACAGATGATCATCTGGTTGGCAGTTTGTCTGTGCCATACCACGCCCCAAATTTATTCCACTAAATATCAGGAGAGACGGGACAAACAAAAAGATTCACTTTAACACTTTTTCTTTTCCTATGGACGATCTGGTGCTGAATCTGAAAGACTATGCCTATCAATAAGACTTGAAACATTTTTTTTTTTTTTTTTTGCTGGACTCTCTCCTGATGAATGCAAACGTGTTATTAATATACGTACAATGGTTTGGAGGTTGGGGGGAGGAACATAACACACCCAATCCATCAGAACATGAAAATGTAAAAAATATATATGTTTTTTTTGTTGGAGGGAGGAGTTGAAATAAGAAAAGTTGTGTAATGTATGACATGTATTGACGTAACGGAATTTATATGGTGCAGGTACCCAGGAGGCGGGCACTTATGCATAATAAGGTGTCTGTTGGCCGACTAGAGGGTGTCAGGTGACACATCAATGGGGTGAACATTTCCTTGTATGGGGGAGATGCGCCTGGTTGAGGTCTCACCTGAGAAGTTGAAACCCTGCACAGGGAATGCCAGTGTATACACACAGGAGCATGCTCCGATAGATAAAGGGAACAAACGCTGACTACCAGAGTACAGTATGCCTTCACCACATGGCGCTGCAACATCTCACAGTGGTTGATAAAACCTATTACCCTATATTTGCTGAGTATACGCTGAATCAAGTGCTGTCATCGTACCAGTGACTTACTCCCAGAGATGTGCGGACACAGAATAAGGTGCATGCAGGATGCTTATCTCTGAGGAGTAACCACAAGAGGAGGCATGTATTCAGCACTATATTGGGGGAATAGGAGCTGGGATGGGTGTTGTTAATGGAGTAGACATCGGTATCCTGAGGAACAAACTCTCAGCCATAGCTTGAGCGGGACTTTGTTACTCAGAGAGATTGGTGGCATCCTTAATAGCATTCACAAAACACCCAGGGTAAATTAGCTCCAGAGTTGGTGAACCATGTTGAGAGGTTGGTGGAGGGTGTGAGGGTACAGGATAGAAATCGGTCATGGGCTCTGGCGTACACGCAGTGGCAGGCGGAAGTGTCAACCAGCATCAAGCTGATTGTGCAATCTCTGTATAAAGGGCAGTGGCCTGATGAGTTAGCATCACCGCTCAGTAAGACTCTGCCACAACACGTCGCTTACACTAATCCAAAATGGTGGTCAAATGCCTGGATGGGCTGTACCAGTTTGGATGGTGAAAGGTGTTAGGCTGTATGATCCCATATACAGAAGTGCGGACTTGGTCTGTATATTTGGTGGCAT
Organism: Lithobates sylvaticus; assembly: GCA_028564925.1. Lineage (NCBI taxonomy): Eukaryota > Metazoa > Chordata > Amphibia > Anura > Ranidae > Lithobates > Lithobates sylvaticus. The sequence goes on from CM053033.1 coordinate 174,023,973, forward strand.
CAATGGGCTTACTGATTGGGGATTCTATCTTGTCGCATTTGAGGCTAAATCACCCACATGTGATCAGAGGAGATGGAAGCAGGTTGATACTTCCCTCGGTCGGAAGCCTGACCATGATGTCCTTTGTATGCCAGGTCAATACATCATGGTGGTGAACATAAAAATGTTGGGAAGTTATTTCAGGGATCATTGCTGGGGAGGAAGCACCTGGGTGTCATTTGGGACATAGACGAGTTTATTTCTTTGTCCTAAAGAATACCGATGTAACGCTAGTCATAAAACTGGAAGGTTCCTTGAACCTAACCATAGGTAGAGGTGCATGGTATACCCTGGGCATGGTCTCTGAAATCCAGGCACAGGGATGGAATTGTGTGTTTTTTTTTTTTAATTTTTGCAAATTTATATGTGTGATTAGACTCGATATTTATATAGAAGGATCTCCCATTTGTCTATGCAAGTTGAGGGACGAATTGACGGTAGGGTCTCTGTGTTCAAATTAGAGACCTTGCTGCCAAGTCAGAGCCCTGCAATACTGCTGTGAGCAAGCGTGCCTAATCCCGACCCATATGTACAGTAAAGGGTTATAGGATTGGGAGCGGGGTGCATAAAGGGATGGGATACAGATATATGTATATAGTATGATAAGAAGTTGATTTATATTATGGTATAGTGTGACCTATGCGTATTGTAGGTTAATAATATGGGTGAATAAGGCCCTCCTCGAGACTTATCTAGATAATAGATCAGTATTTGAGAGCTGTTTGATATGTTGCTCTGAATGTGTACTGGTGAATGGTGAATGAATGGATACCCCTTGCCTGTATTGCATCCGTCCTGAAGATACCAAAGATACATAATGGCGACATGGAAGCTGTCATTGAAGAAGGATGTGTCACTCAGTGGCAAAGCGGCACGTGTTGGGAAGCATAACACGGTAAGACCACAATGGACTGTTCCATAGGAGCTGTTTCTGCACACGTTGTAAAAATACAACACGTTAAGACGTTTAAAGGACTGTTCTATGGATACTGGTTTGGAAACGCATGTCAGGGACAAAACAGTTATGGACTGTTCAATAGGAGCCGTGTCTGAAGAAGGGTTTTTATGCGACTTTCAGTCGCAAAGCGGCATATGTTGGATTCAATATGAACTCATGTAATATCACATCGGTTCATTCCCAATATCTTTGAGGACAGAAGGCATTCCCCCGGTTGGAATGTAGCCAGGTTGGAAAACACACCAAAAGCTTTGTAGCATATCAAGATAACAATGGCTTGGCTCGAGCCCACCTGCTGTGACATGTGTAATTACAAGCTTCAAGGGAGGCCTTTACTACTAAGATGGCTACGGATACCTATTAGATGAAAGGCAAAGGGGGGGTGGCTATGAGTGGATGTGTGGGTTTGAATGAAGAGTTCGCACACACAGGAAGTCAGCCTCTGTTTGCTGGGAATCCCTGACATGAGAAGGTGTCCCTGACCACCTCATGGTCTGGCGGCCATTTTGAGGCTACAAGCCTCACGGAGGGCCCTGTGATAAGTATCTTTGATATTCTTGTATTATATGATTTGATTGTAAGCTTTGTGATATTGTAATGTCTTTTAATACTTTATGTTAGCGTTCCTGATTCTTGGGAAATAAATAAGATAGTGTTTTACTAGCAGCAGTTTGTTTTGGTTTCATAGCTAACCTCGTATTATTGTGATATTAACAGTAGCATGCGCTCAGAGTTTTAACTAACTAACAACTATAGGGACTAGACAAATTAATACACAGATATAATTATTATATCGCTTACATCATGTCATGAACTAGGTACTCACCGAGGCCAAGATGCCGAGAGCGGTTGCCCTTGCGACTCGGCGCCCACTGCCCTGAAAGTGACACAGGGACGGTTGGCACCAAGAGGCACAAGCCACCGGTGGGATGGTGACCAGGCGTGGGCTCCTGATGTTGTAGAGAAGGGTAGACTGGAGCAGGGTAGTACGTCCACGAATTCCTAGTTGAGAACACAGCAAACAGACTGGGGATCAAACACAGGCAGGTTAGGTGAATGCAGGCCGGGGGTCAAACACTGGTAGATTAGGTACAAGGTATCCTTGAGCAGGAGAGTCCAAGGCAGGCTGGGGATCAAACACTGGCAGGTTTAGAAGAGAGTCCAGGGTACAGGACAAAGGTCCAGGGCAGGAGAAGGTAACAAATCCAAGTAGGCAAGCCAAAGGTCAAGGTCAGGAGAAGGCAGAGTAGTCAGGACGATCCGGGTTTGGCAACAGGTAAGACAATCTTCAAGGGTCAAGTACAGGATACAAACAGGAAGCAGCTGTCAGACGAACCAGCGTCTGTCTGGGCACAGAGGCCCTCCTTTTATAGGGCCGTTGAGGTCACATGAGGTGATGCCGCGCTACTGCGCATGCGCGCGCGCCGCTTGGCGGGAACACGAGTGCGCACGCGCCGCCGCATCTTCTCCCTGTCACTGGCTATGAGCCGGGAAGCTGAACCCGTGCGCAGCGGACGGAAACCCTGACAGTGCCCCCCCCTGAGGGGCGGCCTCCGGACGCCCAGGCTCTCCATCAATTCAGGGTGTTCTTGTCGGAAGGTCTTGATTAATCTTGGGGCATGGAAGTTTCTGGATGGTTCCCAAGAATTATCCTCTGGTGGATAGCCCTTCCATTTTACTAAAAATTTAAGCCGACGACCCACCTTCCTGCAGCCAAGTAACGACTCTACCTCGTATTCTTCCACTCCATCAATTGTTATAGGTGGAGGAGGAACTTCTTCTCTGTTTGGAAAAGGACTGGGGACCAAGGGTCTCAGTAGGGAGGCATGAAATACTGGGTGTATTCTGTAGGAACTGGGTAAGGCAAGTTCAAAAGCTACAGGGTTTACCATCTTCTTAATTTCGAATGGTCCAATGAACTTGGGACCCAACTTCCTTGCAGGACACGCGATCTTAAGATGGGTAGTTGCCAGCCATACCTTCTCTCCAATCTTGAAATGAGGATTCTCCTTCCTCCCCTTGTTGTGATACTTTTTATATCCTTCCTGGGCGTGTTGCATGGCGTCTTGAAGTCTTTTGAAGTTGGTTTGAATGTAACTTATCCGTTCTTGTACAGCGGGCACCCGTGATTCAGAAACAACATTAGGGAGAAAAGATGGATGAAACCCAAAGTTAGCCCAAAACGGAGTCTGATTTGTGGTCGAATGGGAAGAGTTATTATATGCAAATTCTGCAAAAGATAATAGAGAGGACCAGTCGTCTTGTGCAGAAGAACAGAAACATCGTAAGTATTGTTCAAGAGTTTGATTAGTGCGTTCAGTTTGTCCATTACTTTGTGGGTGGTAGGCAGATGAAAGACAAATGTTGATATCCAAGGTTTTGCAAAGTTCTTTCCAAAATTTTGAGGTGAATTGTGGGCCCCTATCCGAGACGATGCTCTTGGGTACCCCATGGAGTCTCACAATCTCCTTGACAAAAATGTTGGCGGTCTCCAGGGCAGAGGGGGTGCCGATCATGGGCAAAAAGTGGCTCATTTTGGACAGCCGATCCACTACCACTAGGATAGTAGTGAAGCCTTGCGATGGAGGTAATTCCACAATGAAATCCATCGAAATGTCGGCCCAAGGTCGTTCTGGGATGGGTAGAGGCCTTAGTAACCCCCATGGCTTTGCTCTAGGACCCTTGTTTCGTTGACATGTAATACAGGAGGATACGTATTTTTGGCAATCACTTCTCCAGCCTGGCCACCAAAAGGTGCGAGAGATATGTTCTGCTGTTTTCCGTACCCCAAAGTGACCAGCTAGTTTATGATCATGTAAAGTTTTCAGGACTACAGGTCTCACCTCTGTAGGGACGAAAATCTTGTCTTGGAGCCAGAATAAATTTTCACGTCTCTCTAGGGTGTCCAGAATGGGATCTTTACAGTGAGCCGAAGCAGTGGATAGAGCGGAGATCAGGTCAGTGGGTGTGAGTAGTAGAAAGTTCTGAGGAGTAAGAATGGTGCTGGGTTCTGATACCTGAGAGGACTCTGGGAAGATACGGGATAGAGCATCTGCCTTGCCGTTCTTTGACCCTGGCCGATAGGAAATGTGGAATGTGAACCTTGAAAAGAAGAGTGCCCAACGGGCTTGACGGGGTCTTAAGCGTTTAGCAGTGCGAAGGTATTCAAGATTTTTATGGTCTGTAAAAATGGTAATTGGGTGAACTGCTCCTTCGAGGAGGTATCTCCACTCCTCCAGCGCGGACTTAATGGCCAATAGCTCCCGATCGCCAACGTCATAGTTCTTCTCGGCCGGATTGAGTCTTCGGGAGGCGAAGGCCACTGGGTGCAACAGGGCTTTCGGCCCATGGCGTTGGGAGAGGATGGCGCCTGTAGCTGACTCCGAGGCGTCCACTTCCAGAACAAAATGTAGCAGTGGGTCTGGGTGCCGTAGGATAGGAGCAGACGTGAAGAGGGTCTTTAGTTTGACAAAAGCTTCCTGGGCCTCCTGGGACCACTGAAAACGGCTGTGTAGGCGGGTCAGTTGGGTGATTGGGCTCACAATGGCAGAGAAACCGGCGATGAACCTCCTGTAAAAATTAGCAAAACCGATGAATCTCTGTACAGCTTTTTTATCCTTAGGAGGTGGCCAGTCTACCACTGCCTTGACCTTTTGTGGGTCCATGGAGGTGCCTTTAGTGGAGATGATGAACCCCAGAAACTGTACGGTAGATCTTTCAAACTCGCATTTCTCAGCTTTAAGATAGAGCTGATGGGCTCTGAGGATGGTGAGGACCTTTCTGACGTGTTCCCGATGTAGCTCCAGAGTGGCTGAAAAAACGAGAATGTCGTCTAGGTACACGACTAAAAAGTCATCCAAATATTTTCTAAAAATATCATTAACCAGGTGCTGAAAAGTGGCTGGAGCATTACATAGGCCAAATGGCATCACCAAGTATTCATAGTGGCCAAAGCGAGACCTGAAGGCCGTCTTCCACTCATCCCCTGCACGGATTCTGACAAGGTTGTAGGCACCCCTTAAGTCGAGTTTAGAGAAAACTTTAGCTGACCGGAACCGCTGGAAGAGTTCAGGAATAAGTGGTAGAGGATATCGGTTCTTGATAGTGATTTTATTAAGTTCCCGATAATCAACGCAGGGCCTGAGTGAACCATCTTTCTTTCCAACGAAGAAAATACCAGCCCCTGCTGGAGAGGTGGATGGCCGGATAAAGCCTTTCTCGAGATTCTCATCAATATAGGCCTTGAGGGCCTTTAGTTCGGTCTCTGACAGAGGAAATATGCGCCCAAAGGGAATTGCGGAGCCTGTGAGCAATTCGATGGGGCAGTCATAGGCCCGATGTGGTGGAAGATGGTCGGCCTTCTTTTTGTCAAAGACATCTTTAAAGTCCTGATAGACCGGGGGAATGTGTTGAAGATTCTCTGATGTCGAGATAACCGATAGGACAGAGCGGGGAGTTGGAGAGATGCAGTGTTGGTGACAATATGGTGATGAGAAGGAGACCTCCTTCCTATTCCAGTGAATTTGGGGGTCATGAGCTTGCAGCCAAGGAAGTCCAAGGATAATGGGAAACATTGGAGAAGATATAAGATCAAACCGTAGAAACTCTTGGTGGCCGGAATCTGTGGTGGTGAGGATAGGTGAAGTCTCCTGAGTTACTGGACCAGATTGTGGAAGGGACCCATCAGCTAAATGGACCAATAGAGGATTTGCCTTGTTGAAGCAAGGAATGTGCCATTCCTTGGCGATAGAGATATCCAGGAAGCAGCTGCAAGCACCTGAGTCAATCACGGCTGGTAGCCGGATCTTCCTTCCCGCTAGCTGTAGGGAAACAGAAAGAGTCACATAAGTTTGGGCCCGATTGACGGCTTGACAATTCATGAAAGGCTGAGGTGGCAACTTACTAGGCCGGATGGGACAATTCAGGAGGAAATGTCCTGAACCCCCACAATAGAGGCACAGATTGGATCTCCGTCTTCGTTGCCGTTCTTCCTGGGTAAGGCGGGGACGGACTAAGCCCAACTGCATTGGTTCCCCTTCAGGGGCCGATGGACCGGATGGGACGGTCGGATAAGCAGCTGGCATCCTTGGGGAAACCCATATTGGTCGGGACCCTTGTACACGTTCTGAGCGACGTTCCCGCATACGTCGATCCAGTTTGGTGGCTACCTGGATCAACTCCTCCAAAGAAGTAGGAGGCTCCACCCGGGCTAACTCGTCCTTCAGACTCTCCCTTAATCCCAGTCGATACTGGTAGAGGAGGGCTGCCTCATTCCAGGTGGTATCGGCAGACCATTTGCGGAACTCCGCCGTATAGTCCTCTACAGGCCTTTTACCCTGAGAGAGGGTATGCAGGGTGGCCTCAGCCGTGGCCTTACGTTGGGGGTCATCGTAGAGTTGGCCCATTGCTTCAAAAAATGTATCAACAGTATTAAGGAGAGGGTTCCTTTGTTCCATGAGACCATGGGCCCAAGATTGGGGTTCCTCGGATAGAAGGGAGATGATAAACCCGACTTTGACAATCTCGGAGGAGAAGGTTCGGGGTTGCAGGGCAAGGTACAGGGAACAAGCATTTTTGAAGGACCTGAACTTCCTGCGATCACCCGAAAATCGTTCTGGAATTGGTACCTTGGGTTCAGGCACGGCCATCATCATGGCAGGTGGAGGTTGCGCCTGAGGTGCAGAAGTCCCACTAGTAGACCCGGAAGCTGAACTTGCTAGAGGAGCGGCCGTGGTCAGTTGTTGGAGTCGAGTATCGACTTGAGCATAACCTTCCTGTAGTTTCTGTACCGCTTCCGTGAGGGCAGACACCTGCTGACATAACATGTCCAGTGGAGAAACCGCTCTGTTGGCCTCTGTCATGGCTGGTTCGTACTGTCATGAACTAGGTACTCACCGAGGCCAAGATGCCGAGAGTGGTTGCCCTTGCGACTCGGCGCCCACTGCCCTGAAAGTGACACAGGGACGGTTGGCACCAAGAGGCACAAGCCACCGGTGGGATGGTGACCAGGCGTGGGCTCCTGATGTTGTAGAGAAGGGTAGACTGGAGCAGGGTAGTACGTCCACGAATTCCTAGTTGAGAACACAGCAAACAGACTGGGGATCAAACACAGGCAGGTTAGGTGAATGCAGGCCGGGGGTCAAACACTGGTAGATTAGGTACAAGGTATCCTTGAGCAGGAGAGTCCAAGGCAGGCTGGGGATCAAACACTGGCAGGTTTAGAAGAGAGTCCAGGGTACAGGCCAAAGGTCCAGGGCAGGAGAAGGTAACAAATCCAAGTAGGCAAGCCAAAGGTCAAGGTCAGGAGAAGGCAGAGTAGTCAGGACGATCCGGGTTTGGCAACAGGTAAGACAATCTTCAAGGGTCAAGTACAGGATACAAACAGGAAGCAGCTGTCAGACGAACCAGCGTCTGTCTGGGCACAGAGGCCCTCCTTTTATAGGGCCGTTGAGGTCACATGAGGTGATGCCGCGCTACTGCGCATGCGCGCGCGCCGCTTGGCGGGAACACGAGTGCGCACGCGCCGCCGCATCTTCTCCCTGTCACTGGCTATGAGCTGGGAAGCTGAACCCGTGCGCCTGCGCACTAGCGTGCGCAGCGGACGGAAACCCTGACACTGACAGCAGCCAATCCCAGGAGATTTAAACTCTTCGCCCCACAAAAGTTCCATTGGCCTTGAACCTGCTGACCCAGGCAGTGTGCCCCGCAGCTTGCCATTGGTCATCACCACTATTGGTTCTGAGGCCTTCAACGGAACTCCGCGGGAAAGATTGCGAGCTACTGACCACCAAACCGGGGACCAGATTATTGGAAATTGGCAGATAGATTTTCTGGAACAAGGAGTGACGATCCCACTGAAGAAGAAAGTTGCATTGAAACCTCCTTCTGCGCCACCTGACCCACGGGACTACTGGAACTGTGGCTGATAGAACCCCCAGATACTGCATGCATTCCTTCACCATCATAGAAGGTCTGGCTATCACTGCTTTTGTCTAAGACTGGATCTCCTGGACCTTCCTCTGAGGAAGAGAAACACCACCTGGATCCGTGTGGAATTGTACTCCTAAATACTCCAACATTTGGGTCAGATTCATCTGGCTCTTCCGAAAGTTGAACAACCAACCGAAACGAGCTAGTGTTTTACAGGTGAAATTCACATGAAGTAGAAGGAGCTCATTTGACGGACCCAGAAGTAGCATGTCATATAGATAATGGAATATTTGCACTCCCTTGAGCCTGAGAGTCGCAACGACAGCAGACAGTAGCTTTGAGAATATTCTAAGAGTCGTGCAGAGACCAAATGGGAGACATTAAAATTGAAAATGAGAGCCTTTCCATGGAAAACCTGAGAAAGCGATGGTGAGATGCATCTATGGAAACAAGAAGATACGCACCCTCCAGATCGATGGAAACCATCCAGTCTCCTGAGTCCACAACTGAAATTATCATTTCCAATGACTCCATTTTGATTAGTGGTACCTTCATGTAAGAATTACGAACTTTGAGGTCAAAAACTGGTCCGAAACCCCCTGAAGCCTCTGGGACCAAAAACAGAGGGGAACATACTCTTTGCCCCAATTCGTGCCTTGGAACCGGAAGGATGGCCCTTGCTGCCAACAGCTCCCCTATATATCCTTACAAACATCTGTAGGAAGCTCAGTTTCTACGAACAAGGTCTGAGGAGGCCCTGTTCTGAACTTGAGACGATAACGTGATCAAATGATGGCTACAATCCAGACATCCTGTAATTTGTCCGACCAAACCACCCCGAATTGGGCTAGTCTTTCTCCTACTTGAGAGGGTTAAGTGGAGACACCTTCAGAAGGACTCATTTGAAGCCTTAGGAGCTTCGTTGGCCCTGGGCTTGGAAGGTTTCTGGAAGGTTGAACCGGCTCCGTTCCACTGTCTGAAAAACTATCTGTAAACACTGGCCTCTGAAACCTTTTTTGGATCTCTTGTTAAACCGAAAGGGCTGCTGTTGTCTTCTTCTCTTCTGCAGGATTAGACTAGATCTGCTGCTGGAAACCTGCTGAATTGCTGATGTGACGGACCTCGTACTCAATATGTCCGCCGTAAATGCTTCCTCTGTCCGGTACCACACAATCCAAGACCCATTAGCTCACCCAGTCACCAGACAACACCAGTGTAGGCTACATCAGGAAAGAATCTTTATTTGACATGTCACACTTATATACAGCCAGATGACTCAAGCCTAACCTAATTAGCATGAGCTAATTATCTTAATCAACACTGGGCTCCATCATTCAATTGCAGGGTTAATTAGCACACACAACAATAGGTGAAACACTTCTACAAGCCAGACTATACTCAATTACATAACAGACAGGCTGACTGGAGTTCATAACATTAGCATCTCTTGCTAATATGCCAAATACACATACAGATTCTATGTGTATTGGGGGGCCAGCATGGACCTGAATCCAAGTAACACCAGCTCAGGGGTCCCAGGCTTGCAGCTCAAAGAGCACCGTCCCCCCCAAATGCCAGGGCCCATAATCGCAAGGTAATAGGCTCGCCTTCAGTCCCCTCCAACAGCCTGTTTCCCGGCTAGGTCTGTCACATTTCTCCCCTTTCGGCAAGAGACTAACACAGGAGGAGACCCCAGACGGGTTGACTCCGAAGTTAGTCAGTGGTTCCAGTCCTCTAATTCTGGGATCCACACAGTACCCCAAACAAATAGTTCCAAACTGAGTATTCCTCACCCAGCCAACCTCTGCCTCTCTCAGAGAACATATCCGCCACTGGGGAGAAGACAGGGTGACTGGGATCACTCCGTCACGCTGTTGGGGATTTGGGCCGACCGCCCAGCATCCTGGGGGTATACAGGTGGGGACTGCAGTCCCATCCCCCTTTACAGGAAATCTGCCCTCTGTTAGTTGTGGGCAGAGGCCAGCAGCACTTTGTTCCGTTGCCAGCAGTTCAGGTGGGTGTAGGAGCTTCCCTACATCATCTCCTCCAGCTAACTGTTGGGGAGAGAGGCCGACTGCCCCAGCTCCCTGGAATTCCGCAGCTGTTGCTGGTGCTGGACAGAGGTGGGTAGCACTCTGCCCTGTTGCCAGCACTTGCCTGCTGGGGACTCCACATCCTCCGCTCTGGTTAACCGTTGGGGCAGGAGGCTGGCTTCCTCCACTCCCAAATTGTGTAGCTGCCATTGGGAAGGGGAGCCGGCTGCTTCCTTTTCCATTCCCTCATCTGGCTGCTGGGATGACATGTCTGTGGTATTGTCTCCCAGGTGCACGGATCTTTGCTGGGGAGGAAAGACCGCTTTCTCCACCCTGGCCGACTGTTGAGGAGGGACAACAAACACCTCCTCTCCCTTCTCCCCCTGTATCTGCTGCTGGGAAGTGATCGCCACCTTCTCACCCTGAGCCTCCAAAACTGACACAGGTGTGGGGCAGAGGTCTTGGACCCTCTGTCCGGTGACCAGCGCTTCAGCTGGGGAAGTTCCTTGTAACTCCCCAGATACTGCTGTTGATGCTGGGCAGAAGTTAGCAGAGCCCTGCCCTGTTGTCAGCACTTCAGGTTTGGGGACAGCAATCTCCAGAGTTTCCACTGCCGATTCTCTTGCATGCTGCTGGACAGGCATATTCCTCCATCCAACCTCGTTTTGTGCAGTAACAGGTTTGTCAAGGTCAGTCAGCACCTGCTGCATCCGCCATAAGACCTCTGCGTCCATAGCTGCGGAGGCAGGTGGGCAAAGCACTCTGTTACTATGCCACATTGCTGACTCTTCAGCCAGGATTTCAGAGCTGTCTGCTGGTATTTCCTGATAGTCCCAGGCAAAGGGAGCCCCACCCTGCTGCTGAGCAGAGTCTAGCAGCTGTATGTAGGCAATCTCCAGCTCCCATTCCTGAGCGGCCAGGAACTCCAAATCTTCCTGTGCCCAGAGCACTTCCGAGACGTTCAATCTTTGCTCTCTGTGCTCCATTATTTCCTCCAAATGCCACTCCAGATTACTCCCAAAGTCGGGGTCCTCGGACAGCCTCCAGTACAACAATCCCAGGCCATTATAATCAAAGCCTTCCGTGGGCCTGTCATCCGCTGTCTACGGGCACACTTGGGCTACATACCACCGGAGGGCTCTGTAGCTCTCGTCCAAACGCATTTCTGCCCGGATCAGCCTGCTTAACTCAGCTGTCCACTCCTGCTTCGGTTGTTCCCCCAATAACAGCAATCGTACTTCATACTGCGACCAGTACCTTACATGGATGGAGGGGAGAACTTTTCCCTGGTGTCGCTGCTCACAGGCTAGCGCTTCTTTCCAGAGTTGTAGGCGAACAGAATCATACCATCCCAGCAGGACCTGCACCGATACTGATCCTCTGTGTTGTATCCGCATCTCTCGCAACCTCCTTCCGAATTCCTCTTCCATGATGACGTATCTGTACCTCTGCTATCCGGGCCTTGGATCCAGGTGATGGTTTGGATGTGTTCACGACAAGGAAGCACGATCCCACCGCTGCCAGCCAATTGTGACGGACCTCGTACTCAATATGTCCGCCGTAAATGCTTCCTCTGTCCGGTACCACACAATCCAAGACCCATTAGCTCACCCAGTCACCAGACAACACCAGTGTAGGCTACATCAGGAAAGAATCTTTATTTGACATGTCACACTTATATACAGCCAGATGACTCAAGCCTAACCTAATTAGCATGAGCTAATTATCTTAATCAACACTGGGCTCCATCATTCAATTGCAGGGTTAATTAGCACACACAACAATAGGTGAAACACTTCTACAAGCCAGACTATACTCAATTACATAACAGACAGGCTGACTGGAGTTCATAACATTAGCATCTCTTGCTAATATGCCAAATACACATACAGATTCTATGTGTATTGGGGGGCCAGCATGGACCTGAATCCAAGTAACACCAGCTCAGGGGTCCCAGGCTTGCAGCTCAAAGAGCACCGTCCCCCCTAAATGCCAGGGCCCATAATCGCAAGGTAATAGGCTCGCCTTCAGTCCCCTCCAACAGCCTGTTTCCCAGCTAGGTCTGTCACAGCTGATTCTAAGTCTTCCGGAAGAGTAGCTTCCCGTTGAATGGAACTGAACATGACTTTGCTTAGAAGCCTTATCGGCTGACCAATGCTTCAACCATAAGGCTCTCTGGGCT
>CM053033.1:174036582-174277744 GCA_028564925.1 Lithobates sylvaticus
ATACAGTTCAAACGTGTGTATATATATATATATATATATATATTATATATATATATATATATATATATATATATATATATATATCTTACAGTTATCTCAATGTGAACTAACAAAGAGACGGTATAGACCATAATGTAATGTTGCAAGATATTTACCAAAACGTGTATGTTTGATGAAATGAATTTCCTATATGGGGATCCCTTGAAGAGGTTCCAACTTCCCAGGCAGCCTTGATGTGCCAGGCCGAAAAGGCAGTCCAAGTGCGTGGCTTACAAGAGGTCACATCCAAAAATTGGCCCCCCCCACATGCAGACACGCGGGCCGGCAGTTAGGGATGGAGGGGAAAGAAAGCACACCTGCCATGAGAGTCCGAAACCAGACAATTACAAATCCACCGTATTATGTGGTTTTAGACAGTTATTCAAAAGAATTAGAGTAATTTTGGGAGGCATATAATCACAACATCCAGTATGCGCTAGGAACCAATGAGTCTGCATCCCAAATCCCCTATCCCCAAGGGAGTAACAGCATGGTAGAAATAGTAGGCAGTAAATGACAGAACTATAGGATTGAAAGGAGAATGGGGAGCAGAAATAAAAAAGAAGAGAAAAAAAAAAGAAAAAGGGGCAAAGAGGGAGAAAAGAAAGTGAAAAAGAGAAAATGCACAAGATGTGAAATAAAGCCAAAAAGAAAAAAAAAGTGGGAAGAAAAGAAAAAAGAGAGATAAGAAAAAGAGGGAAAAAGGGGAAGAGAAAGGTGTGTCCATGAGGTAAGGGATATGGGGAGGGGAAAGTGGGGGGGGTGGAGGAAGGAAGGAAAGAATGTGGGAGAGGGAAGGGAAGGGAAGGAAAAAAGAGGAGGAGAAAGAGGAGGTGATGGGGAATACATGGCGCACACATGTATATAGGGGAGACATATGATCTAGGTCGAGAGAGTGAGAAGAAGGGAATGTGAAGGAGGGGGAAATGGAGGGAGGAAGGGAAAATAAAAGAGGGAAAAAAGGGAGGGGGAGAAGGAAGGGAGAGAGAAAGAGGGTGGGGGAGGGGAGGGAGGAGGAAAAAGATGAAAAAGGGAAAAAAAAGGAGGAGGAAAGATGGGATGAAAGGAAAAGGGAACAAAGCAGGTGAAGCAAAAATACAGTGCGATCAATTTAATTATACTAGAATGAAATTGGAAGTGAATGGACGTGAAAAAGAAACTGGGTGAAAATGAAGGAACAGCACAGAAAAATGGTGAATGAAAAGATGGGGGGTGGGGGGGGAGGAAGAGTGAGAAAAAAGAAAATGCATGTGTGCATGTGTGATATACATATGTGCAACTCTGTGTAAACTACAGTGAATGTGACTGAATGTGAATCAGGGAAGAAGAGATTGCAGTTAATGACATACTACTTATGTAGGGAAAAAAAACGGTTGTAACATAGTTTACCTTATGTGTTTTAAATCTTTATATAGCAGCACTCAGTCGCCCAGTTTGGTACACCTTTTAGCCTGTGAGTTGATCCCGGATTGATCACAGGCTGCGGCAAACTTTAAGAAGTGTGCAATCCAAATTGTAATTAAACAATCTAGAATAAATGATAAGGGCAATATATGATTATGTCCTTAGAGACAATGGGATGGGGAAAGGTATTTAGAAAATATACTCACTGGTTGAAAGCTTCTGGTGTTGTGCACCCTCTTATGGAGATAGAGTCTATGTTCCACTCCATGAGGTTCTTCTATGGCCATCACTTGGAATATGCACCAATTAGCATGGACTCTAATTGGCACTAATTGGCAAGGACTCCCTGCAGGTGTGCAAAGGCGCCCCCCAACCCTAATATTTACTGCCTCCGACGGTCGGCTGTGGTGGCCATGGCGGCCAATCGGTCCGTCTTGTGTGACCTCCCCTGGCGTCCGTGAAGACCTTACGGGATCCCTGCTGCCTCATTTACGTCGCAATCGCGTGACGTCCCACATCACGCGCACGCACGGGGCCCCGCGCATGCGCAGTGATCGGGATGAGTCCGAGAATGCTCAGGGACGCAAGGGGGAGGTTCCCAATCGGCATACCCAGGACCAGCCCAAGCAGCAGTTGGGGAAATATGATTGGAGGAGCTGAGATGGATGTTGGCTCCTCCCCCTCCTTGCTGGGAAGGCACGCATTAGGACACTCCACTGCCAAAGCTCCCACATGGGGAGAGGGGAACAGCGCCATCCGGGGAAGAAGCAACCTAATATAAAGGGAAACAGAGGAAAGAAACAGACTTATTTTATTAATCCGTAACTTCATAACATGAGAAGTCCTCAATGTCAAACCACAACATATGTAGCATTAACATAGTACTAAAAGACCAGTTAAACATTGTATCAAAAACGATTATTATAAACATAGAGTCAAAGGAATGCAAAAACGGTATTGCGCAAAATGTGTCCTGATAGGATTGCGGATTTTTATATTATTATATCTCTATTTCTTGTCATCAAAAGGACAAACTTCTAACTTTTACATATGAATAAATGTATGTGGGGTTCAGACTGAGGGAGGGAAAGAGAAGCAGGACTACAAGGATGTCCAAACACGTCCACTTCATTACTAAATGCCGGGAAGTGTAAATTATGATGTTATTGCGTCTTCCCAGATGCAAAACCTTTTAAAAAGGGGGCAAAGGAAATAGACTCATTGAGTCCTGGGGAAGAGGTGGCTTGTAATTTAAAAATCCATCTCTGTTCATGTTGCAACAGTATTTTGTTCCAATCACTGCCTCGATCCGGAATATGTATTCGGTTGAGTGCGGTGAAGGATACTGTAGGCATCTTATAGTTATGCACTAATACCAAGTGGTAGATAGTGATTCCCGATTTGCATTGAGTAGACGTGTTTGGACATCCGGCAGTGAAATTCCTGCTTCGTCTTGCCGACATGGACATCAGGTACACTACGCCCCTTGTCTGACAGTTGACGAAGTGTGAAGGTTTGAAAATCACACCAGTTGGAAGACGAAAGATTTTCTGGCGTCTTATGTACTGACAACAGGAGCAGTGACCACAGGTAAAGGAACCGTGAATTGAGCAGTGTTTCAATCGTCTCTGCTCATTCTTGAATTCACTTTGAACCAATTGATCCTTCAGTGAGGTTGCTCTCCTGAAGGTAATTGAGGGACTGTTTGAAATTAAGTTACTTACTTTTGGATCATCGGTCAGTATGCTCCAATGTTTCTGAATGATACTTCTGATCTTATTATGTTGTCTAGAAAAATGCAGGATAATCCTAGTTGGATCCCCAACAAGGTCATTCCGGGCCTCTTTCTTTGACAGTAGATCACAGCGTGAGTGTGCGGTGGCTCTATTGTACGCTTTGCGCAAACAAGAGCGACTATACCCACGTTCTAATAGTCTATTTTGAAGATTTTTTCTTCTTGTTTAAACAGGGACTCTTCGGAGCAGTTCCTGAGTATCCGAAGATATTGATTTCTGCGGTGCTTTTTCGATAGAGGGTAGTAAAGATCTTATTTTCAGAATTACGTCTCAATTGAACATCAAGAAAAGTGATTTTTTTTCACAATCATATGTCATTGTGAATTTCAAATTGTGTGTGTTAGAGTTCATGCGGTCATGGAATTCTAGCAACATCTTCTCCGATCCCTCCCAGACGACGAGGACGTCATTAGTGTATCGTAGCCACATTTTGATGTGGCTCGTATACATGAGGAGGTCCTCGTCGCCTAGGAGGGACTTCTCCCACTCCCCCAGGTACAAGTTGGCGTAGGCCGGTGCACAACAAGTGCCCATGCCACGCCTTGTACCTGGAGGTAGTGGGAGTTGTCAAAGGCAAAAAAGTTGTGGTTCAAAATATATTCAAGGCCATTTATGATGAAATCATTCAAGGCACCATCATATTTGCCACTTTGCTGGAGAATGCCCTGTACAGCATCGATCCCCTTTTTATGGGGGATCGAGCTGTACAGGGCCTCAACATCAATAGCCACCAATAGGGAATTGGCAGACAATGACATGTTCTCAGTCATCTGTAACAAGTGTATGGTGTCCTTCAAAAAAGAAGGCAAACATAAACCGAAAGGTTGTAAAAAAGAATCGATGACTTTACTTAAGTTTTCGGAAATACTTCCGTTACCCAAAACGATTGGTCGTCCGGGTGGTCTGCTCTGGCCCTTATGGATCTTTGGTAAGCTGTAGAATGTGGCGACCCGTGGATGTTACACCTTGATGAATTAATATTGGTCCTTAGTTATGGTACCATCAACAAAAGCCAAATGAATCATGTCATAGAACTTGATGTAAGAAGTTTGAATTGCTTTGATGGGACATTGATGTACCAATCTTTGTTGTCTAGAATGACCTGACACATGCGCACGTAATCCTGATTATTCATCAGAACCACATTGCCACCCTTGTCTGAGGGTTTAACCATGATATTCACTTTTTTTTACGTAAAGAGTCTCATCGGGGGTTAAATTTGTTGGGGATATTTTCTTCTATGGAAGTTTACCAAGATCTCCAAGTGTTTGTTTGATAAATGTACCTATGCTTGGATTCAAATTAAGGGGAGGGAATTTGGCGGAGGGTTTCTTAAAGTTCGTCGCAGGGTCCTGCAAGGGTTTTCCTGCATCTTCCAATAGGGTTTCAAGATCAATTTTATCTATTAGATCCAATGTGTTGTTCTCCTGATATAGGAGTGTTAAATCCCGTAGCGCCTTAAATTCTTTCATACTGAAAGTTGACCAGTCAGTGGCATCGATATTGTCGGTCTTTGCATGCAGGCTTTTAAGTAAAAGCCTGCGTGCAAAAAGCTGCAGATCGGTTACCACTTCAAATATGTCGAAATTTTCTTGCAGACAAGATGTTAGTCCACGAGATAAGACACTTTTCTCAGCTATTGATATTGGGTAAGATGACAGGTTGATCACACTGTAGGATTCGATTGAATCCGTGTTACATAAGCATCCAAATTTCCCACCCCCCTGTTCCTTTGGGGCGGGGAGAGTCCCTACGTTAAGTTTAAAGGACTCTTAAGGGTTTAATTAAGGCGCTCTACTATATGGTTTGTGTGAGTCATATTACTTGGAATATTAGATGATGTGGAGTCGGAGTTTTCCCCATCAGCATTCGATAACTCATCTTTGGAGCTCAATGGTTTTGTATGCTCAAAATTAGGGGCATCTTGACCATCCTCTGCATCTGTATCTACAGTGTGTTTCTTCCTATCTTGTTCGGGGGAGCCTTTGTTATTTCAGCTTCGTTTGAATTTGCCCCTCCCCTTCTGAGCTGTCTTGGAATTTTGACTCAGATTTGGTGTATTTTTAATTTTATTTTTATACCTGATGGTGCCCCAAACAGTGTAGACACCTGTCCAGGTATGCTTTGGGAATCAAACTCATGGCCATCACATTCCACATTCCACATTCCACATTCACCGCTCTCCATGCTGCGCCACAGACCAGGATTCTCATGCCTAACAGCAGTGCCTATACATACTAAATTCAACCAAGATTTAAGCTGCAACGTGTAGTAACCCATAGCAACCAATATGAAGAGGATTGAAAAGAGGATTGGTTGTTATTGGTTTCAGTGATTTGTACAACATTAATAAATAAATCTTTAAAGGCAACTACCTGAGGATTCTAACTCATGACCATTTGACTGTGAGCTCACCCACCTACCCACAAGACTATAGTCTCAGATGGGAATTTTACCAAATCCAGAGTTGTAATATCATGACATACCATATGATCAGTGGATTAATGTACTAAATTGCTATCATCTAACAAAAACTAGTCTCCCAGTTGATCCTCCAAAGGATAATCCGAATTGCTGCTTGCAAGGTATAATAACCCTAAGCAACCATAATGAAATAATACTTTCTGAAGGTTGATTGGTTATTTTGGGCGTCTTCAGTTTATGTAACTTTAATAAATGAATCATGAAAAGGTGGTTGCCTGAGGGTTTGAACTTGCAAACTTATCCTTTGTGAGATCAGCGGCATACATGCAGTGCCGCTGTCTCAAATTATAGCCAGGGATTAACACTAGAGCTTTAATATCATGAAATAACACATGACTAGGGGCTTAATATCTGAATATGAAATAAGTTGCTACCATCAGACCTTAGACGAGTTTGCCTTTTGGCCTAAAGGAAATTACCGTAAAACTGTGCTTTCCATTGTCATGAACCACAGGGCACTATCTCAACTGTTGCCTACAAAGTGCCATAACACATAGCAAATAAATAAGAAAGGATAAACCTTTGTAATTTTAATAAATTAGTCACTTGGGAATTTGAACTTGCAACCTATTCACTTGCTATCCCAGTGTCTAACATACGAGACCACTGCCTCAGATAGTGGGTGGGTTTCAAAACTAGACCTTTCATTTAATGGAATACCATTTGATTAGTGCATTAATATTTGAATATTTTACTAAATTGCTTCCATCAGACCCTAGAATAGTCTGCCACTTGGCCTAGAGGAATTTCCCATTTGGTAAAACTGTACTTTTAAGAGTCAATTGCCATGAACCACAGGGCACTGTCTCAACTGCTGTCTACAAAGTGCAGTAATCCATAGAAATGAATAAGAAAGGATAAGTCCTCTGAAAGTTAGTAGTTGGAATGGATAGGTGACAGTGTCAACAAAATGGCACCAACATCCCTGAATAATGTGTATAGACAGAAAGATGATTTGGTGGGATTTTAGGGGAGGATGGTGTTGAAGGGCAGTGAAGGGATGGTGGAGTGAAATAAAGTGAAATACAATGAAATGTAAGTCCTGCCAGGGATTAAGGGAGAGATGCAAAGGGGGCCAAGAAAAGGATAACAATAGACAATGGGGTGAGAATGTGAAAATGGGGAGGGTGTGAGCAAATGTGATTTAATATAGTGTACTTACAAATAACCAAGCTGGGTCTATGAAAAGGCCAAGGGTGCCTAAATGACAAGATATCATCTAGTTGGAAAGGTATAAACCATAATAAATATTTTATTAATCATTTTCAATTTTACAACATAAACATCATACATAACATAATAAAGGTAACGTTCTTACATCTGTACTTTGTCCAAATATCAATAGACAGACAATACAGACAATATACGGCAACAGGTAATTACAATAAATAAATGCACTGCAAAAGGAGCATCATCTTCTTTTTTTTTTTTTTTTAACTTTAATTTTTATTAATATTTTGGTTTTACCAAAGACGAGTAAGGAAAGTAAAGATTTTTATAAAAAAATAATAATAAAAAAAAAAAGGAAAAAAAGGGGGGAGCAAACACAGTGCAGTATAAAAAGAAATATGGTAACACGAACAAATCATTGCTCCAACATATATGTCCTCTCCCTCTTTCCAAAAAGCTCTTCTATTTACTATTTCCCCCGCATTTATTCATTCACCTATCTTGACCATTCACATCACACATCTACCTTCACGCATGTCTCTTTATCTAATTCAAAATTGTTCCTCTATTTATTTTGTGTCTATTTTCTTACACCAAATTTTCCACAACCTTTCAAATTTATTAATACTCCCCTGTCTTATATAGAGTGTTTTTTCCTTTAATATCATACTATTCACAGCTTGCTCCCATTCTCTACTGCATGGAGGGGTGGGCAACTGCCATCTCTGGGCTATAAGTTTGCGCGCCTGAAACAGACATCTCAGAATTGCAATATTAGTATCATTTGGTCTTCCTTTCCCAGCCATCCATCCTAATACACAAATCTTGGGTTCTGTCTCGAAAGAGACATCAAAAACCTGAAAAATTGTTTCCACTACCTCCAACCAATAGCGATGCAGCTTGGGACATCTCCAAAACATGTTTATAATGTCTCCCTCCATTCCTCCACACCTTGGGCAGGAGGAGTCTATTCTGCTTCCAAAGCTAAAAAGTTTTTTCGGGGTAAAGTAGGCTCTGTATAGAAGGAACAAGTGCGACATCTTTTGAGGTGGAGAAAGAGAGACCCATGGAGCTAGTTCAAGAATCCTGTCCCATTGGTTATTTGTGATGTTAACCCCGTCTCTTACCCATTTATCTCTAGAGACATATACTGGTACATATGAGGTATACTGGCCGCCCCTGGCATCTTTATGTAGGATTGAGTACGTCCCTGAGGTCAACCCCTTTGTTGATTCTGTTTGCACTATTCTCACTAGTGTCGATATATTGCCCCATTCTACTGGTGAGTCCTTGAATTGTAGTGTAAGTGCATGCCTTAATTGGAGGTATCGAAAGAAAGATTTCCTCGGTATTATAAACTCCGTTCTAAGCTCTTGAAATGTTTTTAGTTGCCCATTGGTAAAAAGCTGATGTAGATATTTTATATCTCTTCGTTCCCACTCCCTAATTGGTCCTATTTTTTGTACCTCGCTCAAATTATTATTCTTCCACAGTGGTGAGTATTCCGTATAGCCTCTACATCCCAGTATTCCCTTAACCGCTCCCCATACCTTGTTCATTAGGTCCAGGGTGGGAATTCCCCGTATCACCGTACCTGCTTCCATGATTTCAACAGTTTGTCTATTTAGGAATACCTGGAGCAGATTTCCCCCCGCCCCAGTGCCCCTCATATATTGTAATTGGGATGCTAAAAAGTATCTAAACAGGTGTGGGATTGCTGCTCCTCCTTCATTGGTCGGAAGTTGAAGGATTTTTAGACTGATACGCGCCACACTACCCTTCCATATCAGTTCTCTAAATATAGTGTCAAATCTATTGAACCATTTTTTATAAACCCAAACCGGGGAGTTAGCTAAAATATACAAGGCTTGTGGGAGAAAAATCATTTTAATAAGATTACACCGGCCCATCGAAGAGAGAGGGAACCTCTTCCAGATCCTAGTTTTCTCTTTGAACCTGGTCAACAGTGGGGACAAGTTATTTACTATATAAGCTTTGGGATCTCTCGTAATAATTACCCCCAGGTACTTCATCTGGGTTACTACTTGTAGTCTACTGGCTTCTTGAGGTAGTGGACTATGTAGGGGGTCCACTGGCAATAAAGTGGATTTTCCCCAATTAATGTTTAAGCCCGAAAATTCACCAAATTCGCTGATTTTACACATGGTTTGTTTCAGGGAATTCTGTACATCACCAAGGAGTACAAGTAGATCGTCTGCAAATAGGACTACCTTTTCCTCTTCCAGGCCTCTTATAAACCCCCTAATCTCTATACAAGAACGGAGAGATATAGCCAGGGGTTCAATTGCAAGAGCAAACAAGAGGGGGGACAAAGGACATCCCTGCCTCGTCCCCCTTAGTAAACGAAACCCTGCGGAGTGTGCATTGTTAATCCTCACCCTAGCTTCTGGTGTTTTGTACATAATTTTTACCCATTTAGAAAATATTGGCCCTATTTGGAACTCGCTCAGGGTCCTCCATAAATAGCCCCATTCCAATGTGTCAAAAGCTTTAGCGGCATCTAACGAGAGAATAGCTCTATGTCCCTCGTCTTCCGTTGGGATTTGTAAGTTTAGGTGTATTCGTCTGATGTTTATATTAGTTGACCTACCAGGAATAAATCCTGATTGGTCAGGATGGACTAGGTCTTCTATCACCCCGTTCAATCTGGACGCCAAGATCTTTGCCAAAATCTTGGCATCCAGATTAAGCAGGGAGATAGGCCTATACGATGAGGGGTCCAATGGGTCCTTGTCTTCTTTTGGTATAACAATTATAGTTGACTCCCTCATAGAACGGGGGAGCTCCCCTTCAACCAGCGCCCAATTAAGTGTCTTCAGCAGCTCGGGAAGCAGAACGTCTCCAAAATGGCGGTAGACCTCTACCGGTAGGCCTTCCGGCCCGGGAGATTTCCGGGTCGCCATTGCCTGTATCGTAAGTTGTATCTCTTCTAATGTAATAGGAGCATCCAGTTTGCTCCTAGCATTTTCAGAGAGACGGGGAATAGTCAAGTCTTTAAAAAAGGTTCCCATTGGGCCATCCATCTCTTCCTGATTAGAACTATAGAGATTTTTATAATACTCTTTGAAAGAGTCCACAATTTCTGGGGTATTGGTGGTTATTCCCTTCGTGGGCGTATTAATCATTGGCACTAGTGATGGAGGAGAGTTAACTTTCACCAATTGCGAAAGCATCCGACCTACAGATTCCCCTTCCCCAAAACTAACTTGTTTTTGGAATATATATCTCTTTTCTGCTTTCCCCATCATTATCCAGCGATAGACCCGTTGTGCCTCTGTCCATGCCCCAAGGTTCCCCGCTGATGGATCTTTAATAAATTGTTCTTCTGATTGTGTCACACTTTGTGCTGCCTCCACCTCCCTTCTATTAGACTCTCTCTTGATTGCTGAAATCTGTTGGATCAGAAGACCCCTAAGAAATGCCTTTAAGGTGTCCCAAATGACCCCCTGTGATGCTGTTCCGTTGTTTAGGTCTATAAACTTTGTCATAGCCTTTATAACTTCCTGCGATTCCCCAATAAGTTCCAGCCAAGCTGGACTAATTTTCCACTCCCGGGGTTGATTTTCCCCACCAATCTCCACAGATATTGTCATTGGGGAGTGATCCGAGAGACCCCTCGGCATATATTTGGGGGTGCCGGATATAATAATTGCCTCATCGTTCCCCAGTGTCATATCTATTCGAGAAAGTGTGGAATGTGTGGAGGAAAAGCATGAGTAGACCCGATCTCCCGGATTGTGTAGTCTCCATAAGTCCCTCAGGCCCATTTCTCCCATTATATGGGCCAGTCGTTTATCCACTAGGCCTCTCCCTTGATTTGATTGTGGGAATCTATCTATATCCTGGTCTATGACCATATTGAAGTCTCCCATCATGAAAATCGGGATACTAGGTTTATCCAGCACAAACTCTGCTAAGTCATAAAAGATGTCCAGTTTGAAAGGTGGTGGTATGTACACACTGGCTAGGACAAAGGTTTTATTCTCTACTTTACAGTACAAAAAAACGTATCTCCCAGATTCATCAATCTTATTCTGGAGACAGGTAAATGTTACGCCCTTCTTAATAAAAATACTAACCCCCCTTGAGTAGGACGTGTGAGTAGAATGGTATTGGAATTGAAAGTCCCTCCACCCCAAGTGAGACAGAGAAGTACTTGAAAAATGTGTTTCCTGTAAACACAGGATAGAAACCCCATGTGCTCTTACTGTGTTCAATACTGCTGCCCTTTTCCCCAAGTCTCCTAAACCCCTTATGTTCCAAGAGCAAAGTGTGATAGCTTTCTTTTTTAACCGTGTATTAATAACCATATACTTGAAGTTGTCTATTTATTGCAACTCTATAAACTCTACCTTCATTTTGTTGTGTTTTAATTTTTTTAAGTTCCTGTGTTAGCCTATTAATATCGTGAAAATAGTAAGAACGTGTATTACTCAAACAATTCAAAGTGAACAAATGTGTTTGATACCTATCTTCCCCGTTGGAGACATACTTCTTCCAAACAACCCTTCCTATTGCCCATTCATACCATCCATTCGTACCTACCCCCCTACTAGACCATACATACATTCTATCTTCCTCCAATTTCTTCCTCTCTGCCTTCCTAGGCCTACCCGGGGACTTCCTATTGTGACCTATCCATGCATTCAACATACTTGATACATTCCCCTTGCCCCCTCCCATATCCCTCCCTTCTCCCCTCCCTACCCAATCCCCCTCCCCACCACCACCAACAAAAAAAAAACTCACAACAACAACATAAAAATCTTGAGAACATTTTGCAAGGTCCCTCCAACAAAAAGAGGTTGGGGGTATCCTGCTCACTGTTCCCATTCTTCCGTACCTCTCTCCCCCACTCCCCTTTTCCTTAGGACAAGGCAATTAAAAAATAAAGATTAACCTTCCCGCCTGTCCGAGGGCAGGCCTGGAAGGTATCTAGAAAAACATTTTATTATATAAATGATCACAGTCTATGACCCCTCCTTTATCCTGTTTCATTGTATGTGGTTAGCCACTCATTCACCCCTTCTGGAGTATCAAAAAATTTAGTCCCCCCACTAACTGTTAAACATAATCTAGCCGGGTATATCAATGCATACACTATACGTGCCTGGCGTAGTTTACGTTTAATTTCAATTAATCTGGCTCTTCTCTTCTGCAATTCCGGTGAAAAATCCGGGTATACAGATATCCTAGCGCCATTATACATCATATTGCCCAGTTCCCTTGCCCTACGCATAATAGTCACTTTATCTTTAAAGTGCAATATCTTAGCTATTAAGGGTCTGGGAGGGGAACCGGGCTGGGGAGGTCTTGCCGGGACTCTGTGTGCCCGCTCTATTGAGAAGAAGGGGGAAAATACTTCTATGCCCATTGTATCCCGAAACCACTTTTCCAGGAACCCTACTGCATCTACACCCTCACTGTGTTCTGGAATCCCAAGGATTCGTACATTTTTTCTCCTAATCCTGTTTTCCATCTCATCTATCTTAGTCTCTTGCTTACTTAGTTGTCCTCTTATGGCTACCAATTCTTTTTTAAGGGGATCCAAGTCATCCTCTATTAGAGCAACACGTGTCTCTAGAGCTGTAGTCCTTTCCTGTGTAGTTTGTATCTCATGTCTAACTAATAGAAGATCTGCTTGTATTGATTTTAATTGGGCCGCCATTTCAGTTAGGGAGTCTCTACATAGGTTGACCGCCTGCAGAACCTCCTTTAGTGATGGCTCGGTGTGGGTTGGGCTCCCCTCCCCTACTGGTGCCCCCTGGGCCATTTCAGATCTCCGGTCCTGACCTATCCCCCCTACTTCCACCGATATTGGTGGCTGGTTTTGCCCTACAGTCTGACTCTGCCCCTGACCCTGGCTCTTTCTTATCCCCGTTGTCCCTACTTTGGGTTGAACTTGTTGATATTGTGGGTTACTTTTGGGGGGGTCTGGGAGACTTGGCCAGGAGTATGAGCGAATTTTTCAAGCTTAGCAGCTGCTTGACTTGCTTGGCTTGCCGCTTGGCTGGCCTTAGTAGTGCGTTGACTTGGCATATTTTATCATAAAAAGCATAAAAACAGTTTTAAAGATAGTATTGCACCCTATTCCCCCCCCAAAAAAAAAAAAAAAAAAAGGGGAGCCCCCCCCCAGCAATGGGGATATATACGGTAATACGATATTGCACAACAAACTACCCAATATATCAAAATATAGGCCTGAGAATAGTCTCCCTATCCCCCTATACACAATTTTCAATGCCTAGGAGTCCAGTTATACACTTAATCTGATGGAAACCCAATGTTCCCCCAAACTCGGATGAGGAAGGGGGGGACGAAACTGGGCCTATAACCGCCTGAGAAATACGAACAAAGGGTGGGTATATCTTCTAGTGTCCGATGGTTATATACCGGGTATATACAAATAAGCCCAAGGCATGCAGGCTCTCACCACGGCTATTCTCGGATACTCAGATTCGCAAGTCAATTCAATGTTTAAAAGTGGGGGTGCTTGATAGTCATAAACTCAGTATTGATACTGTTGGTTTCGGTCCAGCGGGTATCTGCAGGGGGGGCAATACACGGGGGTAAGGGGGGAGAAAGGGCCCCACTCAGACCCACATGGGATCAACAAACGCCAGCCCCCTAACGAGTCCAGGCACCAGGCACAGCCAAGGAGATTCGGATGGTAAGTAACTTTCTAATGTCTTTGACAGCCCCCCTTTTTTAGGCAGAGACACTAGTACTTATACGTTTATACTCGGTGTTGATAGTATAAGATCAGAGGGGCACGTTGATGAGGGGTCTGTACATCTTCTAGAGATCTCCACAGTAGGGATGGGCCCGGTGCTCGATGCGAACCCACGTTCGCATCGAGCACCGGGCGTTCGCTCGCTCGGCGAGCCCAGAACTATTTTGGCCGCTCGCATCACGTTCGTGTAATGCGAGCGGCCCGCAATGCATTGCGGCCGGCGCGGCCGGCGCAGTGCATTGCTGGCTGATGATTGGCCAAGCATGCACTGTGACCCCGCATGCTTGGCCAATCACAGCCCGGAAACTCGAAGAGCCATAATTGGCTACAGGCAGGACGCCTGTAGCCAATTACAGCTCAGGGGCTGTAGTACACGCCCCCCCCCCTATAAAAGGCCGCCACGCCGTCTGCGCCGGTCACATGCTGTTCCGGCGCAGATAGAGCAGGCTAGATCTGTGACACTCTGCTGGATTTAGTTAGTTAGAGAGATTTACTTAGAGAGATCGAGTTAGATAGATTCATTCATTTAGATTGATTTAGAAAGAGGGGCTTGTAGTGTGCTCGTGGCAGGCAGGCAGAGCTCCTATATTTTTGTTCCCAGAAGCACCTATAGGACTTGTAGTGTGTTCGTGGCAGGCAGGCAGAGCTCCTATATTTTGTTCCCAGAAGCACCTATAGGACTTGTAGTGTGTTCGTGGCAGGCAGGCAGAGCTCCTATATTTTGTTCCAGAAGCACCTATAGGACTTGTAGTGTGTTCGTGGCAGGCAGGCAGAGCTCCTATATTTTGTTCCCAGAAGCACCTATATGACTTGTAGTGTGTTCGTGGCAGGCAGGCAGAGCTCCTATATTTTGTTCCCAGAAGCACCTATAGGACTTGTAGTGTGTTCGTGGCAGGCAGGCAGAGCTCCTATATTTTGTTCCCAGAAGCACCTATAGGACTTGAAGTGTGTTAGTCCCATCACACAGACCTACATTTTCTTCCCAGAAGCACCTATAGGACTTGAAGTGTGTTAGTCCCATCACACAGAGATCATATATTTTGTTCCCAGAAGCACCTATAGGACTTGAAGTGTGTTAGTCCCATCACACAGACCTATATTTCCTTCCCAGAAGCACCTATAGGACTTGAAGTGTGTTAGTCCCATCACACAGAGATCATATATTTTGTTCCCAGAAGCACCTATAGGACTTGAAGTGTGTTAGTCCCATCACACAGAGATCATATATTTTGTTCCCAGAAGCACCTATAGGACTTGAAGTGTGTTAGTCCCATCACACAGAGATCATATATTTTGTTCCCAGAAGCACCTATAGGACTTGAAGTGTGTTAGTCCCATCACACAGACCTATATTTCCTTCCCAGAAGCACCTATAGGACTTGAAGTGTGTTAGTCCCATCACACAGAGATCATATATTTTGTTCCCAGAAGCACCTATAGGACTTGAAGTGTGTTAGTCCCATCACACAGACCTACATTTTCTTCCCAGAAGCACCTATAGGACTTGAAGTGTGTTAGTCCCATCACACAGAGATCATATATTTTGTTCCCAGAAGCACCTATAGGACTTGAAGTGTGTTAGTCCCATCACACAGACCTACATTTTCTTCTCAGAAGCACCCATAGGACTTGAAGTGTGTTAGTCCCATCACACAGACCTATATTTTCTTCCCAGAAGCACCTATAGGACTTGAAGTGTGTTAGTCCCATCACACAGAGATCATATATTTTGTTCCCAGAAGCACCTATAGGACTTGAAGTGTGTTAGTCCCATCACACAGAGATCATATATTTTGTTCCCAGAAGCACCTATAGGACTTGAAGTGTGTTAGTCCCATCACACAGAGATCATATATTTTGTTCCCAGAAGCACCTATAGGACTTGAAGTGTGTTAGTCCCATCACACAGACCTACATTTTCTTCCAGAAGCACCTATAGGACTTGAAGTGTGTTAGTCCCATCACACAGAGATCATATATTTTGTTCCCAGAAGCACCTATAGGACTTGAAGTGTGTTAGTCCCATCACACAGAGATCATATATTTTGTTCCCAGAAGCACCTATAGGACTTGAAGTGTGTTAGTCCCATCACACAGAGATCATATATTTTGTTCCCAGAAGCACCTATAGGACTTGAAGTGTGTTAGTCCCATCACACAGACCTATATTTCCTTCCCAGAAGCACCTATAGGACTTGAAGTGTGTTAGTCCCATCACACAGAGATCATATATTTTGTTCCCAGAAGCACCTATAGGACTTGAAGTGTGTTAGTCCCATCACACAGACCTACATTTTCTTCCCAGAAGCACCTATAGGACTTGAAGTGTGTTAGTCCCATCACACAGAGATCATATATTTTGTTCCCAGAAGCACCTATAGGACTTGAAGTGTGTTAGTCCCATCACACAGACCTACATTTTCTTCTCAGAAGCACCCATAGGACTTGAAGTGTGTTAGTCCCATCACACAGACCTATATTTTCTTCCCAGAAGCACCTATAGGACTTGAAGTGTGTTAGTCCCATCACACAGAGATCATATATTTTGTTCCCAGAAGCACCTATAGGACTTGAAGTGTGTTAGTCCCATCACACAGAGATCATATATTTTGTTCCCAGAAGCACCTATAGGACTTGAAGTGTGTTAGTCCCATCACACAGAGATCATATATTTTGTTCCCAGAAGCACCCATAGGACTTGAAGTGTGTTAGTCCCATCACACAGACCTACATTTTCTTCCCAGAAGCACCTATAGGACTTGAAGTGTGTTAGTCCCATCACACAGACCTACATTTTCTTCCCAGAAGCACCCATAGGACTTGAAGTGTGTTAGTCCCATCACACAGACCTATATTTTCTTCCCAGAAGCACCCATAGGACTTGAAGTGTGTTAGTCCCATCACACAGAGCTCCTCTATTTTCTTTGCAGAAGCACCCACAGGACTTCTAGTGTGTTAGTGGCATCACACAGAGCTCCTCTATTTTCTTTGCAGAAGCACCCATAGGACTTCTAGTGTGTTAGTGGCATCACACAGAGCTCCTATATTTTCTTCTCAGCAGCACCCACAGGACTTCTAGTGTGTTAGTGGCATCACACAGAGCTCCTCTATTTTCTTTGCAGAAGCACCCACAGGACTTCTAGTGTGTTAGTGGCATCACACAGAGCTCCTCTATTTTCTTTGCAGAAGCACCCACAGGACTTCTAGTGTGTTAGTGGCATCACACAGAGCTCCTCTATTTTCTTTGCAGAAGCACCCACAGGACTTCTAGTGTGTTAGTGGCATCACACAGAGCTCCTCTATTTTCTTTGCAGAAGCACCCATAGGACTTCTAGTGTGTTAGTGGCATCACACAGAGCTCCTATATTTTCTTCTCAGCAGCACCCACAGGACTTCTAGTGTGTTAGTGGCATCACACAGAGCTCCTCTATTTTCTTTGCAGAAGCACCCATAGGACTTCTAGTGTGTTAGTGGCATCACACAGAGCTCCTATATTTTCTTTGCTGAAGCACCCACAGGACTTCTAGTGTGTTAGTGGCATCACACAGAGCTCCTCTATTTTCTTTGCAGAAGCACCCACAGGACTTCTAGTGTGTTAGTGGCATCACACAGAGCTCCTCTATTTTCTTTGCAGAAGCACCCATAGGACTTCTAGTGTGTTAGTGGCATCACACAGAGCTCCTATATTTTCTTCTCAGCAGCACCCACAGGACTTCTAGTGTGTTAGTGGCATCACACAGAGCTCCTCTATTTTCTTTGCAGAAGCACCCATAGGACTTCTAGTGTGTTAGTGGCATCACACAGAGCTCCTATATTTTCTTTCAGCAGCACCCACAGGACTTCTAGTGTGTTAGTGGCATCACACAGAGCTCCTCTATTTTCTTTGCAGAAGCACCCATAGGACTTCTAGTGTGTTAGTGGCATCACACAGAGCTCCTATATTTTCTTCTCAGCAGCACCCACAGGACTTCTAGTGTGTTAGTGGCATCACACAGAGCTCCTCTATTTTCTTTGCAGAAGCACCCACAGGACTTCTAGTGTGTTAGTGGCATCACACAGAGCTCCTATATTTTCTTCTCAGCAGCACCCACAGGACTTCTAGTGTGTTAGTGGCATCACACAGAGCTCCTCTATTTTCTTTGCAGAAGCACCCACAGGACTTCTAGTGTGTTAGTGGCATCACACAGAGCTCCTCTATTTTCTTCTCAGCAGCACCCACAGGACTTCTAGTGTGTTAGTGGCATCACACAGAGCTCCTCTATTTTCTTTGCAGAAGCACCCACAGGACTTCTAGTGTGTTAGTGGCATCACACAGAGCTCCTCTATTTTCTTTGCAGAAGCACCCATAGGACTTCTAGTGTGTTAGTGGCATCACACAGAGCTCCTATATTTTCTTCTCAGCAGCACCCACAGGACTTCTAGTGTGTTAGTGGCATCACACAGAGCTCCTCTATTTTCTTTGCAGAAGCACCCATAGGACTTCTAGTGTGTTAGTGGCATCACACAGAGCTCCTATATTTTCTTCTCAGCAGCACCCACAGGACTTCTAGTGTGTTAGTGGCATCACACAGAGCTCCTCTATTTTCTTTGCAGAAGCACCACAGGACTTCTAGTGTGTTAGTGGCATCACACAGAGCTCCTCTATTTTCTTTGCAGAAGCACCCATAGGACTTCTAGTGTGTTAGTGGCATCACACAGAGCTCCTATATTTTCTTCTCAGCAGCACCCACAGGACTTCTAGTGTGTTAGTGGCATCACACAGAGCTCCTCTATTTTCTTTGCAGAAGCACCCATAGGACTTCTAGTGTGTTAGTGGCATCACACAGAGCTCCTATATATTCTTCTCAGCAGCACCCACAGGACTACCGACTACAATGGCTGGAAGACCGCCAAGGGGAGGCAGAGCGTGCAGAGCCAAGAACACAGGGCAGGCAGGCTCTGTTTCTAGTGGACGTGGCCGTGGACGTGGACGTGGTCGTGCATCGTCATCAGCACGTGGCCATGGGACACGCGCGTCTTTGTTTTCGGCAGCTGGACATGTGGAGCCGCATCATGCTGAAGGCTTGGTAGAATGGATGACCAAGCCCTCCTCATCCTCCTCATCCTCTCTCACCCAGGCTCAGGGTACTGACAGAGCATCATCAGCCACCCCTTCCCTAGACCCACCATGTCCTCCTGAGGAGTCCCCCGAACTCTTTGAGCACAGTGTTGGGTACATGCTCCAGGAGGATGCCCAACGATTCGAAGGCTCGGATGATGATACCCAGCTTGAGGAATCTGGCAGTACTGTTCCACCAGCTGCAGCTTACTGCCAGGTTTGCTCTAGTGGTGAAGAGGGAGGGGATGATGAGGTCACTGACTCCACGTGGGTGCCTGAAGGGAGAGAGGATGAGGAGGAGGACGAGGAGGAGGAGGATGCGGCGTCACATGTCCAACGAGGCAGGATGCCCCCTGGAGGCCAGGTAGAGGCCAGCACAGCAACTGTACAACACCGCAGAGCTCCGCCTGTGCAGGGCGCTGCCTCTGCACGTTATCAGAAAAGTTCTTTGGTGTGGGCCTTTTTTGAGACGAGTGCAGCAGATCGCACCACTGCTATTTGCAATATTTGTCTCAAGCGTATCTCGCGTGGCCAAAACATCAGCCGCTTGGGCACCACAAGCATGACCAGACATATGGCGACCTGCCATGCAGCTCGTTGGCAGGCACACATAAAAGACCCACACCAAAGAACTAAGCGGACCTCTCCTTGCTCCTCCTCAGCTGGGATCTCCATCCCCACTACACCTTCAGTCCTCTCTGAAAGCTGCTCTGAGAGGACTGAAGGTGTAGAATTAGGTGTGTCACAACCAAGTACTTGCAGTACACCGACGTCCGATTGCAGCAGGCAAATTTCCCTGCCCCAGCTGCTGGACCGTAGAAAGAAGTACACTCCCAGCCATCCACATGCCCAGCGGTTGAATGCTAGCCTGGCTAAATTGCTAGCACTTCAACTGCTGCCTTTTCAGTTGGTAGACTCGGCCCCCTTCCGTGAGTTTGTTCAATGTGCGGTTCCTCAGTGGCAGGTTCCCAAACGCCACTTTTTCTCACGGAAGGCGATTCCGTCTCTCTACCGGCATGTGGAGGGCAATGTCCATGCCTCGCTGGACAGGGCGGTCAGCGGTAAGGTGCATATTACCGCTGACTCATGGTCCAGCAGGCATGGACAGGGACGGTACCTTTCTTTCACGGCCCATTGGGTCACTCTATTGGCAGCTGGGAGGGATGCAGGACAAGGTGCAGTAGTGTTGGAGGTTGTTCCGCCACC
The DNA here is from genome assembly GCA_028564925.1 of Lithobates sylvaticus. Classification (NCBI taxonomy): domain Eukaryota; kingdom Metazoa; phylum Chordata; class Amphibia; order Anura; family Ranidae; genus Lithobates; species Lithobates sylvaticus. The sequence continues at coordinate 174,056,534 of CM053033.1, forward strand.
ACGCCTCCAAAACGCTACTACTGCTACTGGTTGTGACACACCTCTCTCCTCCACCCCCTCCTCTTCTTCTTCCTCCAGTGCTCTGTCCTTGGAACCAGCGGTGCTCCGTAGGCGTACAAGGGGCTACGCAAGTACGCAGGCAAAAAGATGCCATGCCGTGCTTGCGCTGGTGTGTTTGGGGGACAGGAGCCACACTGGGCCAGAGGTTCTGGCAGCTCTGCAGGGGCAGGCCGAGAGGTGGTTGACGCCACGTCAGCTTAAGCCAGGAATGGTCGTTTCTGACAATGGCACCAACCTCCTCTCCGCCCTGCGACAGGGGCAGCTCACCCATGTGCCCTGCATGGCTCACGTCCTCAACCTGGTGGTGCAGCGGTTCTTGGGCAGGTTCCCAGGCTTACAGGATGTCCTGAGGCAGGCCAGGAAAGTCTGTGTGCATTTCCGCCGATCTTATAATGCCAGTGCTCGGATGACTGAGCTGCAAAAGGAGCTGAACCTGCCCAAGAACCGCCTAATATGTGACATGCCCACCAGGTGGAACTCAACGTTGGCCATGCTGCAGCGACTGCACACGCAGCAGAGGGCCATCAATGAGTACCTTTGCGACTACGGCACCAGGACAGGGTCAGGGGAGCTTGGTTTTTTTTTCCCCACGTCAGTGGAGCATGATCAGGGATGCATGCACTGTCCTCTCACCATTTGAGGAGGCCACGAGGATGGTGAGCAGTGACAGTGCATGCATCAGTGACACTGTCCCTCTTGTCCACCTGTTGGAGCATACGCTGCGTGGGATAATGGACAGGGCACTTGAGGCAGAACAGAGGCAGGAAGAGGAGGACTTCCTTGCCTCTCAAGGCCCCCTTTATCCGGACAGTGTTCCTTCTGTCCCACCCATCACACAGGAAGAGGATGAGGAGGAGGAGGAGGAGGAGGAGGAGGAGGATTGTGTGAGCATGGAGGTGGAGCCTGGCACTCAGCATCAGCAGCAGCAGTCTTTTAGGGATGATGTACAGTCCCAACAAACCAGTGGACTTGTACGTGGCTGGGAGGAGGTGGCTGGCGATCATGTCATCCTCATTGACCCAGAAGACTCCGGACCGAATGCCTCAGCTAACCTACGCTGCATGGCCTCCCTGATCCTGCAAAGCCTGCGGAAGGATCCTCGTGTTCTTCGGATCAAGGAGAGGGACCATTACTGGCTGGCCACTCTCCTTGATCCGCGGTACAAGGGTAAGGTTGCGGACCTTATCTTGCCGTCGCAGAGGGAGCAGAGGATGAGACATCTCAGGGAGGCCTTGCAGAAAGGTCTGTGCAACGCGTTCCCAGAAACTGGGAGGCTACAAACTCCTGGTCCTGGGCGACGAGTTGCTGAGGCTTCGGTCAGTGGCAGAAGGAGCGGTGGGGAAGGTGGACGTCTGACCGATGCGTTCAGACAATTTTTTAGTCCGCAGCCCCAAGGTATGATCGGTTCCAGCAACCATCGCCAGCGTCTGATATACATGGTGCAGGAATACCTTGGGGCAAGGTCAGACTTGGACACCTTTCCCACCGAAAATCCTCTGGCTTACTGGGTCCTGAGGATGAATCACTGGCCAGAGCTTGCACAGTATGCAATTGAGCTACTGGCCTGTCCTGCCTCCAGCGTTCTTTCCGAACGCACATTCAGTGCTGCTGGAGGATTTGTGACTGATCATAGGGTGCGCCTGTCCACCGCCTCGGTTGATCGACTGACCTTCATCAAAATGAATCAGTCTTGGATCACCACCAGCTACCAGGCACCTGAGACGGATATAACCGAATAATTTTTAATGTCACATCCCTTCAAGACTGCCTATGCTGATGCTGAGTGACTGTCCTCTTATGTTCACTGACTATCCTCTTCCTCCTCCTCAATGATCCATGCCACCACACCAGTGCCTAAGGCACAATTTTTCAGCCCCTGTTTAACAGGGGCGTGTACATACAATTTTTATAAAAAAATGCTTTGCAACACGTGTGACTGCTGTGCTCCAAGTACAGTATCTGTGAGGGGTTGCAGTGTTGTGGCACCAGCACCAGTGCCTAAGGCACAATTTTTCAGCCCCTGTTTAACAGGGGCGGGTACTTACAATTTTTTTAAAAAAATGCTTCGCAACACATGTGACTGCTGTGCTCCAAGTACAGTATCTGTGAGGGGTTGCAGTGTTGTGGCACCAGCACCAGTGCCTAAGGCACAATTTTTCAGCCCCTGTTTAACAGGGGCGTGTACTTACAATTTTTAAAAAAAAATGCTTCGCAACACGTGTGACTGCTGTGCTCCAAGTACAGTATCTGTGAGGGGTTGCAGTGTTGTGGCACCAGCACCAGTGCCTAAGGCACAATTTTTCAGCCCCTGTTTAACAGGGGCGGGTACTTACAATTTTTTAAAAAAATGCTTCGCAACACGTGTGACTGCTGTGCTCCAAGTACAGTATCTGTGAGGGCCGGGTTGCAGTGTTGTGGCACCAGCACCAGTGCCTAAGGCACAATTTTTCAGCCCCTGTTTAACAGGGGCGTGTACTTACAATTTTTTAAAAAAATGCTTCGCAACACGTGTGACTGCTGTGCTCCAAGTACAGTCTCTGTGAGGGGTTGCAGTGTTGTGGCACCAGCACCAGTGCCTAAGGCACAATTTTTCAGCCCCTGTTTAACAGGGGCGGGTAATTACAAATCTTGATCTAATAGTTCACAGCAGGGCCCATTCCTGCGCCCACCAAGAGTAACTATGAGGGCCTGCAGTCTTGTGGCAACACCGTCCACCACCACCGCCAAAGGCCCAATTTTTCTGCCCTGTTCATCAGGTGCTTGCAATTACAAATCTTGATCTAATAACTCACAGCAGGGCCCATTCCTGCGCCCACCAAGAGTAACTATGAGGGCCTACAGTCTTGTGGCAACACCGTCCACCACCACCACCGCCAAAGGCCCAATTTTTCTGCCCTGTTCATCAGGTGCTTGCAATTACAAATCTTGATCTAATAACTCACAGCAGGGCCCATTCCTGCGCCCACCAAGAGTAACTGTGAGAGCTTACAGTCTTGTGGCAACACCGTCCACCACCACCACCACCACCACCACCACCACCCCCAATTTTTCTGCCCTGTTCAACAGGTGCATGCAATTACAAATCTTGATCTATTAACTCATAGCAGGGCCCATTCCTGTGCCCACCAGTCTTGTGGCTACACCAACATCTAATAGGGCAAATTTCTGCAGAGTATATACGCCAGGCCCCTACTTTCAAACATCCAACTTACAAACGACTCCTACTTGCAAATGGAAAGAGAAAACAGGAAGTGAGAGGAAATCTACCCCTAGGAAGGGAAATTCTATCCTGTTAGATTTAATTTGGGAAAAAGGTATCTCCTCTCTACTGATACTTTATCACCAATCCTTGTTTCAATTAAAACCCCACTTTTCCAAAAACATTTGTCATTGGGACGGAAAGTGAGGTGACATGTTCTGAACAGATGTGCAAAGACAGCAAATGTTACAGGGGTGATAACCCCTCCCTATGTTCTCCAAAAAGCTTAAAAATAGATTTTTTTGGGATGGAGCTACACTTCATAATGTACCTGTTCAGATTCTACTTAAGAACAAACCTAAAGCCGCAAGTGGTTTTAAATGGCTTCTTTTTTTCCTTTACAAATGTCATTTTGTGCAAGGACAGTTCTAAACACGGGAAACACATGCCACTTCACAGGCATACTTTAGACACCCCCCAGGTACCATATTTAAAGGAAAATTTCACTTTTTTTTTTTTTCACTTTATGCATCATTAAAATGACTGCTCCCGAAAAAACGTTAGTTTTTAAAAGTTCTTTTTGCATTGATATATGTCCCCTGGGGCAGGACCCGGGTCCCCAAACCTGTTTTATGACATTAACATGCATATTGGCCGTTGTAATTAGCACTTTTGATTTCGAACGTTCGCGTCCATTATAACGTATAGGGTTCGAAAAATTCGCGCGAACTTTCGGTCGGTTCGAAGGTTCTGGTGCGAACCGAACCCGGGGGTGTTCGGCTCATCCCTACTCCACAGCATATCACACATTTCAGTCCATTAATAAGAAAACATTATATATGTCTTATATCATCAATTGTGCCTTTTAGTGCCTTTTGCTTGTGTCCCATATGCTTTTACTCACGTGTCCAGCCTTGAGGATTATAAATGATAATGAGGGACCAAAATGGGGGTCAGCAGTAACTGGAATATCAACGAAACCATAAGCGGGTGTTTTCATTCACTTTATGTTTGTTCTTTTCCCCCCGGCACCTGGCCCGTACACTTCAGCTGTATTTCATAGGTTATGTCAGGTTATGTCAGATAAGCCATAGAAACGAGAAAAGCAAACCCCCTCAGACGGCCATGCACTCGGGGTCTCCCGGGACTGCTCCGATCTGAATCTGACACACGCTGCCTCAGCACCGGCTCCACTCTCCTCACTCACCGGTCCTCTGCTGTATGGTGTCCGTGTCCGGCGCACAGCATGTGACGTCACCTTCGGGGATCTCCGGATCCAGTCGGGGCTGTACGGAGAAACAGCTGATCCTCCAGGCAAGCCTCCACGCGCCCGCACATCGGGCTTCCCCAAATCCGGGTAATCGACCACACACGCTCCTTGTGCAGGCTAGGTTGTGTTGTTAGGTAGGGGTTACTCAAGGTGTATGTTGCCTCAGTATAGCAGCATATTAATCAGCGGAGAGCGAGGGAGAGCACACAGCCAGCCTCACTCAACCCTCAGCTCAGGCATCTCACACATCCGGCCACGCCCCCCCCCCCAGTCCCATTGTTGATGCAGCGATACTTGAAAGTTGATTGGTTGCTTTAGGTTTTTGCAATTTTAATAAATCAATCTGAAAAGGTAGACACCTGGGAATTTTAGCTTGCAACCATTTTAATTACTGGCCCAATGTCTTACATACAAGGCCACTGCCTCAGATGGTGGGGGGCTTTCAAAACTAGACCTTTAATTTCATGGAAAACCATATTACTAGTGGATTATTTTCACATAATTTACTAAACTGCTACCATCAGAGCTAGATATATCTCCCACTTGGCCTAGAGGAAATTCCCAGCTCGCAAAACTGTACCTTCAAGAGTCCATTGTGACAAACCACAGGGCACTAACTCAACTGCTGCCTACAAAGTGCAATAATACATAACAACCAATATGGAAGGATACCTTGTTTCAAAGTTAATTGGTTGCATAAGGTTTCCACAACTTTAATAACTAAGTCTGAAAAGGTAGGCAACTGAGGATTCAAACTGGCAACTGTTTATTTGCCAGCTCGGAGTTATATATACAATGGGATTTCCTCTGATGGTAAGTGGTTCTTAGAACTAGAGCTTTAATATCATGGAATACCATATGACTAAATTGCTACCATCAGACCCTAGACTACTCTGCCACTTGGCCTAGAGGAAATTCCCATTTGGTAAAACTGTACTTTCAATAGTCCATTGCCATGAATCACAGGACACTATTTCAACTGCTGCCTACAAAGTGCAGTAATCCATAGTAATTAACAAGAAAGGATAAGTCCTCTGAAAGTTGAGTGGTTGCTGTAAGTTTTTGCAATTGTAATAAATGTATCTGAAATGGAGGTCATCTGAGGATTCAAACTTGCAGCTATTTTACTTGCTAGGCCAGTGTCTTACATACAAGGACACTGCCTCAGATTGTGGGTGGGGCACAAAACTAGACCTTTCATTTAATATAAAACCATATGCCTAGTGGATTAAAAGTCACACAATTTACTAAACTGCTACCATCAGACCTAGACAAATCTCTCACTTGGCCTAGAGGAAATTCCCATCTGGTAATAGTCTACCTTCAAGAGTTGATTGCCACAAACCACAGGGCACTATCTCAACTGCTGCCCACAAAGTGCAATAACACATAGCAACCAATATGTTATTATTGACAATCCAATAGAAGCTTATTTGAAATATTCTCCTCCTTTCATGATGTGAGTGCTGCCTGTCATCTCATTCCACAATTTCCTGCATGCTTTGCAGCTTCTACTCTGTTTACTTTCAAAGGACTACATATCCCATGGCACCTTGCTGCCAGTGTTTGGTAAAATTCTCCAACCCATCAAAAACTCCAACCACATCATTTCCAGTTTCATTAAACCACCAGTAATTGCAGATATTTACAAATTGCTGTTTGGACACAACACCGGCAACCGAATACAGTCCGTTACAGAAAGATTTAGCTGGTTTGGCAGCCCAGCGGCTAACAAGGACAAAGTTGTCGCCGTCTCGGAGGCGGCCATTTTGTTGGCTAGTATCGGAGCAGAGTAACAATCTCCGCTCATAATATTGTGCACCGGACTCTATTCAGTTGCCGGTGTTGTGTCCAAATCTCCAATTACTGATGGTTTAAAGAAACCGGAAATGGCGTGGTTACAGAATTTAACAGAACAAGCAGTGTTTCTTGCACTGACTACACCTCCTGAAACTCCTCCTCTCAGCACCTCGTTAGTTCAGAAGGCAGGCTCTAAAATGTTTGACCCAGCAATCCCTACTTACAAGGCATAGTGACTCCAGGTTTGATTTACTAAGACAAATCGACTGTGCACTTTGCAAGTGCAGTTGCTCCAGAGCTTAGTAAATGAGGTAAAGCTCAGTTGACTGTTAACAAAATGCAGTTTTTTTTTATTTTCCTTGCTTGTGATTGGGTATTTATTGTAAAGTGAAGCTTTGCCTCATTTACTAAACTCTGGAGCAACTGCATGTGCAAAAGGCACAGTCTATTTGCCTTTAGTAAATCAACCCCTAAGTTTCACAGAATTCCAGGAAGGAAATGTGGGGGGATCCTCACAAAATAAATAAGAAACTTCAAGCTCATTCCGAAAGGAGTAGGCTAGAAATTGAAACACAATGTGGAAACGAATAAAGGATTTTTAATTTTGACCATAGAAACACTTTAAAATGGTGGGACACCCTGAAAACAAAAACTTTTAAAAATGTTAGTAACAATTTTAAATTTAAAAAAAAAAATTTTTTTTTTTTACTTACCAGAAATGGCTGTTGCTAGGCAGATTGTCCTAATCTGTCTCCTCCAGCGCCGCGGTGATCTTCTCTCCTTCCGTCTTCTATGGAATGGGGCGCAGTGTGTTATGGGAACTGTGTCCCACAACACATTGCGTTCCCCATTCACAAATCCCACTCGCGCATGCATAGTAGGCCGCGCGCCGACTCGCGCTTGCGCAGTAGGCCGCGCGCCGATTCGTGCATGCGCAGTAGGCCGCGCGCCGACTCGCGCATGCGCAGAAAGACGCGCAAAGCCGCTTCCCTTACTGAGGATGGCGGCGCTGGATCCGGAACGCCGAGGGACATCTCGGCCTCCACTAACAGCATCGCGGGCGCCCTGGGAGGGTAAGTGTACTTATTAAAATTCAGCAGCAACTTTTTTTTTAGCTGCTGACTTTTACATTTTTTTTTTTTAAGCTGACACACCGCTTTAACTACTTCCCGCTGCAGCAATGACCGAGGTAGCAGTGTTTCCAGCCAACGATTCCAAAGGCGTTAAAAATAATCCAAGTGGCCAAAGAGCCGCTGGAGTACTTTTACAGGCGGCAGAGGGGGTCCCATTTTGTTCCTCCCACTGTGTGATGTCAGAAACTGTCAGTAACCAAATCTTTATCGGCCATGGAAGCAGCCGATCAGTCCAATCTGTGTCTGATTGGCTGCATTTGAGGCCAGAGTAGAGGTCTGGGGTCTAAAAGAACCCAGATTTTTCCATAAAGAGGACCTATCATGGCCCATGTTGTCACAAGGGATGTTTCTCATCCTTTGTGAAAGCAATAAATTAAAGAGACAATACAAAAAAAAAATTTTTAATAAAATAATTACATTTAAAAATAAAATGTAAAGGGCACCACTGACCTGTGCTAGGTCCAGACCTCCTGCGTAACTCTAAACTGGTAACCTGTAAAGGCTTTTAAAGTGTCACCTATGGGGTTTTTTAAGTACCATACTGTTCCACAGGCGGATGCAATTTTAAAGCTTGACATGTTTACGTTTCTTTTTTTCTTTTTTTTCTTGTTTTTGTGTTTTTTTTTTCTTATTTTTCATATTTGATAATTTTTGATATTTTGTAATTTAGTTGATATAGTTTTTGTTTGTATAACTATAAAAATAAAAATTATTTTATTTAAAAATCTGTGTTTGAAAAACCGCTGCGCAATACTATGTGACATAAAGTTATGCAACACCCATCATTTTATTCTCTAGGCCCTCTGCTTAAAAAAAATAAAATAAAAAACATAATGTTTGAGGGTTCTAAGTGATGTTTTATACATGTAGGAGAGGAATGTCAGAATTTACCCGGACTGGAAGTGGTTAAAAACAAACTAAAAAGGTAGCGAAAATTTATTTTAAACTATATATATATATATATATATATATATATATATATATATATATATATATATATATATAGATATACCCATTAGGAGGATTTTTGGGATATTATACGTTCCTTTTACTAACTTCACAGCTTCATTAAATGAATGACAGGTGCGGTAATAAAGAGTAATAGTTTCTCCTTGGAAACATCAAACTTACCATACAAAGAAGTACGGTAGGTAATGCAAATTAATACAACATTTTGACTGTTAGTTGTATATAAGAGAGCTGATCTGTGTTGGATTCATTGGGATATACTGGATATTCTGTATATTTATTACTTTCTTAGTCACCTGGAATAAGTATGCAAATAAAGGAAAGTCAAAGTAAGGCCAGAAATCCTGATCCACATACTTTCTCCAGGCTACTAACTTAAAGTAATGAAGTTAAAGGTTAACAGCCAGACAACTAGTTTTGTTTTTCAGAATTATTGTTTAGTGATGGCCGCCTCTGTGGTTTTTCATTATACTTTTCCTTTAAAGAATTCCAGGTATGGATATTATACACATGGTTACATTGGTCAAGCGTGGACCAATGTAACTATGCATACACAATATCGGTGGGATTCCTCTAGAACCTGGAAATCACTGTAGTAGGCACCACTACACCAGTGATCTCCACTAGCTTTTAGGTTCCATGGTCCCAGGTTGACTGCTCGGCATGGGCACTATTCAGAAAATGCTTTTCATTTTTTGAATGAATACAAAGCATTCTCTGATTGGATAAGGTGAGGAGTGTGACAACGGCCCCACCTTTCCATTGCATTCAGAGAACACTTTGCATTCATTGTTAAAATGCAACACAATCAGTAAATGGCACGTTTGTCGAGCTCCTCTGCTCAGCAGCCCCTCGGGATAAGACCTGGAAGTCAGTGGAGATCACTGGAGTAAGTGTTGCCTACTACACTGATTTCCAGCCTCCAGGGGGATCCCACAGGTATGGTAGTAATCAATGTAACTATGTAAAAAATGCCATAAGCTGTACCGGTATTTATATTATCACCAGAAATCAGATGTAGAAGGGGCTACTGGCGGTGTTTACTTTGATTTTTTGACCTTCTTTTCGCCCCCTCACAATTTGCATTTGAGATTGGATTATCTCCTGGTGCACCAATCAGCCCTTTCACTAGTGACATCCAGCAGTATAGGGGTGAGAACCTTTTCTGACCATCCGATTTGTCCCTCATGTTGGGGGGGGAGCAGAGCCCAACAACCTGGGTCTTGGCGGTTGAACGAGAGTTTGATCCAACAGCCCCAAATACACTAAATTAGTAGAGGAGGAGCTTAAGGCGTACTTTGCAGCCAACGAAGCGATTGTGACCTCTCCCTGCATGCTATGGGAGGCTCACAAATGCGTAATTAGAGGAGTTCTTATTAAATTGGGAGCTAAAGTGAAGAAAGACAGACAACGTGAGGTCGACTCTCTCTTGGAGCGCATTGGAACCTTGGATAAGCAACACAAACGATATTTAGCTCGCGAGGTGGCCGTCAATTTACAGAACGCACGTGATGCCCTTAACTCCCCTTTAATGGTTAAAGCAAAAACCAAGCTCATGTATTCACAGAGACAATTCTATGAATTTGGTGGCAAACCGGGCAGACCACTGGCGCGCGTGTAACGTGAAACTACAACACGTTCCTATATCCCCTCACTGAAGACCCCTGTGGGCCAAAACATCTATAAATCTCAGGAAATAGCCAACTGCTTTCAAAGCTATTACGAGAAACTCTACAATTTTCCCTCATTGCATACTGAGCCTAACTCTTCGGCTCGCACCTCTACTATAGACGAGTATCTACTCTCCTCAGGTGTCCCCACGTTGACTCCTCAGGAGAGAGAAGAAATGGAAGGCCCTATTACAGAAACAGAAGCCCTCAGAGCCATTCAGGGTATGGAAACACATAAAAAACGCCGGGTCCCGACGGATTTCTGTTACTTTACTATCGTACATATACCGCGCACCTGGTTCCGCACTTTCTGCAAGCTTACAATGCGCTCCTAGATGGGACTCCACTCCCTAGGGACTCTTTATTTGCCCACATAGTACTGATTCCAAAAGAGGGTAGAGATGCGACGGAATGCGCAAACTACCGTCCAATATCGTTGTTGAACACAGATCTCAAGATCTTTACCAAGATCTTAGCCAATCGCCTGATAGCGTTTTATCCCAAATTAGTTCACTATGACCAAGTTGGTTTCGTCCCAACCAGAGAGGCCAGAGACGACACGAGTAGGGCCTTGAACCTTATTCACTTGGCCCGGTCCAGGAAAACTCCCATGTTGCTGATTTCAGCTGACGCAGAGAAAGCCTTCGACCGGGTCAACTGGCTTTTCATGAAACGCACATTGAGGTACCTGGGACTGGGACCCCATATGTGTCAATGGATAGAGGCAATCTATTCCCATCCTTCAGCAGCAGTCCGGGCCAATGAAGCAATCTCCTCTCCCTTTTCTCTGAGCAATGGGACGAGACAGGGATGCCCATTATCGCCCTTGATATTCATATTGGTATTGGAACCCCTGCTAGCACATATTAAGGAAAATCTGAATATTAAAGACATTGGTGCGGGCAATGTACATCACAAAGTTGCGGCCTACGCAGATGATTTATTATTCTTTATTACAAATCCCGAGACTTCCCCAATTTATTGCAAACTCTTAGAACGTACTCCACCCTATCAACTATAAAATTAATGTGCACAAATTCTTTACGCCTAGATCTTCAACGTTGGCACAAGAATTCTGTCTCCTGGCAGGAATAGTATTTTAAAGATGACGGTCGTGCCAAAATTACTGTTCCTCCTCCAAACGTTACCAATAGCGATCCCAAGCTACTTCCTACGCTCGGTCCGTGGGGAGTTTTTGAACTTCCTCTGGGGCTACAAATCTAAAAGGATATCCCATGACACCCTATCCCTACCAAAAGTCAGGGGTGCTATAGGGTTCCCAGATCCATTAAAATATTACTATGCTGTCCATTTAACCAGAGCCCTATACTGGACCAAACATGCCTCATTGAAGGAGTGGGTGGCAGTGGAACAGGCAATGTCCCCCTTACCACTGTCCACTTTGTTGTGGCAAACTTCTACCTTGCCGACACCCCTAAAATCCCACCCATTGATTGGGACTACGCTAGCGGTAGTAGCAAAATCGGGTAGTGTCACAATGACCCCCACACCCCCTCACCTTTGTCACCGGTGATTGGAGCCCAGGAGTTTCCTTCTAGTCGGTCGGGAAGGAGGTTCAGGGAATTCCTCTCGTCCAACAGATTTAGACTTCAAGACTTTCTGCAAGGGGGCCGATGGTGCACCATAGAGGAAATCCAAGCAATGCTGTCGCCCCCTCTGGACAGGTGGCGGGCAACACAGATTAGACACTTTCTCACTGCCTTGCATTTTGTGCCCTCCACTAGCTACTCCACATCTGACTTTGAGAGGTTATATCTAGATCCTGCCCCTCTCCGCCATATACTGTCCTTAATGTACAGGATGCTGATTGAGCCCCAAGACACCTACATACCTCCCTTCCTAGTGAAATGGGAAAACGATCTCAATCAGGTCTTTTCAAAGGACCAGAGAGAATGCATTTTGTTTTTTGCTCACCGCTCCTCAATCACAAGCAGGTTTCAGGAGGTGGGGATTAAGATGCTGACCCAGTGGTATAGGGTACCCACTCTCCTACATAAGATCTATCCTTCTACTAGTTCCCTCTACCTGCTGGCGATGTCAACATTCTGACGTTTTGTGGACTTGCCCCCGGGTCCGCCCCTTCTGGGACGTTATCAGACGGGTAATTTTCAGACTGACAGACATTTCATTGGCAGATGACCCCGCGCAGTGCTTACTTCACATCACCCCGATGTCAATGCGGCGTTATAAAAAGTCCCTAATGATACATCTCCTTAAATCTGAAAATTGCAGAACCCCCAACGATTGGTCAATGGATAACTGTGGTGAATGAAATTAACCTGATGGAACAATTGACAGCCGCATTACATAGAAACAGTAAAATCGTGTGGTACCGGCGCTGGTTAATGTGTTACAACAATGAAATAAAATAAAAATAGGATACTATAGTGAGCTGCAGTTTTGTGCAATATAATCACCCATAGGGGACTATTCAAAAATGAAAGAAATGTGAGGTGAAAACCGCGCTATTATTATTCATCAAACATTGGGGTTCCCACCACTAGTTTCTACTGTGCTGTGGTCCCCCCACAAACTCTCAATCCCACAAGTGCAGGTGCTAGCCTACTACTTTAGTGCCGTATTCAAAAATGAAATTAAATTGGATGCCAATCAAAGAACAAAAAAACAAAAAAACAAAAAATCAAAAAATGTATCAAGTGCCAAGTGCTAATCTTATGCCTTAATCGGCTGTTTCAAAGTGCTTTGTGCGTATGGGTATCATAGGTTACTATCCCGTGGTGTTAAGACGTGATCTGTGTTAGTTGCAAGGTTTAGTGCTTCTACTAATAATAACAAGTTTATTCCATCAGTAGCCCATCTTCACTGCCCAACATGGTAATGCAATGAAATGGATATCTGTTACATGTGACCTGGGTTTTTCAATAACATAATCCCATAAGTTTTCCTATGTGGAAACAATTTTTTCAATGATAAAACAAAACAAAAGACAGAGACAGAGCAAACAATGTATATAAAGTCCGTGACAACACCGCTTGTGCTTAGTTAAACTTTTAAATTGTGCAGATTTCTTGCTTAGTGACCGTCACCACCTATGGAATGGATCACTTACCAAAACTTGGTAAGTATGAAGCCTGCGGTTACTTTAGGATAACCAATCCTATCTATGGCCTCCCTCTTTCTCTCACCTCCTGGTGCAGATATGGTACGGATAGACTCCACAGCAGGTGTCCCCAACAAATGAAATAATAAACAAGGGGCTTCCAATGGTGAAGTACGTTTTACAAAGGATTTTATTAAAAGTAAAATGTTATAAAAGACTCACATGGTCCAGTGCCGCAGCTGGCACTAAGCATATCCAGCCTTGTGTTTAAAATCAGATTAGCGTGCGTCCTGAACTCCCTTCCTGGTGTGAGGTCCCTCTCCTGGAAGTGATGCAAGCGCGTATGATTACCCAGCAGCCTCTACGCGTTTCGCAAAGGTTATTGCGTCATCAGGAAGCTGCTGGGTATGTGGGTAATGGTGTTTTTATAGCCCCAATCCTATGTTTTCTTCCCCTTGATAGGGTGCCTTCCACGTCTATTCATATGTGTATTATCACCGCCGTCTCCCCCTCCGGAAGTGTCTATGCCGCCATTTTGGGTCCGGTGACCGGAAGTGTATATGGCGCCATTTTACTTGTGGGATCCCCTGCATTTTGCCCTTACTTGTGATGCGCCCATTTTGGATGGTGTTCCCTAATCGTTCCTACTTAATTTTGCCCTTACTATGTGTGGCTCAATCAAGTAGTCTGCCTATTTGGTGCCTTTATCGCCGGAATGTACTATAGATTTGTTTGTTTTGGCTAATCCCTATTTGTGACCGTTCCCACCCACAAAGCTGGATTGCTTTCACAGTACATTGCCATCAGTTTAAATACAGGTTCTATTTTTGTTATTCTTAAGGTCTTCTACTCTTTAATTCACCTGCCATGTCCCCCTGTTCCCATTTTAGCATCATCCCTAAAAAAAAGTGTCGTATAATGTGAGTGTTGTGATAAAAAACAGCAAACCAATTATAAAATATGTATAGAACTAATACAAATATAATTAGACTAAATTTAAAAATAAATAAAAATAAAAATAAAAATAAAATAAAAATAAAAATAAAAATAAAAATAAATAAAAGTAAAAATAAAAATAAATAAAAATAAAAATAAAAATAAAAATAAAAATATAAGAATGAAGATAAAAATAAAAATAAAAAATGGTGAAAAATGATAAAAAATAATAAAAAATGATAAATAAAATGAAAAGTGAGCCAAAAATAACTAATTTGGTGTAAATGTGATTCTATTACTTAGATGCAAATGGGAGCCTGGGGTCATGCTAGAAATCTTCTATGTGACAGTTGACATCAAGCTCTACGTTCAACCCTTTTTTCCCCATCGTGTCTAACTTGTATATCCAATAGGTTTCATTCTTGGATATCTCCCTTTTCAAATGTATGTTCCTCCAATTCTGCTCCACTCTATCGATGCCACAAAATTTAAGATGTGTTGGGTCCCTATTATGAACATCCCTGAAGTGTTTCGATAGGCTGTGATGTTTGTGACCCTTTTTTATGTTTCTTATGTGCTCTCCTATTCTTATGGTGAGCGCCCTAGTGGTCCTCCCCACATATTGCAATCCACACTTGCACTCTATTAGATATGTGACGTGGGTGCACGGGATAGTAACCTATGATACCCATACGCACAAAGCACTTTGAAACAGCCGATTAAGGCATAAGATTAGCACTTGGCACTTGATACATTTTTTGATTTTTTGTTTTTTTGTTTTTTTGTTCTTTGATTGGCATCCAATTTAATTTCATTTTTGAATACGGCACTAAAGTAGTAGGCTAGCACCTGCACTTGTGGGATTGAGAGTTTGTGGGGGGACCACAGCACAGTAGAAACTAGTGGTGGGAACCCCAATGTTTGATGAAAAATAATAGCGCGGTTTTCACCTCGCATTACATAGAAAGGAGGAAGAATTCAATAAAACCTGGCGAGTTACGGTTCTCTCAAGACTATAACACCTTTGTGACCCCCTCGGTAGAGTGAATATAACCATGCAGGATTCACGATTCCATAACCACCTGCATATATAACCAACTCCCCCCCTTTTTTTCCCCCCTAACTCTACTCCCTCCTCTTCTTATTTCCATCGATCTTGTTCTCTATTTCTATTCTTTTTCTCCCTTCTATTCTCTGTGTCTAAGAGCTTTTTCGTCATGCTGGAAAATTGTTTTGGGTGCACCTGACCTGTGGCAAATACAAAGTCTTAATTTGTTGTTTTTGCACTTAATCTCACATAGCGGTACTGGAGCTATACTAACAACCACTGACTCATTAAGCTCTGCATAAGGGTTGCTATATTGCTATTGCTGTGCTCTTTATCCCTTTTCTAATGTTCAAATGTACAAATATGTGTTGTTGGACTATTTTGCCCTGTCTGTTGTGCTCAATAAAAACCTTTTAAATGAAAAAAGGGCAACCCTGATATTCTTTAGATAGCCATAGGATTTACTTACGTAAAGAGCAATATACAAAGTGAGCACTAGAGGGCGCCTGCATATGGGACCACAAGTATCCAGACAAGATGGGTTAGTTTTGCTGAGGCATACATAAACAGGGGAGAAAAAGAAGAAAAAGAAAAATACACCAAATTCTCAATATTATCTCCCATCTTTAAATAAATATATGATCCATACTACAGGGCAGAGAAGAATATTCCCTATTTAATATATTTGTTGGAAATAGTGTACAATAATCCATTATATATTTAGTTAATTGTATTTATTTCCGTTCTACTATTTAGCATCAATAAACACAATCTTGTGTTTATCAATGCTAAATAGTGGAACAGAAATAAATACAATTAACTAACTATGTAATGGATTATTGTACACTATTTCCAACAAATGTATTAGGGGCTTGCCAGGGGTAAGCTTTGGAATGGGTGGACAATGGCAAATGATGTACATATATTCTTATGAATATATTTGCATTTTTTTTATATTGTATTTTTATATTTTTCTGTACAGTTTCACATGTTTTCTGGTGGTTCTTAAATCCCCTGATGAAGCCAACACTGGAAAAACATGTTGGGATAACATATGAACCAATAGCCACCAAATAACCGGAATTTCACTCGCTCAACCACCAAAATGCAGATGTACAATGAGTGATTTTATTTGATCATATTTTAATTATGTCTACAATAAATGTAATGTTTTAATTACTTTTTGTTTCTTTTATTATATAGTCGGACCGTTATAATCCCAATATATTTGAGTCTTTGGGATGAAGTGCCAGATGCTATGTGGTTACCCAGGTCGGAACAAATACATAAATCTCTGAGAACCCTGGGACACTGTAGGTGCTTGACCCCTTGGAGCAAACACCATCATAGTCCATTTTCCACCTGTAACAGGACCCCCCCCCCCCCCCCATCCTTGGAACTACAATCCCATATCACGATTAGACACATTACTGATACTGCAGATCTAAGGTAATGGAGGATGATGCTGTATGACTCAATCGGTCTCAATCTACGAATTCTGGCCTATTTGGCCTCTGCCCTATGCAGTAATAGGCTGGTACAATTTTTTGGAATGTATTTCTTGTTTATAATCACAATGCAACCAGGAGCTTAATATTCTGTGTCCTACCCAACCTGCATTTTCAAAAGTTTTATTGTCTGATATGTTGTACTTTGCTTGGCAATACATGTCTATACTTAAAAACCAATAAAAAAAAAAAATGGATACAAAACGGCTTTAGCAACCTAAGTGTCATTCAATTAGGGTTTATATCTACTTAAGGGATAATGCACAAGGGCTTTAATGTTCTGCTACTGATATTGAGTTAGCATGTGTAAATGGATGTCAAACGTAATGTTTTTCATATACATAAAACACTGCTTTCATGACCCTTTGTTGGAGAAATACAAGAGATCCTTTTATATTGATTCTGTGTAGCTTCTGACTTCAGCGCCAGGAGTCCAGGACAAAGTCATCCAGTGCTTAGGGCAAAGATGCCAAACCGTAATCCCCCCCCCCCCCCCCCCCAACTTGGGCAAGTTTAAAGTGTCACAAAACTCACATCATAAAAAAAAAACAATGAATAAAATGGTGTATTACATGCTTTTCATACTCGCTCATTCATTAGGAGATTAGTTTTCTGCAAAAAACCTGCTGCTCTTTACCTCCACCTTCTGTCCATGTCCCCAATTCAGCTAGGGATTTTACACTTCGAATGACAATTGCGCAGTCATGCTACACTGTACACATACTCCTTTTTTTTCCACACAAAAATAGAGCTTTCTTTTGTTGGCATTTAATCACCACTGGTTTTTCTATTTTTTGCTAATTAAACAAATAAATACCAAAAATGTTGAAAAAAAAATTATTTTGGCAACAGGTAATTATTCTCCTTCACTGATGTGCGCCGATGAGGCAGCACTGATGGATGATGAGGCAGCACTGATAGGCTGCACTGATAAGCGACACTAATGAAGAGGCACTGATGAGCACTGATAGGCACAGATTGGCAGCAGTGGTGGGCACAGATAGGCAGGGCAGCCATCAGAAATTGTGGGGCCCCTTACACAGCTTTAGGCATGGCCCCCCCCTGAGCCTGACCACCAACATTCCCCAGGGTCCCGCCCACTGGCCGTCCCACCAAATCTGCCCACTAGGCATCCCACCAAGTCCTTCAGTGCCTCAGCCCCTATCACACCTGTACGCTCTCAGCCCCCCTCACACCTGTACGCTCTCAGCCCCCCCTCACACCTGTATGCTCTCAGCCCCCCCCACACTTGTACACTCCTAGCACCACTCGTGTGTGTGTATATATATATATATATATATATATATATATATATATATATAACAAGCACGTACACACACACACACACACTCAAGACATGAACACACACACAGAGACATGTAAACACATGCATACACACACACACACACATATAAAGACCCAGGCATGTACATGTACACACACAGACATGTACACACAGACTTGTAAACACCCAGGCATGTACACACACACACGCACGTACATGTAAACACCCAGGCATGTACACACACACATGTACACAATCACCCCCCCCCCTGCACAACAGCCCTTACCTTTGTAAGGTGGTCCTAGTCCCAGCTCTTGTTTCCATATGCAGAGTGGTGCACATGCAGGAAATGGCCAGAGGTGGCAGCAAAGGGCCAGATGTCAGCTCATGACAGAGCAGCAGCCTTCTGACTCACACAGATACAGGAGCTCCTCTGCACCCACCCCTGCCTTCTCACATCCCTGCCAGTCGGCCGGGCCCATCCAGACAATGGGGCCCCTTACAAGTGTATGGGCTGTACCCCCCTAATGGCGGCCCTGCAGATACGCAGCAGTGATAATCAGGACACTGATAATCAGTGCCCTGATTATCAGTTTACATGTCCCTTTTGAAGAAGCCAGTCATCGGCTCTCCTCTCTCTTCTCCTCTCTTCTTCATGCTGACAGCGTAAGGAGGAGAGGAGAAGAGAGCCGATGATGGCTTCTGTTTACATCCATGATCAGCTCAAATTGGGACACAGCTGATCACGTGTTCAAGAGCTGTTGATTGGCTCTTTACTTCAATCTGTGATAAGCAGTGTCCTCCAGACACTGCGATCACAGAACGTGCTGCCTGCGCCCCACCAACGGGAGGACGGTGGAGCGTGATCATTGCACGCCATCATATTACAGTCATTTGGCTATAGCGCAGTCGGCAAGTGGTTAACTACATGCAGGAAAGGTCGCTAAATCTGAACTGTTCCTTCAGGGTGCAGGTAAACTGGTACTAGACAGGGACTGCTCAGCAGAAATATAGTACTGAATGTACAAAGGAAAAGCTTTCCCAAAAGAGTCCAAAGAAAATCCCTAGGTCCAGAAGGTTGGTACTCACTGTTTGCTGATAACTGTGTATCTGCCTGCAGTATCAGTCAGTTTCTGTACTGTCTGTATCCTGGATCCTTAGAAGAGCTCTCTGCAATCTTCAGGAGGCTAGGCCAGAGGCTCCCCAGATAAGCTGGGGCCCCAGAAAAGATTCTTTTAGTTGCAGGGGAACTCCCAGGGATGCCACAGCTGGGTCTAACTCACCCAGAAACAGGGGACCTCTGGTTTGGTTTCCAGCCTATTTATAGCCCTCTCAGCCCCCTGCTGGTCACTCAACATACAGGACCAGGTATTGGCTGAAAAGTCATTAATCTGCAGGCAAGGGTCTGTATTCTTCTACCCACTATGTCCCAATGGTCTCTGGGAAAACAGGGAAATGTAATCGAGCTTGCACCAATAGAACCCAGAACAGACTTATCCAAACAATTAAAGTGTTACTAAACCCAGGACCCTGCATTCACTATATTTGGTCTCCCACAGTACACAGAACTTGTAAATGCACCTATTTTAGTAAATATAAACTGTGAAATACCTTTTCTCATCAGCAGTATATAGCAGTCTTGTGACTTCTAGCAGTGTCCAGCAGATGACTGGTTAAAGCTTGTAGAAGGAGTTTTCATTCTCCCCTGATTGTCCTATAAGGATGCATGGACCCTGACCCTCTGTCTTGACAGTCCTGATTGGCCCTGTGCTGATCACATGCACCCACCCAAGAAAAAAAAAAACTCTAGCATAGGGTGACCAGACATCCCTGGTTTTGTCCCCGGATTGGAATTTGAACAGGGGCGATTTCAAAGACAGCCCATGCATAATAAAAAAAAAAATCTGAATTGCACCCTCCCTCCTCTGCCGCACCTACTAGCTTATGGGGGTTTATTTTTTTCCATTATCTGTGCCCCTTTCTGATGATCATGTTCTGGTCAGAGCGGAGGGACAATTTCTTCAGTTTCGGGCGCATGCTCATTCAGCTCCGCTCGCATGTTCTTCTGCCTTGGCTCAAATACCAGCCAGCCGCCTGCCTGTTTATCTCCTTGCCTTCCCTGGTGGAGTGATCTTCCTCTGCTCCCCACCCAGTAGTACCTGGGGCCTGGAGAGTAAGACTTGGCAGGCTGTGAGGCGGGCGGCGGCGGAGATGGGCAAAGAGTCGCCGATTGCTGCCATAACTAGTAAAACAAAAAAAATATGTCCCCGGATTTCATTTTAAAAATCTGGTCACCTTACTGTAGCAATACACACCAAAATGAGCATATGCAGTTTGCCTCCAAAGGCTCTGTACTATAAGGAGCTGAATTGGAGACTGTGGAAGAAGGGGAGGATCAGAGAACACAGGCTAAATAAAAAACAGCCTTTTTACACAATGTGGAGGATTAACCCCTACTCACTGTTAAACAGGGGCTGAAAAATTGTGCCTTAGTCACTGGTGCTGGTGCCACGATGCTGCAACCTCTCCCAGATACTCTAGTTGGAGTGCAGGAATGAGCCCTGCTGCAAAGCATTGCATCAAAAATTGTAATTACATGCCCCTGTTAAACAGGGGCTGAAAAATTGGGCCTTAGCCACTGGTGGCGGCACCTAGAACCAAAAATGTTCTTCCAAGCTATCAGCAGGATCATTGAGGAGGAAGAGGATAGTCAGTCAACATAACAGGACAGTCACTCAGCATCAGCATAGGCAGTCTTGAAGGGATGTGAAATTTCAAAAAAAATTATTCGGTTACATCAGCTTCAGGTGCTTGGTGCTTCAGGTGGTGATCCAAGACCGATTCATCTTTATGAAGGTCAGTCAATCAACCGATTCCGTGGACAGGCGCACCCTGTGATCAGTTACAAAGCCTCCAGAAGCACTGAATGTGCGTTCCGAAAGAACGCTGCATGCAGGACAGGCCAGTAGCTCAATTGCATACTGTGAAAGCTCTGGCCAGTGATCCATCCTCAAGACCCAGTAAGCCAGAGGATTTTCGGTGGGAAAGGTGTCCAAGTCTGACCTTGCCCCTAGGTATTCCTGCGTTCCTCTTTGTCCAGGACCAGGAGTTTTTAACCTCCCAGTCTCTGGGAACGTGTTGCACAGACCTTTCTGCAAGGCCTCCCGGAGATGTCTCATCCTCTTCTCCCTCTGCGACAGCAAGATAAGGTCCGCAACCTTACCCTTGTACCGTGGATCAAGGAGAGTGGCCAGCCAGTAATGGTGCCTCATTTAGCAATATGGTGAAAATCCACTTTTCAGGAGGGAAGAAACACCGGTGGAAGGGGAACAAATGTCCCTGACCCCCAACAGATATGTTGTCCCTAGATCCTGCAAGTGGCCTCCTTGAAGCTGAGAGTCTCTGGCAGCTTTGGAGTTAGCCTATTGGAATAACTTATTGGCTGGAGGACACAAGAATAAGATCCTTCAATAAATACTGTTTCCTTTTGCCACATTCAGTACATAGTACTGTGAATCTGCATTTTTTACCCAAAACTTTCACATCTAAACTGACTCACTTACTACCTTCTAGTGAGAACTGCTTATTAATGATCTCCCATCTATGTGTTCCCACCATGGAGTCTCACATCTAGTATCATCATTACCCAGTTATTTTTTGCCCATAATCCTATACATATTAAAAATAGAAGCGCCCATCCAGTTTACTGCCTGTGAACAGGGGAATTTTGCAATAAAACCGAACAACAAATGGCTAATCAGTCAGTATTTTATCCCTGTTCTTACAGGATCACTTTAACGTCCCTCTATAATATGCTTTTGTGTCCTACTTTGTGTACCCGCCATATTGGGTTTGCGGTCTCTGTGTGTTTTTACCATTGTCTCACTATGTTGTGCCTTTCATTGCATGTTAACTGGTGCAAACAGCTGTTGAACTGAAATATTTTAGGGTGGACTAATCCTTTAAAGCTTACAATTCCAGACATAGCTAAAGGGTAACCCCTCAAAGCATATGTATAGCCATTTTTTTTTTTTTTTTATTATGGGTAGAGATGGGAAGGGCTAAAACCCTTCCAGTTTATTTATTTGCGGTCTGTGTACCATTGTGGAAATCTCTGAAAGTTAGAAGAGTTCCTCTCTTAGGTGTCCCCATTGGAAGATTCCCCTTTACCACTTTGGATTTATAATCACTTTCTTTCTCAGTGACAATGGTCATCAGTACAAATATGCCTTGTACACACGGTCGGACATTCCGACCACAAAATCCATCAGACAGATTTTTTCGAAACTTGCGTTGCATACACACGGACGGACAAAGTTGTCGGAAAATCCGACCATTCCGAACGAGGTGACGTAGAAAACATACGACGGGACTACGTAGAGGCCAGTAGCCAATAGCTTTCGTCTCCAAATTTCTTCTGAGCATGTGTGGCACTTTGTGCGTCGGAATTCTCTACACACGATCGAAAAAATCCGATCGGATTATGTTGTCGGAAAATTTTAGATCCTGCGCTCAAATTTTTACGACGGAAAAAGCCCGCTAGAGCCCACACACAATCGGATTTTCCGACAACATAATCCGATCAGACTATTTCCATCGGAATAACTGACCATGTGTACGGGGCAATAGAGGTGTGAATCTCCCCAATGAGGCACAGACAGCAATAAAAAACAGATAGAAGGTCTAACCCTTTCAAAATATAAAAAAGGTTTGTCTAGAGCAGAGAGTTAATCAATCTTTTTTTAGTCAGGTCACCCTTTAAAAGTATGCAAAATCTCAAGACACCCCATTCTAAAATGTTAAAAGCGTAACTTATCAATGGGGAAACCTGAGAATGGGACAATGCACGCAAGCACCTTGATGAAATTAACTTTGTGTCAGAACCTACCCTACACATCAAAGGTCCCCACATAAGATCAGAAGTCCCCTTCACATCAGATACCCCCATCGCATTGAAGGTCTCCCTGTATGTCAGAGTCCCCCCATCACATTAATATCTACCTATACAGACATGGGCGTCCACAGAACTTTTTTCAGGGGGGGGCATCATTTTAAGGTCACCCATGCTCTGACCTTTTCGACAATGTCATTATCACATTATCACGGTCAGAGACTACAGACCTAGTACAGGTGATGGTCAGAGAGTGCAGACATGGCCGTAGAGACTGTCAAAGACTGCGGATATGGCCCAAGAGACTGTCAGAGACTGCGGACATGGCCCAAGAGACTGTCAGAGACTGCGGACATGGCAAAAGAGACTGTCAAAGACTGCATACATGGCCCAAGAGACTGTCAGAGACTGCATACATGGCTCAAGAGACTGTAAGAGACTGCGGACATGGCACAAGAGATGACCAGAGACTGCATACATGGCCCAAGAGACTGTCAGAAACTGCATACATGTGGGGGTGACAGAGAGAGAGGGGGGTGACAGAGAGAGAGGGGGGTGACAGAAAGAGACAGAGAGGGTGACAGAGAGAAAGGGGGTGAGAGAGAGAGGGGTGACAGAAAGAGACAGAGGGGGGGGGTGACACAGAGAGAGGAGTGTGACAGAAAGAGACAGAGGGGGTGACAGAGAGAGACATAGGGGGTGACACAGAGAGAGGAGTGTGACAGAGAGAGACAGAGGGGGGTGATAAAGAGAGAGGGGGTGAAAAAGACAGAGGGGTGAGAGAGAGAGTGGGGGTGAAAAAGACAGAGGGGTGAGAGAGAGAGTGGGGGTGACAAAGAGGGGTGATCAGGGCCGGACTGGGAATAAAATTCAGCCCTGGAAAAAATTTCATACCAGCCCCACAGCGTTATTATACCAGCGCAACAGCATAACGTCATTATTTTCTGGTTCATGAAAGGGAAAACCATACATTATTACATTTATATATATATATATACACATACATACATACACGGTGGGGGGTGGAGAGCATTGGGGTGGGGGCTGGAGACTGATGGGGAGAGCTGGAGAGCACCAGGGGCAGAAAGAACAGGGGTGGGGAGCACGGGGGGGCTGGACAGCACTGTGGGTGGTGGGAAGCACTGGGGTGGGAGCTGGAGACTGATGGGGAGAGCTGGAGAGCACTGGGGGCAGAAAGAACAGGTGGGGAGCACGGGGGGCTGAACAGCACTGTGGGGGGGGGGCTGGAGAGCACCGGGGGCAGAAAGAACAGGGGTGGGGAGCACGGGGGGCTGGGGAGCATGGGGGGCTGAAGAGCACTGTGGGGGGTGGAGAGCACTGGGGTGGGGGCTGGAGACTGATGGGGAGAGCTGGAGAGCACCGGGGGCAGAAAGAACAGGGCTGGACAGCACGGGGGGCTGGACAGCACTGTGGGGGTGGGGAGCATGGGGGGCTGGAGAGCACTGTGGGGGGTGGGGAGCACGGGGGGCGAGCTGGAGAGCACCGGGGGCAGAAAGAACAGGGGTGGGGGAGCACGGGGGGCTGGACAGCACTGTGGGGGTGGGGAGCACGGGGGGGCTGGAGAGCACTGTGGGGGTGGGGGGCATGGGGGGGGCTTGACAGCACTGTGGGGGGTGGGGAGCATGGGGGGGGGCTGGACAGCACAGGGGGGGCAGAGAGCACTGGGGTGGGGGCTAGAGAAGGATGGGGAGAGCTGGAGAGCAGGGGGGCAGAAAGAACATGGGTTGAGAGGGGGGGCTGGAGAGTGTGGTGGGGGAGGAGAGCACTGGGGGGAGCACAAGGAGAACTGGAGGGGGGCTGGAGAGCCTGGTGGGGGAGGAGAGCACTGGGGGGGGGGGGGGGCAGAAACATAATTTGGATAGGGGGATCAGCAGGGGGGCGGCATGTAGAGGAAATGAGCTTTCTATATTCCTCCATGCAGCCGCTGAATGCTTGATTCTCCTCCTCTCCCTCAGCATTCAGCGGCTGCATGGAGGAATATAGAAAGCTAATCTCCTCTATATGCCGCCCCCCCCCCCCTTGATCCCCCTATGCAGGCACACCGTTAGGGCTGTACTGAGTACTCACATCTCTCCTCCTCCTGTGATTACGGAGCTGGCCGGGTCTGTGTTCTGCGGCCGCGCACCGCTCTGTAACACGGTCCCGCCCCCCTAGACTGGCTTGTGTGATAGGTGGAAGACTGATTCTATCTACTATCACACGAGCCGGTCTAGGGGGGCGGGACCATGTTACAGCGCGGTGCGCGGCCGCAGAGCACAGACCCGGCCCCAGGGCAGGCAGCCTACCGGGAAACATCCCAGTAGGCCAGTCCGGCCCTGGGGTTGATGGGGGTCCTCACTCCTGATCCGATCCCTAATTCCAGGGGGGGGCACTTGCCTCCCCTTGCCCCTACCTGCGGACGCCCATGTATACAGAGATCCCCCATCATCCCAGTCAGAAGCCCTCCATCACATCAGAATCCCCCTTATACACGAGAGGCCCATAACATCAGAGTTTCTCCATCACCACAGAGTCCCCATAGATCACAGAGTCCTCTAATCCATTTCTAATTCAGGGCAAACTTCCCAAGGGGAACCCAAAATCGCAGCCCAGGGTGCCACCCTGGTTGACAAGTACTGTCCTAGAGATACATTTTAATTTAATGGTAAGTGACTTATTTTTTATATGCGATTTATTTTACTTGTGTAATGAGACGTGTGTTTATAGCTAGTGCTGAAAATGCTAATGCTGAGATTTCTGATGTAGGGAGATCCTGCTCCAAACACAATCTAATCCAAATTTGAATGTACGGTGTGTGACAGCCTTGGCCATTAGCATGTCTTCCAGGAAGGTCATCATGTTTAGGCAATACCTTATAATCAGTATGTAGCTAGTTATAAGAAGAGCATTATACAGATGAGGAGATCACCTCAACATTGTACTGTATATAGAGGACTTACCTGGACAGGTATCACCAGCGAGACAAAGGCCACTGCCCAAAGCACTATGAGCAGTGTTGGTCATCTTACTTTAAAAAAGTAATTAGTTAAGTTACAAATTACTTCTCCCAAAAAGTAATTGCGTTAGTAACTCAGTTACTACATTGGAAAAGTAATTAGTTACGCAGCAAAGTAACTGACTTTTTTTTAAAATATTCTATACGTGTAACTAAGGGGCGGGTCTAGTATTACTGTAACCAAGGGGCGCATTTATTATTATTGTTATATATCGTGTAACCAAGGGGCTGCTCTATTATTACTCTAACCAAGGGGCAGATCTGTTATAGCGTGTAAGCAAGTGGCGGGTCTATTATTATTTTATCGTGTAAGGGGCGGGTCTATTATTATTATATCGTGTAAGGGGCGGATGGCTACAGAAGAGGGCGAATGGTAAATTAATGGGCAGAGCTCGATATATAAAACAATAATAATAATAAATGCGCCCCTTGGTTACAGTAATACTAGACCCGCCCCTTACTTGCACGATAGATGCCCCTTGCAGAGTAGCACGAGCATCAGGAGCGTGCAGCATCCCCTCATGTACAATTACATGTTACTGCACCTGCGCGGTGAGGAGTTCACTCAGAGCTGTTTAGGTTCAGCAATTTTCGGAAGCTCCGTAGTCCTTCGTACTACGCAAGCCCTGCGCCTGCGCAGTACAGGGGGTCCTTATCCGGCGGGGGAACTTTTTCGGCAGGACACCGGAATTACACTACTGCCATCTAGTGGTGGTAGATGTAATTGGGGTAACTAAGCCAAAGTAATGGGAACTGAGTTACCATGAGGGGAAAAGTAATCAGTTAGATTACTCGTTACCCTCTAAAGTAACTGCGTTAGGTAACTCAGTTTATTTTAACTCAGTTACTTACATCACTGACTATGAGTGATGATACCCACATGATCACCCTGATTCCTTCTTCCTCTCTGGACTCTGAACTGCTCTGAGAGCAAACTGAGCAACTAAAGGGAACTTAACTCCTCCTATTCACATTCCTCCACCCCTTGTAACACAGAGGGACTGATTTGTGAAAAGGTGGGGGGACAAAATGAGCACAAAGTTGGAGTTTTTCCTTATAGGAACCAATCAGAAGTATTTTTTTTATTTATCCCCAACATTAAAGTGGTCTTTTTTTTTTTTTTTTTTTTGCATTCTCTGCATTAGGGGAAAAAATGCCTCACTACTTTTCCTAACCCCCCGAACAGTTGGTGAGAGCTTCAGCCTACTATATGGCATCTCAGGACTTTATAGACTCTATGGGGTGGATTTACTAAAACTGGAGAGTGCAAAATCTGGCGCAGCTCTGCATAGAAACCAATCAGCTTTTATTTTTTTTTGTCAAAGCTTGATTGAACCAGCTGAAACGTATTGGCTACCATGCAGAGCTGCACCAGATTTTGCACTCACAAGCTTTAGGGCTCTTTCACACGGACGGACCGTATGTCCGTTTTTCATCCATCCGTTTTCGGATGAAAAACGGACATACATGTATCCCTATGGGATAGCGGGTGTCAGCAGATGAGCATCCGCTGACACCTGCTCTCGTCCGTGCCCGCTATGCTCCGTTTCTGCAGACGGAGGAAAACCCCATTTTTTCATCTGTCTGCAGAGCGGATCGGATGACGACGGACTCTACGGTCCGTCGTCACCCGATCTCCCATAGGGGAGAGCGGCGCTCTGACAGGTCCGTCCCTGCACGGAGTGCAGAGACGGACCTGTCATCTTCCTGCTCAGCGGAGATCGCTCCGGCGATCCCCGCTGAGCAAGCGGCTATCCGCCCCGTGTGAAAGAGCCCTTAGTAAATCAACCCCTATGGGTCCCTTGGCAGACTCAGATACTTTCTATTTAGTACAAATAGGATGGAATAAGTGGAAGATTAAAGAGGACAATTGCCATTTGCTTCTTGGCTTCCAGGTTATCCCTTCAGGATATTATGTCTTTGGTGATTTTTGGACAATATTTTGGGCAACCTCCTCCCTTTTTCTTTCAGTGGGCGTTTACAGGATTCATGAGATACCACATGCATATACTTATATTCATGTCGATCTGATGTATCATATGATTGGGCGATTTCCAGCTGGCTGAACCTTTTGTATTTAATTAGGGTTGATTGGTATCTTTCTGTACAATCTTTGAAATTGGGTACGCTGTCCCCCCTAAGAAACAGCACATCTCATTGTAATGCACCATTGCAATATCAGCCCCATGGTTTTATGTTAATGTTTTTTTGTCAAAAAATGTTGTATAATAAAATACATATGTAACAAGGTCCCATGCCTCCTTCAGTCTAATGAGAACCTCCAGAGACATTTTTCTGTATAGAGTGGGTTGCATGGCATAGTGGGTGTAATGCAAGTACGATTCATGGGCACCAGACACTTCTTGAATGCAAAGAGATTTTTCTTCTCTTGAACAGAACTGTGGGAGAGAGGGTTTAGGGCCAGGACACACTTAGGTAGTTGAAATGTTAATTGGAAGACTTCCATAGGCAGACAGTAATGCAGGGAAAGGCATCCAGCAAGACACCACATCTGCATGTGTAGGAGTGCTGTCTCCTATGGCAACATGCTTTAATAGTTTCTAACACAAAGTGTAACAGTTCCTTCACTTCCACTACAATCATGTCTTGTAGTTCTTCAGCTCACTGAGCTCACAGTCTCTCACTAGACTAGATGATTCACTGCCACTGAAGTTCCTCCAATCTTCACTGTAGTATCTTCCTCAAGCGTCACCCCCGCTTCTCTGCTGGGTCCCTAGCTTGGCATTCCAGATAATTCTCAAGCTTCACCCCACTTGTCTGCTTGGTCCCTGGCTTGGCACACAAGGCTGCTCTGCAAGCATCACCTCCGCTGGCTGAAGTTTCCCGATTCTTCACCGTCCCCGGTTGGTGAGAATTCTGCTCCAGTACTTGCTTCAGTTACTCACTGTGGTCCCTGGTAATAAGGTGATTGGTCCCTTAGTGGCGACAGCTTCCCCTCTACCCCTGACCATGGCAGGTTCTCCGGCTGGCAGAACCGTCAATTCTGGTTGGACTGCAAGCCGCAACCCCAACCCTATGCTGTTCTTTTGGTTCTGGCTAGGCCTTCCTACAGCATAGCAGCCAAATGTGCCCGGGATAGGCCAAAACTCCGGCCTAGCAACCCGGGCAATACAACAAACATCCACCCAGACAGCCATCCGGGTGGCACAGAACACTGATCACCTGACTCTACCCAAATATATAGGTTCTCCTAGAAGGCCAAGGGATTTAAGAAAACACCTGCCCATTGGCTGAGATACTCCATATACTCATAATCTGACCTTGCATTGCCCATGTATTATCTAATTCCACCAAGTGCCCGGCCACCTAGCGGCAAAAGAGAGAAGTGAAGCAATTACAGACTTAGAGTGAAATCAATTGGTCCCTAACAATAGGCCAAGGTAGCTATACCCGGCAGGTAAATTTAGAAGCAACCCTGCCTAAACACCAGGGTGCCACACGTAATATATTTTATACTGTAAGTGTGTGTTGCTTCATTATTGTTTGTGCCTATCAAGTCCGTCCAACAAGAATTTTTTCTTGGTATGGAGCATTATCAATGAATATTTCCCTATAAATATGTATCATTCTGTACAATATCGTTGCACAAAGCAAGTATAACCTCCTTTTTATTTTAATAGAAAAACAGACTTCAATGAGAAATTCTCACTTACCAATCGTAAATTGCCATAAAAGGCCTAACGAGCCTAACAGACAAAGTCAAAACGATGGGGTGGATGCACCTTCACAAGCAGCTCTTAGGAGTGAGAGTTACTTGTGGAGGGGCCTCTCAGGCACCCTGAAATTGTGAGTGGAATACATTTTTTGTGATATGGTTCCCCATTTTAAATAAAGGGTACTGCACTATGAGGATATTATCTCTTTGGGCTTCTGGTCTGTGTCATTGTTAAGAGAGGAATTCCATTGAAGCTTATAAAGCATTGGATCCATCCCATTCATTTGACTTTGTCTGCCAGGCCCGTTAGGCCTTTTATGGCAATTTACAGTTGGTGAGTGAACAGTGCTGTATCTTGGCCTAGGCCAACAAGGCCCAGGCCTAGGGAGGCACTTTGCAGCCCCTAAACGAATAAAAGCCCTCCTGCCTCACTGCCGGCTGCTTGCTGTGGCGTGGCACTTATGGGCAGTATGGAACATACTTGGCTGGGTAGGGGGGAGGGACTGGCGACCCCATAGAGCAGCCGGTGACTGGCCCGCTCCTCTAAGGACATTTGTCCCGCTAGGCTCTTTGTCCTGTCAGTGCGTGATGAATGAACAGCGGCCTGGGGTTATAACGGCGGTGACTGAAGGGTGGCCAGGGGTGTCAGTGCAGTGACAGTGTTGCTGAGTGACAGAGAGTGGCATCATCATCCATGGACGAGCAGAGCACCAAGCACCCTGCTCCCTCAGAGGAGGACTGGCTGGAGATGATGATGGAGAAGAGCTTCACTGACCTGGAGGAGAAGCATGAGGACAGCTAAGAATAAAGTGTTCTGTGAAACAAATGTATTAAACAAACTTTGCA
This sequence comes from Lithobates sylvaticus, assembly GCA_028564925.1. Lineage (NCBI taxonomy): Eukaryota > Metazoa > Chordata > Amphibia > Anura > Ranidae > Lithobates > Lithobates sylvaticus. The sequence goes on from CM053033.1 coordinate 174,086,923, forward strand.
GTACATTCATTTTCACTGAATATGCACTGTTTAATGAGTTTGCATTGATTTCAGCATGTGCAAAGTGCTCCATGCATGCTAAAATCAATGCAAACTCATTAAACAGGGCATATTCAGTGAAAATGAATGTACTTAAAAGTGCTCAGTGCTATAATCCATACGTAATTAATATACAACTAATAAGCTGTGATGTTGATGAGGAGGCACGCTTAAGGCAGCACTGATAGAGCTGCACTGGTGGCGAATTATGAGGCCCTTTTAAGGCACTCTTAAGCTGCACTGATGAGGCCACACTGGTGGTGACTGATGAGGCCGCATTGATGGCCACTGATGAGGCTGCACTGATGGGAATGTACTGATGGGCACTGATGGGACTGTACTGATGGGCACTGATAGGTGGCACTGATAAACGGCACTGATAAGGCAGCACTAATAGGCACTGATAAGTGGCACTGATAAGCACTGAGAGGTGGCACTGAACGGCACTGATGATCACTGATGGGTAGCACTGATGGGCACTGGTAGGCACTAGTAGGTGACACTCATAGGCAGCACTGATTGGTGGAACTGATTGAGACACTGATGAAAGATGATTGTCAGCACTGGTGGGCATTGATGGGTGGCAATGGTGGGCACTGGTAGGTGGCACTGTGGACACTGGTAGGTGGAACTGGCGGATACTGATAGGTGGCACTTGTAGGTGGCGCGGTGGGCACTGGCAGCTGGCAGGTCTGGTATTGATTTTAAGGGGAACCCCACGCTAAAATGTAAAAAAAAATGGCGTGGGGGTCCCCCCAAAAATCCATACCAGACCTTTATCCGAGCACGCAACCTGGCAGGCCGCAGGAAAAAGGGGGGGGGGGCGAGAAAGCGCCCCCCCCTCCTGAACCGTAGCAGGCCATATGCCCTCAACATGAAGAGGGTGCTTTGGGGTAGCGGCCCCCCCAAAGCACCTTGTCCCCATGTTGATGGGGAGAAGGGCCTCATCCCCATAACCCTTGCCCTGTGGTTGTGGGGGTCTGCGGGCGGGGGGGCTTATCGTTATTTGAAAGCCACCTTTAACAAGGGGACCCCCAGATCCCACCCCCCCCCTGTGTGAAATGGTAACAGGGTACAAATGTACCCCTACCATTTCACCAAAAATGTGTGAAAATGGTAAAAAAAAACACGGCTTGGGACAGGTCCTTTATTAAAAAATAAAAAAAATAAAACTGTCCCACGAAGTCCATTCATCTTCTTCTTCTCTCGCTCTGACGGACCGAAAAAAAGAAAAGAAAAGCAGCACGCCGCCTTTGATCTGCCTATTTTTTTTGGTATGGATTTTGAGGGGGACCCCCACGGCATTTTTTTAAAATTTTGGCACGGGGTCCCCCCTTAATATCCATATCAGACCTGAAGGGCCTGGTATGGAATTTGGGGGGGACCCCCACGCATTTTTTTTTTTTTGGTTCAGGGTTCCCCTTAATATTCATACCAGACCCGAGTACTTTTAAATGACTTTTTTTCCTTTAGAAATGTAATTTTGCTCTCGGACTGTTCTAAACACGGGAAACATGCGCCAATTTACAGGCATACTATAGACAACCCCCAGGTACGAAATTTAAAGGAATATTTTACTTTTATTGTTTCACTTTAAGCATTAGTAAAATCACTGCTCTCGAAAAAACTTCAGTTTTTAAAACTTTTTTCTGCATTGATACATGTCCCCTGGGGAAGGACCCAGGTCCCCAAACACTTTTTATAACAATAACATGCATATAAGCCTTTAAAATTAGCACTTTTGATTTTTCATGTTCGTGTCCCATAGACTTTAACGGTGTTCGCGTGTTCGAACAAATTTTTTGCCTGTTCTGCTGCAAACCGAACCGGGGGTGTTCGGCTTATCCCTACTCAGGACTTAAAATTTTGAGCCCTGCATTGTACATTCACATCGGTCCCTGCCCTCAAGGAGCTTACAAGTAGACACTTGGTACCCACTTTTAATGTACAGAGAGGAAAGGTGGAGCCTAAGGAGGAAGGGGTGTGGTTTACAGATGACAGGGTGGGTTTTAACCACTTGCTTACTGGGCACTTAAACCCCCCTCCTGTCCAGACCAATTTTCAGCTTTCAGCGCTTACGCACTTTGAATGACAATTGCGCGGTCATACAACACTGTACCCAAATTAATTTTTTATCATTTTTTCCCCCACAAATAGAGCTTTCTTTTGGTGGTATTTAGTTACAGCTGGGGTTTTTATTTTTTGCTAAACAAACAAAAAAAATTGAAAAATGTGAAAAAAAAAAATAAATCATGTTTAATAGTTTGTTATAAAATTTTGCAAACAGGTAATTTTTCTGCTTAATTGACATGCGCTGATGAGGCTGCACTGGTGGGCACTGATAGGCTGCCCTGATGGGCACTAATAGGCACAGTTAAGGCAGAACTGATAGGCACAGATAAGGTGGCACTGATGGGGACAGATAAGTCGGTACTGATGGGCACAGATAAGGCGGCACTGATGGCCCTGATAAGATGGCACTGATGGGCCCTGATGGTTGGCACGGATGGGTGGCACAGATGGGCACTGATAGGTACCACTGATAGATGGCACTGATGGGCACTGATAGATGGCACTGATGGGCACTGATAGGTGGCACTGATGGGCACTGTTGGGCACTGGTAGGTGACACTGATGGGCACTGATAGGTGGCAATGATGTGCAGCACTGTTCAGGCACTGATTGTGGGCACTGATAGGTGGCACTGTGGGCACTGACAGATGGCACTTGTGGGCACTGACAGATGGCACTTGTGGGCACTGACAGGTGGCACTTGTGGGCACTGACAGGTGGCGCTGGTGGGCACTGGTAGGCGGCACTTGTGGGAGGCAATGAGGAGCTGGGGCACATCACAGTGATCAGGACTAATGTCCCTCTCACTGCCGCCGGTGATCGGCTTTTTTTTTTTCTCCTTGCGCTATTAGCGCGAGGAGAAAAAATAGCTGATTACTGGCTGTGTTGACATCACATGATCAGCTGTCATTGGCTGACAGCTGATCACGTGGTAAGGGGTCGGGATCGACCCCTTACTCCAATCTGTGATTCAGCGAGTCTCATGGACTCGCTGATCACAGAGCGCAACGTGCGCCTTTCAGGGGGCGCGCAGGCAGCTCGTGCACGGGACGTCAATGGATATAGTCCAAGCAATGTAGGTCCGTGCTGTAGCCGCCATTCAGCTATAGTGCGGATCTCTAGAGGTCAAGCCCTCCGTGCTGTTTCTTCACTAGCAAGTACCATGACTGCCAGCTCACGTGCGCATGTGCAGGAGTGACGTCACGCGACTCCGGCCAGTCACAGAGCCGGAGTACGCGGCCCCGGATGGAAGAGGGGCGAAGATGGATGCAGCCACCATCGGGGACAACACGGGCTTTGTTTGCAGTTAAGTGCCACATAATGGGCTATGATGCGATGCATACTAGCTCATTATGCTTTTACTTTGCAGGGGAAAGCAGGGGAAAAAAGAGGAAGTAAAACCCATTAGGGTTTACTTCCTCTTTAATGCATGGATATACACTATATTGATGTCTTTGGAGATATAAATTGACACGTTTATTGATTCATTTTTATTATGAAGTGGCTCCTAATGCCTCATGGACAAAATCCACATAGAAGTAATCTGCAAAGCACACTTCGTTCTTGCCGCTCCGTGTGTTCAGTATCTGTCCGCAGATGGATGATGTGGATGTGAGTGTCTGCAGGGTCTGGTCTAGAAATGGACGTTACATGGGTATTGATGCTGTGCTGACGTGTTTCGCTCGTTACACAAGCTTCTTCAGAGCTCTGAAGTTTTTAAAGGGCTATACGCGGCACAAATAAAGTGTGCTTGGCAGAATATTTCCATGTGGATTTCGTCCATAAGGCTTTAGAAGCCTTCCAGCGTGGCCAGGGAGTGGTGAGATTGCATTGACCTGCACTGTGTGTACTGTCCACAGGACACCCACTCACCCACATGCAGCCGGCTTCCTAGTGTCATACTGCACGCACACCACTCCCACCAGCACCCGCTCGAACCCACGGCTATATTATGTATATGTACCACTGATGGGCTCTGTTTTAGCGGGTTCAGCCATCTATCCACCCCAAGTATACTCTCTACCACGTCTGGCCACACACTGCCTTTGGAACCAAAAAATGATCTGCTGCGGTAACCAAACTAGCCCAGCCAGCTTTATATTCACATCTGAATTCCCTCAGCAGCCTCTTGCACTAGTGCCACTGTGACTATACTGTTGGGTTGGATAACTGTGTGATGAATGTGTGGAGTGCGTACGTGTCTGCAGCTGCTTTCTTGTCTGGTATGACAACGTTGTCATTTTAATTTTATAGTATGTCAGAGGGTTTTTTCATTTTCTATTTAACCAATTTAAAGCTGTTCATTACTGATCCTCCTCGAAGATTTCCTTGTGGACCTTTAGTCCTCTTTAAATATATAATTACTTTAAACAATACATTATTTAGATCTGCATTTTTTACATATCCCACCAGTATTAATTCTGTTGAGAATATTTATTGATTTTGTCCTCTCTGGCATCTGATACTCTCCAAGATATTTGGGGTTAGAAAGACTCTCTGTGTTCTCGTTCTTTTAACAAGGTGAAAATGGGACAGGGTGGAAGTGCTAACATAGCATATTTCTCTTCAGCCCCTTGGGATTTCTATGGACGCAGTCTAGGTCTTGGTCTAGGTCCAAATGTTGCATTCAATTCCACATAAATTTAAAGCTGAACTCTAAGCAGATATAATAGGCACTGCAACACTATAATCATAACTAAAACATAAAAAGCACTGTAATTACCTGAATATAACCTGGTATTGGCCTATTGCAGTTCCTGTACAGCATGGCTGGAGTGTGAAAGAAAGTATCAGCAGAAGCAGCCTAACACTATTCTGCTTCTGCTTTCACTGTCCAGTAGGGATGAGCTTCGAGTTCAAGTCGAACATTGCCTGTTCGCCTGTTCACCGAACAGCGAACAATTTGGGGTGTTCGCGGCAAATTCGAAAAGCCGCAAGCACCCTGTAAAAGTCTATGGGAGAAATCTCAAGTGCTAATTTTAAAAGCCTATATGCAAGTTATTGTCATAAAAAGTGTTTGGGGACCTTGGTCCTGCCCCAGGGGACATGTATCAATGCAATTTTTTTTTTTTTTAAACTGACGTTTTTTCAGGAGCAGTGATTTTAATAATGCTTAAAGTGAAACAATAAAAGTGTAACATTCCTTTAAATTTCGTACCTGGGGGGTGTGTATAGTATGCATGTAAAGGGGCGCATGTTTCCCGTGCTTAGAACTGTCCCTGCACAAAGTGTCATTTTTGCAGGAAAAAAAGCTATTTAAAATCACTCGCGGCTTTAATATATTGCCGTCTCCCGTAATACAGAGAACAGTCATTGAAAGTCATTGATAAAAAAAAAAAGCGTGGGGGCCCCCTAAATTCAATTACCAGGCCCTTCAGGTCTGGTATGGATATTAAGGGGAACTCCAGGCCAAATTAAAAAAAAAATGATGTGGGGTTCCCCCTAAATATCCATACCAGACCCTTCAGGTCTGGCATGGATTTTAAGGGGAACTCCAGGCCAAATTTTAGAAAAAAAAAAATGGCGTGTGGGTCCCCCTCAAAATCCATACCAGACCCTTATCCGAGCACGCAACATGGCAGGCCGCAGGAAAAGAGGGGGGGACAAGAGAGCGTCCCCCCTCCTGAACCGTAACAGGCCACATGTCCTCAACATTGGGAGGATGCTTTGGGGGTCTGTGACCCCTCAAAGCACCATGTCCCCATGTTGATGAGGAGAAGGGTCTCTTCCCCACAACCCTTGCCGGTGGTTGTGGGGGTCTGCGGGCGGGGGGCTTATCAGAATCTGGAAGCCGCCTTTAACAAGGGGACCCCCAGATCCCGCCTCCCCTGTTTGAAATGGTAAGGGGGTACAAAGAAAGTGTAAACATTTAAAAAAAAAACACACAGACACCGTTGGGAAAAGTCCTTTATTAAAAATAAAAAAAATAAAAAAAAGATTCCAGCAGTGGTAATCCACTCTTGCTATCCAGCGACGGGTGGTCTCTTCTCCGGGGTCCAGCGATGGCTGATCTCTTCCAACGTCCAGCGCTGCGTGTCCTGTCTCCACGGAGACACTGAGGGAAATCCGTCTGCAGAGGAGGACCGGGCCACTCCGTTACCTGACCCCACCCCCCTCTGACGCAATGCAAGGGGGAAGCTGGTATTCCCCTGTGACGTACGGGTGACCCAGCCCCCTCTGATGTAACGGGAACCTGCGTTACATCAGAGGGGGCGGGGTCACCCGTACGTCATTGGGGAAACCCAGGCTTAAAACTTTTGATTTTGAACGTTCGAGTCCCATAGATTTTAATAGGGTTTTAAAGTTCACACGAGCTTTAGGTCCTTTTCGCAGGTTCTGGTGCGAACCAACAGGGGGGTGTTCGGCTCATCCCTAGGTCCCGAACTTCAATATCTGGGGTAAATCCTTCATCCGCACAGACCAACACCATGCCACACCATACCACCGATAGGTCCTGAACTTCAATATCTGGGGTAAATCCTTCATCCGCACAGACCAACACCATGCCACAGCGCACAAGGGTAAGGTTTTGCCCTTGTGCGCTGTGGCATGGTGTTGGTCTGTGCCCTGCCACAACCTCAAAGCTCGCTGTATCCCATCCTGCAGACCCAAGGATCACAAGTCCCACATCCGTCAGGTGTACACCATCTCTTTTCAGGTACCGCCAGGTGTCCACCTCCAATTCCCAGTGTCGTATAGCCAGCTCTCCATTCCTGACCACAAAACCGCTGACTTCCTTATTCACCTTCAGTCGGGCCCTATTGATCTTCTCCACAGACCTAGCCCCCCTCCAAGATGTCCTGGCCACCATGTCAGACCACACTATGATCATGTGTGGAAAGGCAAGGCGGAGCTGATAAAAGTCAAACTTTATGTCCTTAACTAAGTCCAACATAGTCCTGCGGCCCAAGTCATTGCCTCCCACGTGAAATACTAACACGTCCGGAGGTCTGTCCCAGCACGCAAACCTATGTAACTCAGACACAGCCCTGCCCCACAACATGCCTGACACCCCCAACCACCATATATAAGCCTCCTGCCTCGAGAACCCAAGTTGCCTTCCATCCATTCGAGCATCACCTCTCCTAGCTCCCCAACAAACATATGAATGGCCTACTACCCAGACCAGTCCCTGTGTTCTTCCTATAAGAAAGGAAGAGAAGAAAACAACCCAAACCATCAATAATTGCCAAAAAACAGATTACACACTCCCAAGTGTCCCTCCTGAACCCCACCATACACAATCAACAGGTGGGGACGAACATAAGATTTAAACCTTCTAGATTCCCACCTCCCGATTCGCTTAACAGCAGCCTCATCCAACTCCCATCTAACTGCTTCCGTGGCCGCCCCTATGCGAAACGAGTGAGAGGAAAACTTTTTGCCCCCCAAACCCAGAGCCTCCAAAATTTTTTTGAAAACTGCCACAAATTGAAAGCGCGATAGTGCTCACCCATCCTGGTGTATCAATAGAGATCCCCCAACTGCCGGGCGCACTAATAAGAACTCCTGCACTAACATTATAGGGCACAAGGGTGAACCTAGCAGCGAGAACACACACCGCACCATCCTACCCTTGCCCCGCTGATCTGTTTTTGATTTCCGCAGCATTATGGACAAACTATCCACTTCACACACCACGTCAGCCACTTCTAACCCCCCATGTGCTTTCTTGGAGGGGCTTACCAACTCGCCAATCCTGAATGCCCCAAAAAATGCCAAGGCAAACACTCCCTTAAACAAGGTAACCTCGTATGCTGATGAACACATAACTAATAACTGCCCTACCAACTTACCCAGGAGCTCAAATGAACCCGGGCACCTCGAGTCCCTGTTAGGCTGAGACCGCCTATAGCCCTTCATCGCCTGCCTCACCCAAAAATCTTTAGTCATGTCAGGCAGGCCCTTGAACTTAAACCAAACTGCCAACCCAGCCAACTTCTTGTCTAACCCCGCAGCTGACACCCCAGCCTCCAAATTCCTGGACACACCCCACCCTGTTCATCTGTGACTTGTTGTACCAAGGCCCCCCATTCAACCCACACCCTGTTATACGCTGCCCACGTCGTGTTGCTCACCGACCATCTGATCCATCCTGTTACTCGTCCAAGACAATCCTCCAAAGCCACTCCGGACACGGGACCCCGTGCTGTTCCGCCCCCGGTGCCAACTCCCGAAACGTCTCCCACTGAAAGCGAGACAGAGCATCAGCGATGACATTCTCCACTCCCGGGAGGTGCACACACGTTCAACTGCATACAACGTAACACAAGGTGCCTATGTAAACTAACTACCGGCGGCGATGCCGCCGATACCCTGTTGGTCACCTGGACCACCCCCAAATTATCCCCGTGGAACCTAACTTTCAAATTCCAAAATGCTTCCCCCCACAATTCCACTGCAAGTACCACCGGAAACAGTTCCAACAGTAACATGTTCTTCACGAGGCCTGCCTCCTTCCAGGATTCCGGCCATGGCCCTGCGCTCCATTTACCCTGGAAAAAGGCACCGAAACCCGCTGCCCCTGCTGCATCGGTGTATAATTCCAAGTCAAAGTTGCTAACAGGGCCCGACATCCACAGCGCCCTGCCGTTGAAATTAGCCAGGAACGTGTGCCATGTCGCCAGGTCATCCCTATGAGCCTTTACTAAGCGCACGTAGTGCTTGGGGGATGTGACCCCCGCGGTACTTGCTGACAGCCCTCTGCAAATACCCTCCCCATTGGCAAGATGCGACACGCAAAGTTCAACTTACCCAAAAGCGATTGCAACGGCCTAAGCTGCACCTTGCGTAATCCCATAATCCCCCGTATCTCTGCCTGCAACGCAGTCAATTTCTCCTCCGGCAGCCTACATTCCATGTTTTCTGAATCCAAAACAATACCCAAGAAACTCAGAACAGTCGTCGGGCCCTCCGTCTTATCCGGGGCTGTGACGAAACGCTCCCACACTCCTCTTGAGTGCTTTCGTCATATACCACTTCCTCCCAGTCTGGATATGGATCTCAGATATTCCAACCGCTCCCAAGCACCAAACGAGACAACACTTGCTTAGCTGCTCAACATGGACTGTTTTATTAGAACCAAACGGACAAGTATTTATATACAGTAGAAGAGGAGACCCCCCCCCCCTCCTGCTCATTTTACTCTAACAATACACCTGTAACAAATTAACATGAGCTAATTAACGAATCCCTTTAAGCAGCCGATGTGACTCTGTGCCCATCAGGATTCCACTACAGGTCAGACTTGTTGTCTCTGAGCTTCACACATGTTAGATGCTAATTCCATCAACTCAAAAGACAGCAGGAGCTCCATTAGGAGTCGGCCCGTCTCCTACATTGTACAGAGGACAATGTGATCAGCTCTCTCAATTAACATCTTGAGTTCATCAACAAACTAAGAATAGTCTTTACATATATCCTGCATTGAATCTGACTAGCACAGATTATAGGGGGGGTTCTCATTCACCCTGTGCCCTAGAGACACAGGGTGATTTACACATAAGAAGGTCCGGGGAAGCTGGACAAGGAGCCTCCAGAACTCTCCAGGGTAAGCTGAGTTCCACAAACCCCCGACCCAAAGTCACTCCTGTCACAGGGGCTAAGGGAACACCAAACTTCTCAGCGATATGTTCCAACGTAGCCAACAGGACCCTGCAGATTTCCGACGCTGGCGGGCCCACGTAGAGGAAATCGCCCAATAGTATGATTGAACTCAGTCCCGCGACGCCCCGGACCACCCATTCCAGAAATGAACTGAATTTTTCAAATAACGCGCAGGATATGGAACATCCCATTGGCAAGCACCTATCCACATAAAACTCTTCCTGCCAGTGACATCCCAGCAGACGAAAGCTGTCAGGATGCACTGGCAGTAGATGGAAGGCCGACTATGTCGGCCTTTGCCATCAGCGCTCCCTTTCCGTTTTTCCTTACCCAGAACACTGCAGCATCAAATGATGTATAAGAAACTGCACAAATCTCGGGGTCAATGGCATCATTAACTGAGGCCCCCTTCGGGAACGATAAATGATGAATGAGCCTGAATTTATTAGGCTCTTTTTTCGGCACCACCCCTAAAGGCGACACCACCAAGTCCGGCATGGGAAGACTGGGGAAGGGGCCCCCCATACTTCCCAGCGCCACTTCCTTGTGTAGTTTATCAGATACCACCCCCACGTGTTGCAAAGCTGACCGCAGGTTGCGTGCTACCGGTGGAGTGGTAGCCAGCTGCGCGGAATCCTAAACCCCTTGGAAAACCCTTGAGCCAGCAAACTCGCCGTCTCTCTATCCAGGTACCTATCGAGGAAAGGCTGCATCCTTTCCACCTTCACCGGCGTTGTCCCCTTTTCCTGCAGCATCCCCTGTCTTACCTTTTCCCTGCTTGAAGCAGCGGGACATGGGATGTCCTCAGCCAGAGCATTTTGTGCTTGTACTTGCACGACCCTTTAAACTTGCAGGATCCCTCATTAAATTGCCAACACAACCCCTTTTTCCTTGTGGCCGATTGTCCAGAGTTAGTGGACCCACCGCCCCCCCCCCTTAAAAAAAACGGACTGGCCGGCTTAGCCAAGGTCATAAGGCGCATCCATAAACTGATGTCCTTATTATCCCACCTCAAGGACGGGCGAATCGCCCTCCGCTGCCTAAACTGCTCGTCATATCGTAGCCATGATGTTCCACCGTAAACTCTATAGGCCTCTCCCACGGCGTCCAGATAGCCGAACAGCGCCGAGCAATGTTCCGGATTCTTCTCCCCTATCACACTAACCAATATAGCAAACGCCTGTAGACAATTTGTAAACTTCCTAGGGATAAGCCTATACCTCCGCTTTTCTTCATACTCTTTTTTGTGGTCCTCTGGCCTCACCCTATGCAAATTGAACTTTTCCAGCGGTAGCAGGGCGAAAATCTCCAAGTAGTCTCCTTTCAAGATCTTCTCTCTGACTTCCTGCTTTAGATGAGCCCCTAGGGGCCCCTCAAAGTACACATACACCTCGTATTTGGCTGCATCAGCCAACCTCACCAAATCTTGTTTTTTAGATGTATCAGTGGTAGCCTCCCCCGCGGGCTTCTGCCCCGCCACCTTGTCAGCCACCCCCGCTAAAGCAGTCACGGCGCCGCTGGCTCCTTGTCCCCTGTCACCTGGCCCCCGGTCCCTCCTAGCACCCCATCACCCCCCCAACCCCCTTTTTCAGGGGCCACCCATGCTGACACAGGGGCCTGAAACCCACCCGTCCCTGGTTAAAATCGCTGCACCAGTTTCTTTAAACCCGCTAAGAACTCCTGCAGCCCCGTCTCCACCGCTGCGCGGTCTGAGACCGACACTGCCAGAGGGGGTCACTACTGACCACCCCGCATGCACCTGACCTATCTGACCCATCCCCACATTCCCCACAGTATTACATGGCATAGAATGAACAAAATGTGCAGACTTACCGTGATGCCTGGATGGGGTCACACCAGACAAAGGCCCAGATACCACTGCCGCCGGGCGTCCCTGCTGCACATCCTCCTCAGATTGCGACAACTCGCCCTCCGAACACTCCTTAGCCGCCTCCTCCTCGCTCGCCGACCACCCTCCAGCCAATACGTCACTGGATGCCGGGGATCCGCGGTTCTCCCTGCTCCTCCTCAAAGCTGACTTCCTCAATGCCTTGCCTGAACCTCCACATTCCTGCACACAATGCGTGTAGCGGGGTCGTACCCCTTTTAGGGGAAGAGACTACATCCCCCATGATTCCCCAGGCTCCCGGGCTGCTTGTTTCCGCCCGAGAGGCTGCTGGGGGAGGTTATAAAAAGGAAGAGCGGAGACCGCCTCTTCCTCTTGGGACACTTCCTCTTCAGAGGCCTCACCTAACTGGTCTCCCTCTCATGACGGAGCTTGTGACACGGAGACTACAGCCAGTGGAGACACCTGTGCGGACCGGAGCTGAAGGCCTGAAGCCTGGGCCTTGCAGCAGATGGAGTGAGACTCTCATCCCTCAGAGTCAGCAGCAGCGGAGCGGAGACTCTTCCCTACAGTCGGTCGGTCGGAGCTGAGGACCGGAGCGCAGGGGCTGTGACTGAGGAGACCAGAGCCGCCATTGGAGGGACCGGAGCTGAGGACGGTACCCAAGGATTGGTGAGAGAGCTGAGAGGCTCATCCTGCATTGATACACACGTTTTATGCCTATTGAACTGCCTAGGCGCAATTTACTTCAGAGCAGCAAATGTTACTTTCTGTGGATTACAAATACACCATTTAAAGCTACATGTGCACCACCTCTACAGATTTATTGCCGGTGAAGAACACTGTACTAGTACAAGGACTGAGCTCTATTGCTAGGGATCAGGCCTGGTCCGTTAGGTAGGCGCAGATAGATTTATTGCACCTCAGGGGTGCATAGCAGACGGTCGCCACACTTGGCGCTCCGTTTCCTCATTGCTAGTTGATACATATGTGTGTACATGTTAAAGTGCATATTGCAGGGACCTGCTAAAGTATTGTGAGTCATATGTTTAAATGCATGTTACTATTTCTTTTCCTTACTGACAAAGTAAAGCCAGTTATTCTTATTTCAGCAGTCTGCTTGTGAGTTCATACCCATTACACTTAGAGTATAAGTGATGTTTATATGTGCATAGATTCATACCCCTTGACTAACTGTGCCAGAGCGGGTAGAGCAAATTGCCGGGGGTTGGTGGAGCTGTACTCAGGGACCCAAAACAAACCAGCGGCTCTCTTAACTGGGGGTAGCGCTACACGTGGGGGCTCGTAATCCGGGATCCTGAGTCAGCGGGAAAAGCCGCCAGAAGGTACCGGCATGGACCCAATAGAAGTGGGACGGTGGTCCGCAACATGGGCCGCTGACCCAGCCGCAGCAGCAGTCATTGAACTGCCAGGGATATGGCAGAGAGAGGCAGTCAAGCAGCTCATAATGTCATTATCCCCATGCCAGAAGTCATGGATAATGGACATGAGAAATGATGCTGGGTACACATACGCCTTAATAGAATGGAAGGAAGAGACTCCAGAGCAGTTCAGGAGCCAAAGCATACAAGCACCGAATGGTCAGGCCTACCAAGTGCTGCATGCGCTGCCGCGCAAGGGAGAAGGTTCTCCTATGAAAGCCATTCTATCCCCAAAGAAGGAAGAGCAGAAGGGCGCGGAAAGCCCCACACAGACTACCCTTAGTGCAGAACTGTGTGCTGTCCTAGGGGAGATTGTGACTCAGTGCAGAAGAGACCCCGGGGATTACCCAATGTCGGGATACAGGAAACTCCGGATGTTCTCAGGGAGGACACCTGTACCCTCGGGAGAAGAGGGATTTGAAGAGTGGTTAGATGGTGCCACGCAGGCCCTAGAAGAATGGGAGGTCTCAGAAGGCAGAAAGAAGCAAAGGATTGTTGAGAGCCTAAAAGGGACCTGCCTTAGAGGCCATACGCAATCTGAAGACAAGCAAAAAGGATTGCACTGCCCAGGACTACATAGACATCCTGGAAAGTGTGTTTGGTGGGACAGAAAAAGTCACAGAACTTACCTATCAACTGGAACACTGTTACCAGAAGACAGGGGAGAAGCTGTCAGAGTACATGGGACGCATAGACAAGATCCTGCATAGGATTATCCTGAAGAAGGGGATAGATCCAGGGAAGGTAGATGAAGCCCGTGCCCAGCAGGTGATGAGGGGAGCCCAACCCCTGGACCCTGTCGCACTAATTCTACGCACCCGGCAGGATGGGAAGAGCCTGGACTACCCTGATCTCATTCGAATGGTCAGAGAAGAAGAGGCCATGTTGGAAGAGAAACGGGAAAAGCAGGTGATGGGGTCTACAAAGCTTCCAGTGGCCACGGTCAGGTCGGCCTTAACCCCTGAAAGAGAGACAGAGGTAGATGCCCTGAAGTTGCAGATGTCCCAGATGATGGAGATACTGACGTCTCTAGTGGCGAAAGAGACGCCCAGTCCCAAGAAAGAAACAAGCAGGAGGGAATTGTTTCCAGCTGTTTCAGCACCAGCATCCCCACCTGACTACGGTGAGATGATCTGCTTTAATTGTGGAGGAATTGGTCATATTGCAGCTGTATGTTCCAGTCCCAAGAAGAAGAAAACAGAAAGCCGCCAGCCGGCGGGAAACGCCAAAGGGCCCCGGTGAAGGAGTCAACCGGGTGCCCATCACCTTCAGTGAGCTCCAAGAAGCACAACAGGAAGAGAAAGCGAGGAGATCAGACCCCTCGGAAGGAACCCAGGGATCCTCAACCAAGGTGCACTCCAGAGAAAGGGGGCAAGACCCCTCCGAAGGAATGTAGTACTCCTAAACGTGAACCCCCAAAAGTGAGAGATAACAATGTCCCTCAACGGGTTCACACTCCCACTACGAGGGAGAAAATTAATGCATACCAGGCTCAAGAAAGGAGCAAGTGCAGATCAAGTAAAAAGGAAAAGAGTCCGCAGAAGAGGACAGCATCAACTCGGCCCTACCCAGAAGAGCTAGTTGGTCCATCCCCTACTGTACCCATCCAGGTGGAAGGAGTGTACACGAAGGCCCTCCTAGACACTGGAGCACAAGTGACCCTATTGTACAGGGACTTCTATGACAGATACCTGAGTCATCTGCCAATACAGAAGATAGAAGAGTTGGAGATAAGGGGACTGGGAACTCAGAGTTTCCCCTATGATGGATACCTACCCATACGGTTGACGTTTGACCCATCCGTAGCTGGGAAGACTGAAGTGTTTGACACCTTAGCAGTGGTGTGTCCCCGCCCACCAGGAACCAGCAAGACTTCCCTGATCATAGGGACGAACACGGACCTAGTCAGAAGGCTTCTGACCCCCTGGTGAAGAAAGAGAATCTTTCACCTCCCAAGATCCATCCCATGCTGAAGGCAGCCTACCAGCGGTTGGTCCTAGAGCAGAAGACCCCAAGTGAGGGGATAGGAAGGGTATGGAGGCTTGGAAAAGAAGGAGCAGTGTTACAGCCTGGAGAGGTGACCTGCATGAGAGCCACGGTGAAACTTACTTGGGAGCAGCCTGGCCCCTTTGTAATGTTGGAACCCGACCCAATGGAGGGTCACTCAGGTCTGGAGGTGATACCAGAAGTAATTTCACTGAAGGACCTGAAGAAGGCCAGAGGAAGAGTCCCTGTCAGTGTGAGGAACCCCACGGAGCGGCCCGTGGAGATCCCTGCCAGGATGCTTCTGGGACAGGTGAGTCCTGCTGTCCCAGTTGGCTGGTCAGAAGTGAAGGGGACGGGTGAAGGAGAAGATGTTTGGAAGAAACTCTCCATGGAAAACCCAAACCTACCTGGAGCTTGGAAAGAGAGAGCCAAGGCCCAGCTGACCAGATGGGAGAAGATTTTCTCTAAAGATGAGTTTGATGTGGGGTGTGCGAGGAGTGCCACCCACCGAATCCGCATGCAAGAGGACAAGCCATTCAGAGAGAGAGTGAGGCGAGTCCCGCTAGCAGATCTGGAGGATCTGAGGGAGCAGCTTGCGGAACTGAAGAAGACGGGAGTGATTCGGGAGTCCAGAAGCCCCTATGCCTCCCCAATAGTGGTAGTCAGGAAGAAGAATGGGTCATTGAGGCTCTGCATTGACTACAGAACTCTCAACAGGAGGACCATTCCTGACCAGTACACCACGCCAAGGATAGAGGATGCCTTACAGAGTTTATCTGGAGCTAAGTGGTTCAGTGTGATGGACCTCAAGAGTGGGTATTACCAAATCCCCATGCATCCAGAAGATAGAGAAAAGACTGCCTTCATAACCCCAGTGGGATTCTTTGAGTTCAACAGGATGCCCCAGGGCCTATCTGGAGCTCCTGCTACGTTTCAACGCCTAATGGAAAGGACAGTTGGAGACATGAACCTCATAGAAGTCCTTGTGTACCTGGACGATGTCATTGTCTTTGGAAAGACTTTGGAAGAACATGAAGCCAGATTGGAGAAAGTACTGAAGAGGCTCAGTGAAGAGGGACTTAAACTTTCTCCCGAGAAGTGTCGGTTCTATCAGTCTTCTGTGAACTATCTGGGACACATAGTGTCTGAAAAAGGAGTGGCTACAGACCCTGAGAAGTTGGAGGCAGTTACTTCGTGGCCAAGACCCACAACAGTTACAGAACTTCGGTCTTTCTTGGGGTTCTGCTCCTACTACCGCAGGTTTGTGGATGGGTTTGCCCGCATTGCCAAACCCCTAAACGAACTGCTCAAGACAGAAGGAGAGGAAGATGGATTGGGGCCTAGGAGGCCCGGTGAGTCGGTCAAAGACCAGTGGAATTCAAGGTGTGAAGAGGCTTTCAGGACCTTGAAGAGAAGTCTCACCACAGCCCCAGTTTTGGCCTACGCTGATCCCACTAGACCATATGAGCTACATGTTGATGCCAGCCATGAGGGCCTAGGTGGAGTACTCTACCAGGAGTATGAAGACCAGCTACGACCAGTGGCTTATGTGAGCCGGAGCCTGACCCCCTCCGAGAAGAACTATCCCACCCACAAGTTGGAGTTCTTAGCCCTCAAATGGGCAGTTGTTGACAAACTGAGAGACTATCTGTATGGGGCCGAGTTTACTGTAAAGACAGATAACAACCCCTTGACCTATCTATTCACCACCGCCAAGCTGGATGCAACTGGACACAGATGGTTGGCGGCGTTGTCTGGATTCAATTTCAGCCTCAAGTACAGACCAGGGGCTGGAAATAGGGATGCAGATGCCCTGTCCCGAAGATCCCATGTCATGGTCGACGACTGGGAAGACTGGACCCAAGTGGCACCAGATGGAGTGCGAGCCCTTTGTCAGGGGGCTGAACTCCAAGCCAGAGGAGGATCCAGAGCTGAAGAGGTAGGAGTTACCACAGTGGGAGTCCCAAAGTGTTACTGTGGGGTAACTCAACTAGCAGAAGAGTGCCTACCGAAGCTGTCCAAGAAGGAGTTAAGGTGTGACCAATTGGAAGACCCCATGGGGAGATTGGTCCTGGAAGCCCTGGAAGACAAGAGTCCAGAGGGACTTCGCCTTCACCCTTCTAAAGAAGCTCGCCTACTGAGGAGAGAGTTGGACAACTTACAGGTGCATCAGGGGGTAGTCTACCGAAGGGGCCCCTCTGATGGCCCAGAAGACAAGTGGCAGTTGTTTCTCCCAGAGAAGCATCGAGAGACTGTGCTGATTGCCTTACATGACCAGCATGGTCACTTGGGAGCAGAGAGAACCTTCCAACTTGTCAGAGACCGGTTTTATTGGCCCTGCATGAGGGCCGAAGTGGAGGAGTATTGCCATTCCTGTGCAAGATGCATTCAGAGGAAGACTTTACCCCATCAAGCTGCCCCAATGGGCCACCTACAGAGTCAAGGCCCAATGGATCTGGTATGCATTGATTTTCTCTGCCTTGAACCCGATTTGAGTGGATTGGGAAATGTTCTGGTGGTAACCGACCATTTCACTCGTTATGCTCAGGCTTTCCCAACCAAGGACCAGAAGGCCTCTACAGTAGCCAAGGTACTTTTGGAGAAGTACTTTGTTCACTATGGACTGCCACAGAGAATCCATTCAGACCAAGGAAGGGACTTTGAGAGTCGCCTGATCAGGAAGCTACTAGATTCTCTGGGAGTAGAGAAGACTAGAACCACACCGTATCACCCTCAAGGTGATGCCCAGCCTGAAAGGTTCAACAGGACCCTATTGAACATGTTGGGAACTTTGGAAACAGAGAAGAAGCAACATTGGAGTCAACACATATCAGCTCTGGTGCATGCCTACAATTGCACCACAAGTGATGTGACAGGTTTCTCTCCTTACCGACTTATGTTTGGGAGAGAAGCAAGATTGCCAGTGGATTTGGCCTTCGGCATTTCTTTAGACCATGCCTCTGCTGCCTCCCACAAAGGATATGTGGACAGACTGAGGCACAGTCTGAAGATAGCTTATGAGAAAGCTCAAGCGGCCTCCGACCAGAGGGGGGCCCGAAATAAGAGGAACTTTGATTTGAAAGTTAGAGTACAGGACCTACAGCCTGGGGACCGTGTACTGTTACGCAATCTAGGGATCCCTGGAAAACACAAGATTGCTGATAGATGGAGATCAGAGCCATATATCATCTGTAGAAAGCTTCCAGGATTGCCTGTCTACAAGTTGAAGCCAGAAGGAAGAGTGGGGCCTTTGAAGACCTGGCATAGGAATCATTTGCTCCCACTCACTGAAGCAGTCAGAATGCCTCCAGCAAGAGACGTACCTGAATCTGTTTCCATTCTGGATACCCCCAGGCCTAATACTAGGTCTCAGACATCCCAAGTTAGGGGTGGACAGGACCCCCAACCAGAAGAAGAAAGAGGAGAACTTGAATGGCTATGGCCTTCCTCAACCCCAGGAAATTCTGCCATAGATCTTCCACCTACTGAAGATGTGGAAGATGGAACATTGAACCCAGAAGCCACAGAGTTTGTGCCATTCAGTGTTGTGCCTTAGTGCTGGGAAGATATCCCTGGTCTCTACTCAGAAGAAGAAGTAGATGTTCCAGAACCAGAGATGTTGCCAGAATGTGTTCCTGAAGAAGTCCCAAGAGAACAGAGAGCTCGCAGAGTTGTGAAGCCTCCCAAGAAGTTAACTTACCCCAAGATGGGAGAAAGTTCAGAGGACTCTGTTACTACAGCAAGGAGAAGTGCTGAAAGCCCTGACCCATCCACTGTTCATTTGGTGGAGGGCAACCCCAGCTCACTCTCTGGCACAGTTAAACAGGTCACCCACACTGAAGTGACCTGTAGACAGGACAGCTCCCCATCTTATGCCAATTGGTGGGAAGCTCCCCTGTCCAAATTATGTGAAAGTATTGTTCCCGAGAAAGTTTGTAGTTTGAACACTGTCTTTGGGGACCAAAGATTCAAAGTGGGGGGAGTGTGTAGCGGGGTCGTACCCCTTTTAGGGGAAGAGACTACATCCCCCATGATTCCCCAGGCTCCCGGGCTGCTTGTTTCCGCCCGAGAGGCTGCTGGGGGAGGTTATAAAAAGGAAGAGCGGAGACCGCCTCTTCCTCTTGGGACACTTCCTCTTCAGAGGCCTCACCTGACTGGTCTCCCTCTCATGACTGAGCTTGTGACGCGGAGACTACAGCCAGTGGAGACACCTGTGCGGACCGGAGCTGAAGGCCTGAAGCCTGGGCCTTGCAGCAGATGGAGTGAGACTCTCATCCCTCAGAGTCAGCAGCAGCGGAGCGGAGACTCTTCCCTACAGTCGGTCGGTCGGAGCTGAGGACCGGAGCGCAGGGGCTGTGACTGAGGAGACCAGAGCCGCCATTGGAGGGACCGGAGCTGAGGACGGTACCCAAGGATTGGTGAGAGAGCTGAGAGGCTCATCCTGCATTGATACACACGTTTTATGCCTATTGAACTGCCTAGGCGCAATTTACTTCAGAGCAGCAAATGTTACTTTCTGTGGATTACAAATACACCATTTAAAGCTACATGTGCACCACCTCTACAGATTTATTGCCGGTGAAGAACACTGTACTAGTACAAGGACTGAGCTCTATTGCTAGGGATCAGGCCTGGTCCGTTAGGTAGGCGCAGATAGATTTATTGCACCTCAGGGGTGCATAGCAGACGGTCGCCACACTTGGCGCTCCGTTTCCTCATTGCTAGTTGATACATATGTGTGTACATGTTAAAGTGCATATTGCAGGGACCTGCTAAAGTATTGTGAGTCATATGTTTAAATGCATGTTACTATTTCTTTTCCTTACTGACAAAGTAAAGCCAGTTATTCTTATTTCAGCAGTCTGCTTGTGAGTTCATACCCATTACACTTAGAGTATAAGTGATGTTTATATGTGCATAGATTCATACCCCTTGACTAACTGTGCCAGAGCGGGTAGAGCAAATTGCCGGGGGTTGGTGGAGCTGTACTCAGGGACCCAAAACAAACCAGCGGCTCTCTTAACTGGGGGTAGCGCTACATATAGTTATTAGTTATTAGTCAACATCTTGTCTGTGGAAGATGCTTGGGGTAAAGGGTTGGTATTAGCTACTTGTCTGCTGGAAAGGTTTGGAGGGCAGGAGGCACCGTTTGACGGAGGCACCCAGTCGATCTGTCACAGAGAGATCTGGACCTAAAGTTTTTATCGTCTTGTTTTGGAGTTCTGCTTTAAAGTTTTGACCAGACAGTTTTTAAAAGTTCTAAAAGGATCCGTTCACTTTAAAGTTGATATCCAATAGGTTTACCAATCCACCAATATCCAATAAAAGGATTGGATATTGGTGGGGTGTTTTCTTAAATCATTCAAGAATTCCTTTGGTGTGATTTATGCACCTGTGTTTCAAGTTCTTACTCTCTAGTTCCTCATATACGATGAAGAAGGACAAGGCGCCCGGCGGCGCGGAAGACGACGACCGCCGCAAGAACAGAAGAGACCCCCGGAAGACCCCCGAAGGCGGATCGAGACCCCCAGACGACGGCGGCGACGACGAAGAAGGTAGCCGGACTCCTCCCCTCATGAAAGAGAGCTAGGTAAAAGAGCAGAAGAGAGGGGAGGAGTCCGGCGAGAAGACCCCAAGACGGAAGAAGACCCCCCGAAGGCGGATCGAGACCCCCAGACGGCGGGCGACGACGAAGAAGGTAGCCGGACTCCCCTCGCTCGGTAAAAGAGCTTGGTAAATGGCGGGGGAGTCGGCGCGAGAAGACCCCCAAGACGGAAGAAGACCCCCGGAGCAGTGCAATAAACTATTTTTTTCAAAAAGTGTGTGGGTGTTTTTTTTTTTTTTACTTTACATTTTACACCTTAGGTGAATGGGTAGGGGTACATCGTACCCCATACTCATTCACATAGGGTGGGGGGGGGCCGGTATCTGGGGGCCCCTTATTAAAGGGGGCTCCCAGATTCCGATAAGCCCCCGCCCGCAGACCCCGACAACCAACGGCCCAGGGTTGTCGGGAAGAGGCCCTTGTCCTCATCAAACATGGGGACAATAACCTCTCCCCCTCCTACAGGTTGCAATGCTGTTGTCCAAAAAATGTCTCCATTGCTCTCTATAAAGTGGAGACCCCCTAAGACAGGAAGTGTGTTAGTGGCTGGATCACCAAGTGAAAATAAGGAAAAAAAAAGAAAGAAAGAAATTTTTAAAAAGAAAACAAATTAACCCAACACATTTTAGAATTGGTAAACTGCAATCTATTACATTTTTCTTTTTGGGTTTAGATATACCTTATGTACCATGTTGTCATCAGGTTATATATTGCCAGTAGTGCCTGAATCGCTATGTTTGTACATACTAACTGATGTCACTTATAAGCGCAAATTGAGGGCTCATGTGCACAGATATTATGCATATACTATATTTATATGTAGAGGGATTATCTGGAGATTCTGCTGCATGTTTGCTCGTGGAGGTTGCATAAAGACCATAGCTGTTTCCTGAAATTTTTCACATTAGCTTTCCAACCAGGGTTCCAGGAAAGCTAGGGTTCCTCCAAAGGTTTTGGAGCTCCTTGAGCTGTGGCTGATTGATCTCCCACTTGATGGTGCCTACATAGTCCTAGGTCCAACGCCACTTGACCGAGCCAGCTTCATGACACCTATGATCCTTTTAGTTGTCTGTAAGGGTGGTATTCTTCCCACTGACCACCAATGTAAGGAACATCTCTTCCACTGAACCCTGGTGAATTGGTTTTAGTAAGAGTTCCCCGATTACCTGAAAATTATTTTAGGGGCTCCTCTGAGGTAAAATGGCTGAGAATGGCTGACCTACACAATCCACCAAATAGCTTATGTCACTTTATGGTCAGCAAACACTCCATGCAGGAGCTGTGCAGAAACGCATATGGGAATTTATCAAAACTGGAGTATCCAGAATCTGAAGCATCTGTCAAATCTGGCAACCGATTGGTTGCCATGCACAGATGCTTCAGATTCTGATTACTCCAGTTTCAATAAATTATCCCCCCCCCCCCCCCCATTCAGCTGTGCAATCTTCAGGGGTAAAGTGCTGTGTTCAGTAACCCATTAGAACCAAAATGGTAGTTTCCTGCAGTTAGATCAAATAAGAGTTGCTTTCTGATTGGCTGCTGTAAATTGCTGCTCTTTGCACATCTGTATTGCATGTTGTCTATTTCAGTGAATAAGCCCAATAATGTGTACATACAGTTATGAAAATATTTCAAATTAGGTGATTTGAGAATCTCCTTCTTTAACTAGAAAGTATTTGTGTTAAGTAAGAAAAAGCATTGAAAAGTGAGTTAGAGATATGATCTGGTAGGGGTTTAGACTTGATGGCCCCGACTTATCAAGCCAGGTCCCTGACTTATCCAATTAGTCCATTCCATTGCTTAAAGTATATGTAAATTTATTAGTGTTGGGTAAAGTAGGGAAAGGTTAAAACCAAACCAAAACCAATTGTTTTTATGCTATGTGTGGGGACATTTTCCTTAATTTCCTGTCTTCTTGAGGCACGACAGGAAGTGAGCGGAAATCTCTCAGAAGTAAGAGACTGTTGTCATTGGAGCAAATGTCTCCGGTGGAAGATTTCCCCCGCTATTCCTGACTCAGTGACAACTGAAAGTTAATTAATGTAAATTGTTAATGACACCTGTACGCGATATGCTCCCCAAACTACATCGTTCCATAGCACCAGGCGGCGCGGTTGTGGCACGTTTTTGGAAAAGAGTCTAAAATGTATTTTTGCCATTTCTCGCATGTAGGGCAGCCCATTGAAATGAATGGGCTGCCCTTCCCACGAAAAATGCGTGGAAATGCGCCTGTAGGTGTGAACCAAGCCTAAGTGCTTTTTGACATAGGTGTGCTCCTTTGCCCACTGTGGTTCTTCCAACCGACCTCTACAAGATTGTTGTGTTCTATAGTGGGTCCTCTAATGTAAGGGTCAGCGTGAGGAGCTACAGCCGCCAAAGGAAACAAGTATAGTCATCCAATGTCCACAGGAGAAAACAAAGATAACGAGAAATGTCAGTGTGCATGAGCCCGGAGCTGTAATCTTTCACTCTAGCTGTAAGGATTTACTGTGTAGTATTTTAATAACTTTAATGCTTAATATATTTATACAGCAGAGCTGTGTGTTTATGGAAGTGTATAAAATGTCTTGTTGAAAAGCCTGTAAAATGCAAAGAATGTTTAGTATAATATATAAAATTACACTACTAAAGCTGAATCTTATTTTCCATAGTCTACCAATGTAATGAAGTAAACAGGGCATTCATTTTCTAGGGGCCATTGGACACATTTCCAATATTGAAAGCTGATGTCAAGGGAGCTGATTTCCCCAACCCCTACACATTACCCTTCTTCTCTTCTAACAAATCCCAGAGTTTAAAAAAAAAAAAAACGAAAAATCTAATTTATGTAACTAAATCAGTGGTCATGTTACTTGATGTGTCCAAAGTCTTCTCTCTTTTGGACTGCACAGGAGAATGGTTGTTCTTCACTTTGCTGACGTGGATACTTCCTATTGGCTGCCTAGTTGACAAAAGTGGAAAACTATCGCTTGACCCATAGGGCTATCTCACTGGTATTATTATCTTAAAGTATTGATGTTGATGTTAATGATCTGGTTCCTGGGCAGGCAGCTTCTACATCATCTTTCATCTGAAAAGAGGACTTTGGACCACTGAGCAACAGTCCAGTCCTTTTTCTCCTTAGCACAGGTAAGATGCTTCTGACGTTGTCTCTGGTTCAGGAGTGGCTTGACACAAGGAATGCGACAGTTGTAGCCCATGTCCTGGATACATCTGTGTGTGGTGGCTCTTGAAGCACTGGCACCAGCTATACTCCACTTCTTGTGAATCTCCTCCAAACTCTTGAATGGCCTTTGCTTCACAATCCTCTCAAGGCTGTGGTTATCCCTGTTGCTTGTGCACCTTTTTCTACTTCACCTTTTTCTTCCACTCAACTTTCCATTGATATGCTTGGATACAGCACTCTGGGAACAGCAAGCTTCTTTAGCAATGACCCTTTGTGACTTACCCTCCTTTTGGAGGGTGTTAATGACTGTCGCCTGGACAACTGTCAAGTCAGCAGTCTTCCCCATGATTGTGTAACCAGACCGAGAGACCATTTGAAGGCTCAGGAAACCTTTACAGGTGTTTTGAGTTAATTAGCTGATTAGAATGTGACCATGAGTCTACAATAATGAACTTTTTCACAATATTCACATTTTCTGAGATACAGAATTTGGGGTTTTCATAATCATCAAAATTAAAACAAAGAGATGCTTGAAATATATCACTCTGTGTGTAATGAATCTATATAATATACAGTACATTTATATCACTTTTTGAATTTAATTACTGAAATAAATTAACTTTTTGATGATATTTTTTAGATGCACCTGTTTTAGTTGCCCAGTGGAAAGGGTACTTTCAGGTCCTGAAGACCGCAGCAAAGTGATAACATAACAAAAAGGGGTGGAAACAAGGCCAGTAGGGGGTGGGCCCTGGCTCCATCGCTGGAACACCAGTCATTACTCAAAAAAGAGGTGCTGCACAGGGTCATATGACAACAGGGAAGTGAAAAGCGCTGTTAGTTTTTTTAAACAATTTAAATGGGAGAAAGATATTGGAGAGGGGTTTTATTTGCCCTTAAAATGTATATACAGTGTACAGTATATAAGGCTTTTTCCAACAGCGTTCCATGAAACCCTAAGGTTCCTTCAGAGGCTGTTAGGGTTTCCGTGATCAAAAAGCAATTTCTTCTTGACAGATTAGTATCCACTGACAACTAGTGGCACACTGAAATGAAAATTCAGGATGCACTTGGCTGAAAACCGAAATGGATTAAAAAAAAAAAAAAAAAATGGAATTAATGTGGCTGCTGTTTTTGCATTGAAGTCAATGAGATGCAATTTTGCATTGAAATCAATGAGGCTCAATTTTGCATTGAAGTCAATGGAACGCTATTTTGCATTGAAGTTAGTGGCACATGATCTTGCATTGAAGTCAATGGGATGTGATCTTGCATTGAAGTCAATGGGAAGCAGTTTTGCATTGAAGTCAATAGGACGTGATTTTGCACTGAAATCACTAGGGGGTGTTTTTGCATTGAAGTCACTAGGGGGCTTTTTGCATTGAAGTCAATAGGACACAATTTTGCCATTACAGGGGGTCCCCTACTTACAAACATCCGACTTACAAACGGAGGGAGACAACAGGAAGTGAGAGGAAATCCACCCCTAGGAAGGGAAATTCACTCCTGTAAGAGTTAATATGGGAAAAAGGTGTCTCCACTGATGCTTTATCACCAGTCCATGCTTCCCTAACAACCCAAAATTTTCAAAATCCAATTGTCATTGGGACAGAAGGTGAGGTGAAATCTTCTGAACAGGGGCACAGACAGCAAAACAAATGTTACAGGGGTGATAACCCTTCTCTGTGTTATCTAAAAAACTTAAAATAGATTTTTTGGCTGGAGCTACACTTAAAAAATGTACCTGTTCCGACTTACAACAGATTCAACCTACAGTCCCTATCTTGTTTGTAACCCGGGGACCCCCTGTATTGGCACTTTTTTGTGGGGGGATCATTTTCGGCTGCCAAAATATCTGTGCATCCATACTGACAATTACCTTTTTAGCTATCTATTTATAAGGGGGTAGTTGTGACAAAGGGGCAGGGATGCTGGTGAAATCATTAACCGAATTTATCTACATGGCCATATTTGGACAATGTCATTGACCAAATATGGCCATGTGGTCTTATTAGGTCAATAACGTCACCAGTATTTTTTTCCCTATGTTACGTGGGGAATTCCATGGCTGCAGCTGACGTTTAGCTCAAACCCTAGCTCGTTCTTACTCCTCACCATTGGTTAGTGCACTTCTCACATTGCTGTACCAGTTTGGAGACACTTGAGATGGTCTGGAAGTCAGGATTTGTATATTAGAGCTTCTACATTTTAAACCTCTCGCATTGCTCAAAAACAGGGGTCCCAAAACTATGACCCACAGGCCACATGTGGCCAGCTCCAAGATTTTGACCAGCCAACAACTGTCCATGAAAATACCCTGGCTGGCAGTGGATGTGCTAGTCTGCATTTCGCAATATGGAGACCGGCACATTCAATGCCAGCCAGCCGTGATCTTCCCCCTGTCCTCAACATAGACTTTTCTTCCCTCTGCTGTGGTTGGTTGCCAAGACCACAGGCGTCTTGAAAGTGCCTGCTGCTGAATTTAAATTTCAGATTATTGAGTTTAACCACTTGCCATCCGCGCTATGGCCGAATGATGGCCACAGCTCGGATCTCAATTCCCGGGAGGCCGTCACATGACGGCCTCCCCTCTGCACGCTCCCTGTGCGCGCCCTATAGGGCGCGCGCGGGGCGCGCTGTGATCACCGAGTCACTGAGACTCGGGTGATCAGTGATACGAGTAAGGGGGCGGGTCCCGGCCCCTTACCATGTGATTAGCTGTCAGCCAATGACAGCTGATCACATGATAAAAACAAAAGCTCGGTGATCGTATTTTTTTTCTCCTCACACTGACAGCGGAGGAGAAAAAAAAAGGCGATCACCGGCTTATCTTAAAGGGACATCGGTCCCACCTTGCCATCCCCACAAGTGCCACTTTGCCATCCCCATAAGTGCCACCTTGCCATCCCCATAAGTGCCACCTGTCAATGCCCACCAGTGCCACCTATCAATGCCCACCAGTGCTGCCAATCAGTGCCACCTAAAAGTGCTGTCTATCAGTGTAACCCATCAGTGCCCATCACTGCCACCTATCGGTGCCCGTCACTGCCGCCTCATCAGCGTACATCAATGACGGACAAAAATTACCCATTTTATATTTTTATAAAAAAATTAAAAAAAAATAACTTTTTTTTTTTTAATTCGGTCTTTTTACATTTTTTTAACAAAAAATAAAAATCGCAGAGGTGATCAAATACCACCAAAGGTAAGCTCTATTTGGGGGGAAAAAATTATACAAATTTCATTTGGGTACAGTGTTGTATGACCGCGCAATTGTCCTTCAAAGTGCGACAGCGCTGAAAGCTGAAAATTGGTCTGGAAAGGAGGGGGGTTTAAGTGCCCAGTAAGCAAGTGGTTAATATCAATACAGCAGGTACACTTTATTGTCCTGCAGTGTATTGCTCTTTGTATATCCCAGCCCCTCAATACCTTTGCGGTCCATACTTACCTCCTATCATGCTTTCTGCAGCCCAGCTAGCAACATTTTGTGTAAGGTTGCCCATGCCTGCGCACTAATGTCCCATTGACTTGAATGGAACATTGATCCTACAGTAAAGGTTTGTACCTATTGAAGTCTATGGAACTAGTTGTTCCCTGGCCAGGCTGCACAGTGCAGGAGGTTACAGCCATCAGAGGAACGAAGTGGGGACCTGTGTATGGTTGGTGAGAAGATGGTGGAACATGAACCATGGGGTGGGGAACATTGATCCATGGAACATTGAACATTGGGGGTGGATTGGGACGATTTTTGAAAAAACAGGAACTTTATTTTAAAAAAAGATGTAAACCCTAACTGGATCTAATTTTGTTTGCTAAAGCACAAAATATCACAATTAACTGTCGTGTTTTTTTTTTTCCAAAAAGTATTGCTGTCTTCTTTTTTTTTTTTTTTTTGCACCTCCATGCTGAACAGATTTTAATTCATCTTGCCATGCATTTGGGAAAAAGAACAGGCTGGCAGCAATTTCATCATTCAACATGATAATGGCCCCTAGACACAAAACAAACACAGTTATGACCCCCTCTGAGTGGAAAATGAAATACTTACAACGTTCGATTGGCCACCTCTGAGCTCTGACTTCAATACAACTGAAGCTGTGGGAAGTCTCTTGGACCAGGAGAAGAAAAAAAAATCAGCCAACGTCAGAGAAAGAATTATGGGAGGTCTTGCAAAAAGCTTAGTGGAATTTACCAAATATTAATAAAAATAATAAAAAAATAAAAAAGGAACCAGCGGTATACCAACACTACAATTACTTTCATTTTATTCCCAAAGAAGACAAAATATTTTCTCGCATCTTTTAATAAATGAAATGTTTAAATTGATCTTAATCGATAAAGTGTTTTGTTTTTTGGAGGAAAATAGCTTTAAAGTCTTTCTCCGGGCAAAAGTACACCCCTCCCCCACTTAACACATTTAAAAAAACTTTTAACACGCCCGAGTCTGCCGACATGTCAACCTCTGCAGAGACACTTCCAGGAGTGGAGACCAGTGTTCCATCAATGCAGTCCAGGCCCAACATAGACTGGTCTTGTTGCCGCCCCTCTTTGTGACACCAGCATGCTACATAATTATTCTAGAGCCTGAAAGGACCCCACCGCTAGACATCCAATGGGAAGTGTCTGTGACGGACCTCCGTCCTCAACAGGATTATGTCCTCCATAAATGCTTCCTTTGTCCAGAACCAGCACTATCCAAGACCCCTTAGCTCCCCCAGTCACTAGCCGTAACTCAGTGTAGGGTGAAAAATATCACACTTTTTATTCAAACACAGGTACACAGGTATACACTTAGGGACAATCACCCCCTCCCTTGGATTGACCAGGGTACATCAGGCAAATATACCCAGCAAAAGTCCCGTACAAGTACATACAATAGATAACTTGGCTGGATCACGGAACAGGTAATCCAGGGAAACAAGGACTGAGACTAAATGGGACTGGTACTGTCACAGTGTCTACAATATTCAGACAGCAATATAGACATCCAAAGAAGGATCCTCCAACTCTTCAGTGGGAAAGAGAGAAAACTCAGACCCAGTTCGTCATATGACCCTGGACTTTGGTAAGTAATGAGAAATTTAGTTACATTTTCTTTATTTTTTTTCTTTATTAAACTTAATTAAAGGTTGTGGTGGTTAAATAGCAGTGAGTATGGGGTATACAGGGTTTAGCTTTCATCATGACGATTAACTGAACTCCAGACAAATGACTGCACTGATGAAATACATATATGGGAGCTATTATACCATTATGCCAAACTTAGCTATTTTGCTTGCTCCTGTCTAGTCCATTTGTGGGTGGGTGCAGCGGCAATAACTCCCACAGTCCAAATTCAACATGAAAAACTTGTATTGAAAAAATGCAAAGGCAGTTTACAAATAACCCAGTAGAAAGAAAGACCAATCGGTAACACTCACGGGTCCAAGCAGCATGTAGAGAACAGGTGTCAGGAGAACCAACAGCGCCTGTTTTGGAGGGGCAGAGTGCGGCCTGGCTGTCTCGTGCCCAAGAGGGAAAATGTCCAAAGTAGTTACGAAACTTACACTTTCTCTCCTTGTCAGGAACCTTTCCTTGCTGCTAGTCCTGTCACTGTCAGACAGGGTACCTGTCCCTCTGGTATCCACTCACAAATTCACACGGTCGGACTTTTTCATCAATTTGGTCCGATCGGACAAGGTTGTTGAAAAATCAGACCGTGTGTATGCACCATCGGACAGTGTTCGTCGGTTTGTCCGTCGGACAAAGTCTTATCTCCTGCTGGAAAGATTTGCCGTCAACCCGGTCCGATCACACCAAATCCGAGCGTGTGTACGCTTGTCCGACGGACAAAGTGCTACGCATGCTCAGAAGAAATTCTGTGACGGAAGCGCTCGGTCAGGTAAAACTACCTTTCCTAATCGACACAGCACATTCGTCACGCTGCAATGTTAAAATGTCTTTAATGCAGCGCATTCTCTTTTTCTTTACAATGCAACAAGAATGACATGTTTTAGCTGCTCCTATTCACCCGCACTTCTCACAAACTTACTTCTTTATTACTTTGCAGCATTTATACACTACATGTTTATTTTGACTGTGAACGGAAAAGAATCTTTGTTATTTTTTTACCATGATTTGTCTTGTTTTTTTTTTTTTTTGGGGAATACATATTTGAAATTTTTTTTTTTTTTTTTTTTTTGGAGGGGGGGTTGTGTGTCTCAAATTACCAAAAACACATTATTTACATTTGTATTTCTTGCTTACATTTACTAGGAGTTTGTTTGTTGTTGGTGCCCCTTGTTAATTCTACTTTAGGATTAGTGAAATGTACCTGCTTACTCAAAGAAAAACTGTCATTGTAGCAAAGTAAAACACAATAGTCAATGATTATTTCAAATCAAAAAAACCTTTATTTAGGTCACACCAACAAACCAAAGAGGAACGCAGCCATGGTGAAACTTGGGGAATTTGCAAAGTCTTGGCCCCCCACGGCAACCATCATTGTTCAAGCGTAGAAAATTGGGGGCCTGAGGAGTACGTATATTAAGGGGAGTGCAATCTGGTCGTGAAGTCCAAAGTATCCGGAACTGCAGCAGATGCCATCTAGGTCCCCAGGCTCTGGTACTACAAGAGGCTCCATCTTCTCTCAGACCGGACTGATTCCAGGTCGTCACTCTCAGGTCTTCCTTCCACGCTTCCTTCCACGCTGTGGCTGTCGTGCTGGTGGGGTGGCAGAAGGAGGAGGAGGAGGAGGAGGAGGTGGAGCATGGTAGCTATGGCAAACATGTGTGACTGGGGTCATCTCCCCAGCCCTACCCTTATTTAGGACATGGAGGATGAGCCCCTCACACATGTTGCGTTGCCTCACCTCCATACCCATCATTTTTGTGACAACCACCGAGCCAAAGGTCTCCTCGTCGGCGGGTGTGGCATGTAGGGAGTCTGAAGCCTCTCTGATCATCCGGAGCGCTGACTGTGCCGCATAACCCCCCCTTCTCGCCCTTTTGTACGGAGGGCGGAGGGGAGGGGTTTGGGTGTCAGTCAGGCTCCGAGGCCTAGCCCCCTCTTGGCTGCCACTACCCAGCTGGTGGCTGCCACTAACCCCTGCCTCCTCCTGACTGCCACCTTCCACAGCCACCTCCTGGCTGAGGTCTTCCTGTGTATGAAAAAGGGACATAGTTTCAGTTATTTGTTCATCAAACACACACAATTCTCATCTAGTGACTGGTGCAAAATGTTTACAAATAGAAAACCATACAATTCTCAGCCCTGCAGTTTAGATTCTGGCCCCAAATGTCTCCCACACCACTGTCAGTTGATATGTCAAACACGTTAGGAACTAAGCAATTGGCGATCCTGAATTAAGTGAACATCATTCATTATTCCCATAAATGGTAACAAAACTACTATACCTGGAACAAGCTGGGCTCCTCCACCTCTTCCAGACTGGAAGGCCCAGGTTGCTCCTCGGAAGCCTCATCAGGGGTGGGCTGCGCGCAAGGAAGCGTGGAAGGAGGAGTTGAGGTTGGCTCCGTGACATCAGCCTGGTCCTTCAGAAAATGGAGACTCTGATAGTACCAGAGCTTGGGGACATAGACCTCATCTGCTGAAGTTGCAGTTTCCTCAGACTTCACGACCTTCTTGCGCTCCCTGATATACGCACTCCTCAGGCTGCCAATTTTCTTTCTAATATCATCAACAGTTGCCGTGGGGAACCTTGGCTTGACAAATTCCACAAGTTCCTCCAGGGCTGCGTGCCTCTTTGGTTTGTTGGTGTAATGTGGGTGTATACCCTGCCACAATATGGGAAAATCCCTGTATTTGGCAATGAAGAGGGGGAGAAAACTCATGTCGTTGAATCCCTTCATATCAATCTCTGCAAGACACAACAACACACAAAACCCTCTAAATTATGTCAGGCTAAACTCTCCTAATCTTCTCCATAAAGAAGCCTCAAGTTCAAATCAGTCTAGGCTAGTTATGTACCAACGTTAAATTGTACCTTCGTTTGTAGCGATCGTCTCGTGTGAGTTTTCTCTCCCCTCGTCTCCCAGATCGTGGCTACGACACAGGCGTGTGACGTTTTATATACACTGCGCATGCTTCAAACTCCGCCCGCCCCTGACGATCTTTCTCGTCTATTCCCCACCCCTTCTCTTTACGGCGTAGTGGGGAGAGCACATGGCGGGGACACAGCAGGTGCGCCACAAATATCCCACCAACGAGGAGGAGGACGAGGAAAGTCCGGAGGCAGAAACGTCCCGATCCCGGAGCCTGAAATTCAAGGCCTCCAATATGTCATTTGGAGAAATGTTGGAGATGGTGGACATATTAAAGAGGAGCGACTATGATGGGAAGTATGGGCCTTACCTCAACCCCAATGTCCGCAAGGCCAAGATCATGTCTAAAGTTGTGAGAAGGCTGTACAATCATTTTGGGGTACAACGATCCAAGGAGCAACTGAGGAAACGCTGGTCAGACCTGAAACTGAGGGAGGCCGATCAGTACAGAAAGATCAAGAGAATTCTTCAAAAAAGTAAGTAGTTGTGTTTTGTGTTTGATTTCTTGCTTGCATACTGCTCCATGTGGTTTGATTTTTACAAAGTTGTACATTCCAAAATGGCCACTTTCATGTTCGTCTGTGCATTCGATCGGACTCAGCCTCGATCTTTCTGCCACTGTCATGGTCGTGTGTGTGTCCATTCGATCGTACGCAACCTCGATCGTGCGGCCACTTATAATACGATGTTTGGTTTTTTTTTTGGGGGAAAGGAAGTTTGTTCTCCCTAGAAATGTCATCCAGAATGTAAAGCCAATTTATTCAATGTAAAGGAGAGGTCACCCAGTAGCTGTTTACCCATCTGGACTCCAGAGCACTAGTGCTGGGACACCCAAACCCCCTTTTTATTAGCCTTTTCCACACATGTGCTCCAGTGGATACTAGAGGGGGATCTCCATCACACAAACTTCTACCAAAAAGCTAGTCAGTTTAGCACCTTTACAAAGTGACTACATTCATGTAGTTGACATTTGTAACTGGCCAAACTAAAATAGTGTCCGTCACTTTCAAGCAATGTTTGTCATTTCCTATTTCTGCCCTCAATAGTTTGTGTTGCTAAATCTTCCTTTTGGACATTCTCATAGGGGAGCGAAAACTTGGGCCGTCTGAGGAAACCCCCAAACCAACACCTCCCAAAAAAGGGGAAAGAGCAGAAGCAGAGGAGGAGGAGGAGGAGGAAGGAGAGATCATCGAACTTGGAGAAATTGTCACCACAACAGGTGAGTGTGGGAGAACACAGCTACTGGTAAGCTAATCCATGTATGGCTGCCTCATTTCCAACACCCCATTTTTGTTTGTTTGTGGTTTTTAGGTGACGTGGATGTTGTGGAAGAAAAATCGCACTTTACCACAGAGAGTGCCCACGTACTCATCGGAGAGATAATGGTCTGCAATCGAGATCTAGATTACATAAAGCAAAACATCAATGATGTTCAACAAAAATTGAAGAACATCATTGATGTTTTAGGAAAAATATGAAAACGCACCAAGTAATTAACACACATTTGTGCCTGCTTCTGAACACATTTGCAACTTAAAAACTGTCTGAAATTTGGAACATGCACACATTGTGTCCACATGTGCTAGCTCCCACCATGGTGGATGAATGGCAACGTTTTTTTGGGGGTGCAAACACTTTACGAACTACGAAAGTGGTTGTGGTGAAGGGGTTGCACCCCCAAAAAACGTCCATTCATCCCCATGATGGAAAATGGCACTTTTGAAGCTTCTAGGCATGTGTTTTCCCATCTAATGACCATTTATTTTCAGACCCAAATTGTGTGCATGTTCCAAATTTCCACTTTTCGGGGGTGACCCCCCCATGTGATGAAGGCAAGATCAAACACACTTTGAACATATAGTCATGTCTGATCTTGTCTTCACTTTACAAAGTTGAACTTTCCAAGTTCCTAGGTTCTGTTTTGCTCCATGCCTGGTTTTAACAATTGCGGAATGTTTGTAAACAATGTTGTAAATAACCAAGATGTTGTCAGTTTTGGCGTGAAGATTGTAAACGCACTTGGGAATGTTTTCCTAGTAAACTTTTATTTTTCTAAATGTGTGGCTTCCTTATTTAAAAAACACAATGCATTATGTATGTAAAATGAAAAGGATATGGGGGGCAATGGGTGTTATTTACTAAAGGCAAATCCACTTTGCACTCCAATTTTCTTTCCCTGTGAACTTTTTCAATGCACTTGTAGAGCATAGCGGATTTGACTTATGTAAATGACACCCACAGTGCTTTGTACGAAAACACGGAGCACAGCATTTTGGAGAATACACACATGTCAGACCTGGTGATGAAAAGGAGTATTTTGTGTGTCAGTTATGCAGTACAAACCTTCTCTAGACCAAAGATTAGGTAGCAAACACACAACATGAGAATAATCTTTTTGGGAAGAAGAGACTGTTACCTCCTTTTGCCCAGAAAGTGCATTCCCACTGTCGAAGGCAAAGGGAAAAAATGTCAAAGTAAAATAAGCTAAAAAGAAGACTGAAATGACAAGAAATCATAGGTTGGTTAAAATATCAGATTTATTAAAAAATGCCTCTCACACATCGTCAGGCAGAGCAATGGCCCCCCTACCCACAAAGTACTGCATATATTGGTCCCGGACCACACGGGCATTTAGAGGGGGCAAGCCTGGACGTGCCACTCGAAGGGCTGTGAGTTCGGCATTTGGAGGGCCCTCCACATCTGGGCCAACTGCCACCACATAGTTCCTGTTATGTCTTTTGAGGAAGTTGTGCAATATGCAACAGGCAAGAACTATGTGGTTGAGTTTGTATTCCGCCAAGTTAAATGCCGTCAGGAACAGGCGGAAGCGGCTGGCCAGGATGCCAAAAGCGTTCTCCACAACTCTTCTGGCTCTGGACAGCCTGTAGTTGAAGACCCTCTGGTCCGGGGTGAGGGTCCTCATCGGGAACGGCCTCATCACATGGGGAGTCAACGCAAACGCTTCATCTGCGACAAAGACGAAGGGGAGTCCTTCGGCATTCTCCTCTGGAGGTGGCAAGCACAGACTGCCACTTTGGAGACGCCAGTAGAACTCCGTGTGCGTAATGGCCCCACCATCCGATATCCGGCCGTTCATCCCCACGTCCACATACATAAACTCGTATGTTGCCGACACCACCGCCAACATCACTACACTATTAAACCCTTTATAATTATAATAGTAGGACCCCGAGTTGGGCGGTGGGACGATGCGGACGTGTTTCCCATCAATTGCCCCTCCGCAGTTAGGAAAGTCCCAACGGCTGGCAAAGTGGGAGGCCACAGTCTGCCATTCCTGTGGCGTGGAAGGGAACTGTGGAGTGAAACAAGAAAAAAAAATTAGTCACTTTGCACCTAAACATTGCAAGCAGATTAGACAATCAACATCTTGGAACAAGAGCATTGTATAAAATTGGAGGCTGGAAAGTATTTGCACAGAAAAGTAGAGGCTCCCCTTCACAGATTACTCACCCCCCCCCATCAATCCCCCCACTTCTGATGGGCCATTGGCAATAACTAGGGGTTTGGGGGGGGGTGGTGGACAGCTAACCCTCTGCACTTCATTGATTGGCAAATGGCTCAATAATGTGGGCTAGTTTGGCCAGACCCTCTGTACTTAACACTATTGGCAGGCCACAGGAAAGATCAAATAACATTTCAACCCCCCCCCCCCCCCCCAAAAAAAAAAGGCAGGCACAGTGTGACATTATTAAATTACCAAGCAAGCTAATAGGAGGGAAAGAAGACAAAAAAATAGGAAATGGAATGTATGGAGGCAGCCCCTTGCACTACATGCTTTGCTGAATTCATCCCTAAAGATGCGCACTATAAAGAGGTAGGTATATAGTGTGTATGGACCTTGGGAAAGCCAGCAGATAAAGGATTGGTACCATCTGACAGAGCAGTTGGGGGAGGGGGTTCCTAATGAGTTCCCCCCCCCCCCCCCCCACCAAAAGAAAAAAAAAAGGGGGCTCTACATGAAGTAAACCACACAGCAAACATTTGTGCATATTTTAGGGGGTGTTTTGGGGCAAACAATACTATGCAGCAGACAAAAGACATTGCTTAAGTGACTAGGCCATAGGTGTCTATTGGGGCAGAAGAGCATGCTGGGGAGGTAAGTGAAGGGAAAAATGCATGAAGGAGAAAAGGGGCACAGCATATTAGAGCATATTGCAATCATGGTAATTAGGGAAGGAGGTCAAAAATACAAGTCATTAGCAAACAGAGCATACATAGAAGGGAATAGTAAAGTAGAAATGTTACCTTAATATAGTCCTCCTGCAGGACCTCGATGATGGCAGAACAGGTCTCTGGAATAATGATTCCCAGGGCCTGGGGAGAGATACCTGAAGAGAACTTCAAATCCTGAAGACTTCTCCCTGTCGCCAAGTACCTCAACGTAGCAACAAGCCTCTGCTCCGGAGTAATGGCTTGTCTCATGCAGGTATCCTGCCGGCTGATAAAGGGGGTCAGCAAAGCCAAAAGACGGTGAAAATCGGGGTCCGTCATCCTGAGAAAGTTCCTGAAATCATCAGGATTATTCTCCCGGATCTCACGAAGCAAAGGCATGTGCGAGAACTGGTCACGCTGAAGCAACCAATTCTTGGTCCACATACTCCTCGTCACTATGTTCATGGACGGGTCTTGGCTCAAAGCTAAAAGCCCGACACCAATTCCGCGTACAGCACGAACTCGGCGACGAGTACGCACGGGAAACATCGCTCAGAAGGTCACAAAAGGTCGGCTGGTCAGAACGGACAAACAGAAAGCACCGATAAACAGCAAGGCCTGAAAAAACGAAATGAATACCAGCAACGAGCAGACAATAAGCAGTGCAAATCAAAGCGTCCTATATCAAGATATAGGCCGCAATGACCAACAAATGCGAACTGACTACACGCACTAGTAAACAGATACGCACGACAAGCACAAACTGAAGAGCAGTAACGATCTGAGTCAGAAAACTGAGAAGCGCGAATCTTAAGTCACCAAACTTCCACTAACTCTCGATAAACACGGGATCAGCAGAAGGAGCCCAACGGGTGCCTGACGTGGTGCTGAACTTCCCTTTTGTAATCTCGTGGACGACGACTTACGTCACGACGTTCTTCCAGACCGGATATTCCGACAACGTAGTCCGACCGTGTGTACGCAACACCAACATCGGACAAAGTACGTCGGACAAAGTCCGACCGACCTGGTCCGCGGATTGTCCGAGCGTGTGTATGGGGCTTAAGTGTTTGTCCATTGCCATTGTGTTATCTTGGATTTACACTTGGTTTTTTACCTCTGCTCCAGTCTTACTACCCTCTCTGGCATTTGATGTCTGCAACACGTTTGAAAATTTTCGAAAAAAAAAAACAAGATATTTTCTAATTTTTGTTATAATGTTTCAATTTTGTCCATACATTTTGCCCCACTTTGGAAAAAAAAAAATGTCATAGTTATAGCGTCCACAAATTAGGGTACATTTTCTGGAATTTACGCAGTTTTTAGTATATGACTGCCTATCTCATTTCTTGAGGTGCTAAAATGGCAGGGCAGTACAACCCCCCAAATGACCCCATTTTGGAAAGTAGACACCCCAAGGAAATGGCTGAGAGGCATGTTGAGCCCATTGAATGTTTTAATTTTTCTCACAAGTGATTGAATAATGACAAAAAAAAAAGAAAATTACACAAAGTTGTCACTAAATGATATATTGCTCACACATGCCATGGTTATATGTTGGAACTTTTTGGCAGTCTAACCGTGTACAGGACCCTGAAAACCAATCAACGCTTTCAGGCTTTCTAAGGGTGTACATTTAGCTCAGTTAGCTCAAAATGACCCTATTTTTAAAAGTAGTAACCCCAAGCTATCTGCTGAGAGGCATGTTGAGTATTTTTCAGATCTCTCTCTCTATTTTTCAGATCTCTTTTCAAAAATAAATGAGATCTGCAAAATACTCACCATGCCTCTTCGCAAAGACCTTGGGGTGTCTACTTTCCAAAATGGGGTCATTTGAGGGGGGGGGGGGGTTGAATTGTCCTGGCATTTTATGCACAACATTTAGAAGCTTATGTCACAGGTCACCCACTCTTCTAACCACTTGAAGACAAAGCCCTTTCTGACACTTTTTGTTTACATGAAAAAAATAATTTATTTTTGCAAGAAAATTACTTTGAACCCCCAAACATTATATATATTTTTTAACGCAAAAGCCCTACAGATTAAAATGGTGGGTGTTGCAATTTTTTGTTTTTTCACACAGTATTTGCTCAGCGATTTTTCAAACGCAATTTTCTTGGAAAAAACACACTTTTTGACATTTTAATGCACTAAAACACACTATATTGCCCAACTTTTTGATAAAATAAAAAATATTATCTTATGCCGAGTACATGGATACCAAACACGAGATGCTTTAAAATTGCGCACAAACGTGCAGCGGCGACAAACTACATACATTTTTAAAATCCTTTACAGGTTACCATTTTAGATCTACAGAGGAGGTCTACTGCTAAAACTACTGCCCTCGATCTGACCTTCGTGGTGATACCTCACATGCATGGTGCAATTGCTGTTTACATATGGCACCAGACCAACGCTTGCATCTGCCTTTGCGCGTGAGCACGGGGGACAGGGGTGTTTTTTTTATTTTTTATGATTTATTTAGCTTTTTTATTATATTTTTAAACTGCTCCTTTCATTTTAATTTTTTTTATAATTTTTATTGTTATCTCAGGGAATGTAAATATCCCCTATAAGAGCAATAGGTAGTGACAGGTACTCTTTTTTGAAAAATCTCTCCTCTGCCCTCAAAGCATCTGACCACACCAAGATTGGTGTGATAAAATGCTTTGCCAATTTCCCAATGGCGTTGTTTATATCCGGCGAAACCTAAGTCATAAAAAAGCTCGTAGCTTCCGGTTTCTTAGGCCATAGAGATGATTGGAGCCGTTCTGGTCTCTAATCAGCTCTATGGTCAGCTGGCTGAACCACCAGCTGCATTCTCGGGTTCCCTGTTGGGACAGGAGAGCCCGAAAAAACGAATTGGCCCCTAGGATTGCTTTTATATGAAAGTCGACCGCTGGCTGAAAAGAATGATACCAAGATGATCATTCTGGTACAACCACTCAAAGTCCAGCAGTACATTGCTGGTTCTTGTTGGACATACATTGTATACACAGCAAATCGCTCCTCCACCCCTGCTGCCCCCATGCTTCGGCATATATATGCTTTTTTTTAACTGTGGTGGGGAAATCACCTCTGACAGTGCTGGAGTCACGGGTTTACATATCGTGGGAGCAAACGCTGTTGCTGTCAAGATAAATAAACCCGTGCTGCAGCTGAATGGCGTACCTGCTAAGCAAATGATGGTTAACAGTAAAACAAAGTAACATTACAGTATAACAGTAATGCCGCGTACACACGATCGGACTTTCCGGTGGACTTGGTCCGGCGGACCATAGTCCGGCAGACATTCCGATTGTGTGTGGGCTCCAGCTGACTTTTTCTTCCCAAAAGTCAGACGGACCTAGAAATAAAACATGTTTTAAATCTTCCCGCCAAAAGACCCAGTTCCTGTCGGGAAGTCCGCTCGTCTGTATGCAGGCCTTTCCAGATGAACAGACTTGCCCACACACTAAAGTCCGTTCATTTTGAACGTGACTCCAGGTACCACGGGACTAGAGAAGGCAGTCAATCTCGCCGCTTTCATCGGCGACATTGACACCTTGCGAGCCACGCCGCCAGGTATGGATTTTAAGGGTAACCCCTACGCCAAAAAAACGGCGTGGGGGTCCCCCCAAAGTCCATACCAGACCCTTATTCCGAGCCCGGCCGGTCAGGAAAGAGGGTGGGGATGTGCGTGTTTTTGTGTGTGTTTTTTTTTCACTTTTATAAAAACTGTAAATTGAACATTGCAGATTAGGGTCTCTCAAAATGTGATGGCCATTACACCTTTCGAGACCTCGAGACCCTGTGTTAGTGTTCCTATGACTGTGTGGTGCTGTACCCTATGCTAAAACTCCAATAGTGAGTGGTAGCATTTGAAACAGTCACCAATGCAGAGACCAGGTTGGTCAGGACAGGAGGGACAATAAAAGCAGGTGTCACGCCTAAATCCGCGTTTGGGGATTTCTTTGGGTAGGGGTATCAGGGAGGACAAAAGGAAAATGCCTGTCATGCAGCCGGCTCACTGCATTTGGATTGGGAAGTTGGGCAAGAGCACCGTCTGGAAACAGAAGGGCTCTGACGATCTCTTCCTGGAACTTAAGGAAGGATCTAGTCCGTCCTGAAGCTCTGTATAGCACATGAGTGTTCAGCAAAGCCAATTGAAATAAGTACAGTAAACAGACACTTTCTTGTACCAGCGTCTGGCCTTACGGGCAATTAGGTATGGCGCCAACAACTGGTCGTTGAGATCCACCCCTCCCATTTTAAGGTTGTATTCGTGGACACAGAGGGGTTTCTCCACAACACCAGTCGCCGTAGGAATTTGGATTGCCGTGTCTGCGTGAAGTGAGGCCAGAACGAAAACATTCCGTGAATCCCTCCACTTCACTGCTAACAAATTATTACACCTCAAGCAGGCTTTCTCATCTCGACTAAGATGGGATTCTACAAGCCGTTGGGGGAAGTCCCAGCAATTAGATTGCACGGTGCCACATGCGCCAATTCCATAATCAAAAAGGTGACTAAAAAGTGGCACGCTCGTGTAATAATTGTCCACGTACAAGTGGTACCCCTTTCTGAATAAGGGTGACACCGAGTCCCACACTATCTTACCAGCACTTCCTATGTAGTCAGGGCAGTTCTCCAGCTCTACGTGACTATCTCTTCCCTCATAAACCATAAAACTATATGTATAGCCTGTGGCCCTGTCACAGAGCTTATACACGCTTGCTGGGAAGATACTCTTTGATAGACAAGCGGCCAGAAAACTTAATCAGGGACTCATCAACGCAGACAACTTGATCAGGATTAAACAAGGCTGCAAAACGTTGGTTAAAGTGGTTTACGAGGGGCCGAATTTTGTAGAGCCGATCAAATCCAGGGTCACCCCGAGGACGACAGAGTTCATTGTCACTGAAGATCTGCTCGTATCGTGTCCTGGTCATGGAGGAAGAGAACACAGGCATATGGTGAATTGAGTCAGTGGACCAATATGACCGCAACTCACTCTTTTTGGTTATGCCCATGAGGAGAGATAAGCCCAGAAAGGTCTTAAATTCGGAAACCGTAATTGGTCTCCAATCTCTGGCAAGGGACAACTGGGGATTAGCGGCGATGTATTGACCAGCATACAAATTGCTTTGGTCCACAATAGATCTATAGAGATCTTCGGTGAAAAACAGTAAATAAAAATCAAGTGACATAAAATCAACACCTGATGTTTCCACCTGAATTCCGGGTTGGCCAGTGAATGGGGGAAGTACGGGTGCTGCAGAAGTGGTGGGTTCCCAATTAGGATTGGCAAATTCTGCAGGAAGGGCACTGTGGGCTTGACGGGCCTGCGTTTGTCTTCTTCTTGGTGGCAGCGGGACACTACTTGTGCTTGCCACCTCGCCAGCTTGAACTGCACTTATGGGACTCGCCACGTCACCACGTGTTACTGCAGTGCTGGATGTATGACCAGGATGTACTAGGCCGCTGGTGCTTGCCAGTTCACCAGAAGGAACCAGAACTGGCTCTCTGCTCCATACAAGGGACCTGTGGCTCTTGCACCTCAACAACAGCAGAAGAAGATCGGGGTCTGGTGCGCCTGACCTTGGCAGGGACCACAACTCCGTCATCAGAGCTATCTGTCAGGGTGCCGCTGCTGTCTACAGGTTCGTATTCTGAGCCTGAACCTGACAGATGAGTGACTTCCTCTTCACTATCTGTCATGTTCAGAAACATGTAGGCCTCTTCACTACTGTACCTTCCATTTGTCATTTTGGGCTCTAAATTTAGTGGTACACTAGTGAGACCCACAGGTAAAAAAGCTCCTGACTGTTAGCGACTGTATCAAACGCTACCAAAAAAACTTTTAGCGTTTGCAAGGATCAGGCCTGACTCTGCGTTATGTGAGTTGTGTTTTATAAGTGACATGACTTGGGTGGGCTGGGCTGGGTGTAGGGAGGGGCTAAACGCAGGTGCTAGCAGGTATCTGTGCTGATCCCGCTAACACTGCATTTTTGGGAACCCTAAACTGCTGGGGATGCTAGTATAGATCTGATCAGATCAGATATTGATCCGTTCAGATACTATACTACTAAGGGAGGCGTATGGTGCGTGCGTGGGTGTTAGCGGTACTGGCACTAATCTGACACTGCCTGGGGCGACGCAGACCCTATCTGGTGCTAAAACCTACCTTTAATCACCCGCCGGGTGATCAGGGGGTTAAACCTTTATTGGGTAAAATACGGCGGGTGCCCTGACGCTATAAAAAATAAACGAGCTAAACTGCGTCACCCGTGACACTTATACTGTGATCACAGGTGAAAGGGGTAGGGGTGGGCCCCTAGTCCTATCTGGGCCTAAGACTAATTACCCTAACACTAATTTTTGTCACTAATGAGACTAGTACAGCAATGTTAGAAGTTTTGGAGTTAATTAATATTTTAAGTGATAAAAGTTTCTGAAAATATATGTATGTATATGTACGGTATAGGTGATGGTCTCTGAAGGTCACAGAATAACACAGAGAACAGAGAGATATGACTTTGCTGTGTAGATACATCTATTTTGGAGTTACTACGTCAGAACTCAGGACTATGGGAGGAGTTATGCTACTTATCTTTAGACCATATTAGGTATAAATGCAAATATGGGTGTCACTGGGATAATGCTGACATTACATTATGTAACAGTAGAATAATGGAGTTAGGGTTATGGTAGATAGGAAGGGAGGAGGAGGCGAGAAGAAAATGTAACATCAAGTGTCTCTCCCTCTGAAGCCATCACTATGCATATGTTACCAGATGTCAGCCTTGTCTTTGCTTATCTATCTGAAACAATAAAACAACCTTTTTGAAGTATTGCAAATGCTGCCTTGGATAAAGACATACAAATCTCCTCTACACACACCCTCTAGGAAAGAGGGCACTGAATGACACATTTATACAAAGACTTTGCTAATTCATCTTGAAACGCTCCTGTGAGTATAAAGACTATATAAAAAGATTATATCTCTATCTACCCTTTTTTACAATCAAAAAACAATCTGATTGCTGTACTGGGTGACACAGTGACAGGTGATGAAGGGGTTAATTGGGGGGGGGGGGGGTGATCGGGGGTGAAATTATGTGCCTACATGACCTGGTGTCAGTGTAGTGTTGGTGCACTTACTTGTATGTCTTCTCTCCTCTCTGTCTGGAACGAAAAGACCAACACCAGGAGAGGTGACATCACTTCCCCTGTCAGTGTTTACAGTTACACAGACAGGGGAAGGATATCATTCGTCAGGAGCGATCACCAGGTCCAGGCCAGATATAATTGGCCTGGGCCTGGGGATTGATCAGCTCCTGATCGAATCCGAACGCCTGGGACTGCGGGGTGGCACGCGCACGCGCCCCCCAGCCAACCACGCGCATCACGTATAGTAACGCGATCTTGCGCAGCCGGACCAACCTGCCGCAGTAAAACTTTGGCGGCTAGTCTGGAACCGGTTAAACAGAGACTTAAAGCTCTACTCTGTGCAAAAACTATGTTTTAACACTGTGTAGCTCCCTCTAGATAGGTGCTAGCTAGGTTAGGTAAATCAAGTTCTTTAGCTCCTCTAAAATTAGTGGAACAACTTGTGATTGCTTTAGGCTGCACTGAGTTTCACAGGTTATGGGTTTTACTGCTTCCCCCTGCCTTCTGGATAGTTCTGGAAAGTAGTGGGCTTGGAAAGTCAAATATATAGTCTGAATACATTGGTTATAAAAAGTCTACAAAAAAGTCTACAAAAATTTCAGGTTTTTGTGATGTAAAAAAATGAGACAAAG
Organism: Lithobates sylvaticus; assembly: GCA_028564925.1. NCBI lineage: Eukaryota > Metazoa > Chordata > Amphibia > Anura > Ranidae > Lithobates > Lithobates sylvaticus. The sequence continues at coordinate 174,130,687 of CM053033.1, forward strand.
ATAAATCATTTCAGATTTTTTCCACCTTTAATGTGACCTATAAACCGTACTACTCAGTTGAACAACAAACTGAAATCTTTTAGGTGGAGAGAAGTAAAAATAAAAAAATAAAATAATATGGTTGCACAATTGTGCACACCCTTACACTAATACTTTGTTGAAGCACCTTTTGATTTTATTAGAGCACTCAGTCTTTTTGGGTATGAGTCTATCAGCATGGCACACCTTGACTTGGCAATATTTGCCCACTCTTGTTTGCAAAAAATATTCCAAATCTGTCAGATTGCGAGGGCCCTCTTCATATCACCCCACAGATTTTCAATGGGATTCAGGTCTGAGCTCTGGCTGGGCCATTCCAAAACTTGAATCTTCTGGTGAAGCCATGCCTTTGTTGATTTGGATGTATGTTTTGGTTTGTTCTAATACTGAAAGGGGAAGTTCCCCTTCATGTTCAGCTTTCTAGCAGAAGCCTGATGCTTTTGTGCCAATATTGACTGGTATTTGGAACTGGTCATAATTCCCTGTACCTTGACTAAGGCCACTGTTCCAGCTGAAGAAAAACACCCACAAAGTAGACATGTGCAATTCGTTTAGTTTTTTTTAGTTTTTCGTTTTTTTCGTTCGTTTGTTTTCGTACGAATGAACGAAACATTCGAATCGTACGAATCCGAATAACGAATCGTAACGAATCGTTCGAATCGTACGAATCCGATTAACGAATCATTCGAATCGAACGAATCCGAAAAACAACGAAAATCCGAAAAAAACTAATTAGAAACAACGAATGTACTAATAAAGAAAATCCGAAAAACGAAAACGAACGAAAAAAATTCGTACATTCGTAACTTTTTTGTTTTGTTGAATTGGTAATTTTCTGTGTCCCTTACAATGGTGCTGCTAAACGTGCTTCGAATGGATTGAACAAAAAAATTCGTACATTCGTAACTTTTGTTTCGATTCGTAACTTTTTTTCGATTCGTAACTTTTTTTTTGATTCGTAACTTTTTTATTTTTTTTTCGATTTGTCATTTTCCGTGTCTCTATTGAACCAAAAAAATTGTACATTCGTAACTTTTTTTTTTCGATTCGTAACTTTTTTTTTAGATTCCTAACTTTTTTTTCAATTCGTAACTTTTTATTTTTTTTTTTTTCGATTTGTAATTTTCCGTGTCTCTATTGAACCAAAAGATTCGTACATTCGTAACTTTTTTTTCGATTTGTAACTTTTTTTTCGATTCGTAACTTTTTTTTCGATTCGTAACTTTTTTTTTTTTTTTTTCGATTTGTAATTTTCCGTGTCTCTATTGAACAAAAAAATTCGTACATTCGTAACTTTTTTTTCGATTCGTAACTTTTTTTTTTTCGATTCGTAACTTTTTTTTTTCGATTCGAAAATTAAAATTTAATAAAAAAACATTAATCAAAATGAAAAAAATAACTGTTACGAATGTACGAATGTACGAATAAATACGAATGCGTACGAAAATTAAACTAACGAAAAAACGAATCAACGAAAAAATAACTTACGAATGTACGAATCGTTACGAATCGACGGAAACGAAAAAAAACGAAACGAAAATAATCACATTTTTTTGTTGTGCACATGTCTACCACAAAGCATGATGCTGTCACCACCATGCTTCACTGTGGGTGTGGGGTTCTTTTGGTGATGTGTAGTGTTGTTTTTGCTTCAAAAATATCTCCGGTAATTATAGCCAAAAAAGTTCAACCTTGGTTTCATAAGACCATAACATATTTTCCCACATGCTTTTGGGATACTTCAGATATGTTTTTGCAAAATGTATCCAGGCTTGGATGTTTTTTTTTCGTAAAAAAAACGGCTTCTGTTTTGCCACTCTACCCCATAGCCCAGACATATGCAGAATATGGGAGATTGTTGTCACATGTACCACACAGCCAGTACTTGCCAGATATTCCTGCAGATCTTTTAATGTTGCTGTAGGCCTCTTGGCAGCCTCCCTGACCAGTTTTCTTCTCATCTTTTCATCCATTTTGGAGGGACATCCAGTTCTTGGTAATGTCACTGTTGTGCCATATTTTCTCCACTTGATGATGACTGTCTTCACTGTGTTCCATGGTATATCTAATGCCTTGGAAATTCATTTGTACCCTTCTCCTGACTGATACCTTAATAAGATGCCTTAATGTTTTGGAAGCTCTCTGTAGACCATGGCTTTTGCTGTAGGATGCGACAAAGAAAAAGTCAGGAAAGACCTACTAGAACAGCTGAACTTTATTTGGGGTTAAACAGAGGCACTCTAAATGATGCCAGGTGTGTACTGACTCCTATTTAACATGAGTTTGAATGTGATTGCATAATTCTGAACACAGCTACAACCCCAGTTATAAGAGCGTTATGCAATCACATTATTTAATTTTTTTATTTTTACTTCCCCTCCCTCAAAGATTTCAGTTTGTTTTTCAATTGAGTTGTACAGTTTATAGGTCACATTAAAGGTGGAAAAAGTTCTGAAATGATTTATCTTTGTCAAATTTTTTTACATCACAGAAATCTGAAATTTTAACAGGGGTGTGTAGACTTTTTATAGCCACTGTATATATGTGGTTCAAGCCCAGTAGGTGGCTGCGAGGGAGCATAAATAGCCTGATGAATGAAAAAGAGGGGTTCTTATTCAGGAGGAGAAGTTCCCAGCCTGAAGGGCTGCTGCCCTTCTGGGCAGTCCAGCTGTGCTTCTTCATTTTCTCATCGATGTCCCAGCTGAATTAGCTGGGAGGGGGCCTAATCTACTGAATTTTGCTGGATTTATCTGGGGATCTGATCTGAAGAGCCCACAGGAGACATGTCTGGCTGATATTGGAAGGAGGCATCCAAATATCCAGGGACATTTGTGAGTACAGACTGGTGTGTGAGTTCCCAGTGACTTTGTGCTGCTACTATTCCTCATACATCAGTGCCAGCCTGTGTTTAGAGGTGGACATTCCTTACGGCATCTCTGTGTAGTCCAGTGTGCCTGGCTGAGAATAGGCACATTCTCATAGCTTGACAAAGAACACTGGGACCACTCAGCAGGCCCTTTTGGGGGAGTGAGCTCTACAACTGCATTGCGCATCAATTACCTTTTTCATTAGTGGTATTCGCAAGAACATCTTCCTAACCCATCCCACGTTTTAATGTCTCATATTCACAATTTTCACTATCAGCAAAGTTGATTTTCCACCCTGAGGACCTGGCATTTTACCAGCTCACTATCGTTTTGTGGTCCGGTCTCCTCACCACCCAGTTCCCCTTGAAGCTGATGTGAGAGGACCCTATAGTGGGAAGTGTTGATGCCACTAACAATGGCAAAGTGTCCACGATACATAAGCAGTGACATGAATACCCAAAAAAGGAGCCTAATGGATGTAGACAGAGTAGAAGACTAGGGACAAAAAAGTCACATGACCAGGACTTTAGGTAAGTAAAATTTAGCACCTATTCTCTGGTGTTAAAGACACTCAAACCAGCCATGTGAACAGCAAAGAGAGGTAAAGCATGTTCCTTAACATCAGACTAAAGCCTCATACACACGATCAGACTTTGTACAAACTTTCCCGTGGATTTCTGTACAAAGGGCGTCGGCAGTGAACTTGCATACACACGGCAGGACTTTTTCATCCAACTTTCACCAAATCACATGTTTTTTCTGCTCTTTGCCGCCATCTTTGGTCAACTTCTGTATTGTTGTCAGATTTTTTGCATTGGTTCTGAGCATGCGGGTTTGTACTTTGTCCTATGATTTTCTGTACACACGATCGGACTTTGCTCCATCGGACTTTTGTTGCCGGAAAGTTTGTCCATTTGCACAGCCAACAAAAGTCTGATGAAAACCAAAAAATTTGTCCGATGTAGCGTACACACGGTTGGATGTTGCCTTACAACAGCTAATTTGAATGTTTGTTGTCAAAAAGTCAGATCGTGTGTATGGGCCTTTAGATGGTATTTTTTTTTACCATACCCTTTTTCAAGCCACTGTAAAGTTTTTAAGCAAAGGGTAATGACATGATTCTTTGTTTCCAGTGGTGCTATATAAGCACTTGTGTGCATGTGAATGAAGTAGGCTTTGCACAGAAAATTGAAGATGACACATATACTGTAATTACCTGAGGTGCAGGGTGACTGCCTTGAAGGAGGTAAAAGAAAATACCTCTTGTGTTTCACAATGGACTTCAGTTCAAGTGTAGTTCAGATACCAATCTTTTTCACTTCACAATACAGGCTTATGCGGCGTACACACGGTCGGAATTTCCGATGGAAACAGTCCGATGGGAGCTTTTCATCGGATTTTCCGACCGTGTGTATGCCCAACGGTCTTTTTCTGTCGGAATTTCCGACGGACTTTGAATTGAGAACCTGTTCTCAATTTTTCCGACGGAAAACCTTTCTATCGGATTTTCCGATCGTGTGTATGCAATACCGACACGCAAAATTCCGGCGCATGCTCGGAAAAAATTCGACGCATGCTCGGACGCATTAAACTTCCCTTTTATAGTGCTGTCGAACTTTTTTTATGCCGCTGTGTTATTGCCCGTCGGAATTTGGTGTGATCGTGTGTAGGCAACACGGCTTGAGCGGAATTCCGTCAGAAAAACCGACACAGTTTTTTCCAACGAGAATTCCGATCGTGTGTACGAGGCATTACAGAGCAAGCTGACCTTCTGAACAAAGGTGTTCACCAGGGGACCTCCAAAAGTCAAAAAAGGATCCCAGTTCATAAGCTTACTGATGTTCTTCAGTTCCATCCTACATATCACGTGGGCCAATAAACGCTGTCTGCACTTTGAAGCATCTAGAGATATCTTTCAGCCACCCTGACACTTTATTGTAGACAACTATTTTCCATTTTTTTAATTTTTTTGTAAAGCTGGTCTTTTAGGCAGTGTAGATCCAGAGTGTACAACCCTTCCCATTCCACAGCAGCATGGATAAAGCAGCGGACAACATAATGGCATGCTATAGACAAGACTTCGGGATTGAAAAGAATGTAAAACAACAAAGAAATTTGAAGGTATGTGTTGGCCAAGGGCAAACCCAGATGGGCAGTAGGCCTAATGCCGCTTAAACACGCTCGGACTATCCGGCGGACTTGGTCCGATGAACCAGAGTCCGCCGGACAATCCGACCGTGTGTGGGCACACGGTCTTTTTCTTCCCAAAAGTCAGGCGGACTTGGAAAGAAGTTTTGACTCAAAATTATCCTTTGGACTCGGCAGTCCGGTGGACAATCCGCCCGTCTGTGTGCTAGTCCGCCGGACTTTTGAAATAAACGGACTTGCCCACACACGGAGTAAAGTCCGTTCATTTAGAAGGGGAATCCCTACGAAAAAACTGCGTGGGGGTCCCCCCCAAATCCATATCAGACCCTTATCCGAGCACGCAGCCCAGCCGGTCAGGAAAGGGGGTGGGGACGAGCGAGCGCCCCTCCTGAGCCGTACCAGGCCGCGTGTCCTCAACATGGGGGGTGCTTTGGGGAAAGGGGACCCCCATCCTAAAGCACCTTGTCCCCATGTTGATGAGGACAAGGGCCTCTTCACAACAACCCTGGCCGTTGGTTGTCGGCGTCTCCGCGCGGGGGGCCTATCGGAATCCGGCCCCCCACCCTATGTGAATGAATATGGGGTACCATGTACCCCTACCCATTCACCTGGGGAAGAAAAAACACCTGTACATAAAAAAACACAACACAGGTTTTTAAATTACTTTATTAGACAGCTCCGGGGGTCTTCTCTTCTTCCGTGTTCGGGGGTCTTCTCGCCGGACTCCTTTGCTATTTTCTGCTCTTTTACTAGCTCCATTACTAGGAGCACGGCTTTCTCCCTCATCGCCGCCACCGTCCGGGGTCTTCTTCCGACTTTGTGGGTCTTCTTCCGACTTTGTGGGTCTTGTCCCGCTCTTCTTCCAGCTCTTTTACTAGCGTTGGCCCGGCCTTCTGCTTCTTCTGCTTCTTCTCCTTCTTCCTTCATCCGATGTTGACACGACGCACTCTCTGGCCGCAATGGCAGGGACACGTTTTGCTGCGACTTATATAGGGACAAGGGGCGGGGTCACCGACTCATGTCACATGGTGACCCCGCCCCTTATGATGTCACAGTCCCGGAGGATGCTGGGACTGTGACATCATAAGGGGCAGGTCACCATTTGACATGAGTCGGTGACCCCGCCCCTTGTCCCTATATAAGGCGCCGCACAACGTGTCCCTGCCATTGCGGCCAGAGAGTTCGTCGTGTCAACATCAGAAGAAGGAGAAGAAGCAGAAGCAGAAGGTGGCAGTGGCAGTGGCAGTGGCAGTGGCAGTGGCAGTGGCTGCGGTGGCGGCGACAGCGACAGAAGACCGGGCCAACGCTAGTAAAAGAGCTGGAAGAAGAAAGCAGAGGCCCAGCAAGAAGAACCGAAGAGCAAGACCCCCGAAGTGGAAAGAAGACCCCCGGACAGCGGTGGAGACGAAGGAGAAAGCCAAGCTCCTCCGCTAGTAAAAGAGCAGAAGAGTCTGGAGAGAAGACCCCCGAAGACGGAAGAAGAGAAGACCCCCGAAGCTGTCTAATAAAGTATTTTAAAAACCTGTGTTGTGTTTTTTTATGTACACTTTTTCCCCCAGGTGAATGGGTAGGGGTACATGGTACCCCATACTCATTCACATAGGGTGGGGGGCCGGAATCTGGGGGTCCCCTTATTAAAGGGGGCTCCCAGATTCTGATAAGCCCCCCTCCCGCAGACCCCGACAACCAACGGCCAGGGTTGTCGGGAAGAGGCCCTTGTCCTCATCAACATGGGGACAAGGTGCTTTGGGGTGGGGGGCCGCAGACCCCCCCCTTCCCCAAAGCACCCCCTCATGTTGAGGGCACATGGTCTGGTACGGCTCAGGAGGGGGGGCGCTCGCTCGTCCCCACCCCCTTTCCTGACCAGCCGGGCTGCGTGCTTGGATAAGGGTCTGCTATGGACTTTGGGGGGGGGGGCACGTCGTTTTTTCTTCGGCATAGGGCTTCCCCTTTAAATACATACCAGGCGACGGGGCTAACAAGGTGTCAATCTCGCCGATCGAGGCGGCGACATTGGCTTCCTTCGCTAGTCCCGTCTACCTGCAGTCATGTTCAAATTGAACAGACTTTACTCTGTGTGTGGGCAAGTCCGTTCATTTCAAAAGTCCGCTTGTGTGTGGGCAAGTCCGCTTGTTCGGAAAAGTCCGGCGGACCTCCGCTGGAAAGTCCGGCGGATAGTCCGGCCGAATAGTCCGATCGTGTGTACGTGGCATAACAGTAAATAAATAAAACAACCATGTCCATGAGTGGTGCTCCTGGTGGTCCAGCACACTAAGGCAGGGCCTAGGTGGCCAAGTGAAAAATCACACCCTGACTGGGACCCTTCACATGCTGCTTTCAATGACATATGCTCGCTTAAACAGAAATGACAAAAGCAGACCTTGAAGTAGCACGTGGTTTGCTACATCTTGTCCCGCCTAGTTGTTGGAGTATAAGTAGTGCAAATGGGACACCATCCAACCTTCAGGCCTATGAAAGAAGCTGCTTCTCCAGGACTGGTGATTTTTCAAAACATTGAATTTATCTATAGTCTAAATCAGGGGTTTCCAAACTTTCTAATTAAAGGCCAGTTTACTGTCCTTCAGACTTTAGAAGAGCTGGACTGTGTCCAATGGGAATAGAAAATGTCCTGTCGTCGGTATCAATGCCCCATCATTGATATCCGTGAGAGGAATAGTACCCCAATATTGGTGTCAGTGGGAGGATTAGTTCCCTATCATTGGTGTCAGTGGGAGAAATAGTGTCCCATCATTGGTGTTTGAAGGAGTAATAGTGCCACACTGTTGGTGTCATTTGCAGGACTTTTGCTCTATTGTTGGTGCCAGTGGTAGAAATGATGCCCCATTGTTACTGTCAATGGGTAGAATAGTGCCCTAAGGGCCTGATAAAGGCATGCAAAGGGCCACATCTAGCCCCCTGGGTTGCAGTTTGGAGACCACTGGTTTACATTATTGTAATTAGCATTAAAACTTTTATTTCAAGTATATGTGGATGGCAACAGGTTGAATCACCCTCTAGCTTCTTCACAGTCTTTAAAAATTAGATTCCCCTGTTCATGTTCCCAACTCTACCACTATAAATCATGGAGTTTCATCAGTCTTTCAACAATTGAAGGAGCCTAATTTGCCTTATCGATTTACAGAAATTCATCGTATATGAGGAACTAGAGAGTAAGAACTTGAAACACAGGTGCATAAATCACACCACAGGAATTCTTGAATGATTTAAGAAAACACCCCACCAATATCCAATCCTTTTATTGGATATTGGTGGATTGGTAAACCTATTGGATATCAACTTTAAAGTGAACGGATCCTTTTAGAACTTTTAAAAACTGTCTGGTCAAAACTTTAAAGCAGAACTCCAAAACAAGACGATAAAAACTTTAGGTCCAGATCTCTCTGTGACAGATCGACTGGGTGCCTCCGTCAAACGGTGCCTCCTGCCCTCCAAACCTTTCCAGCAGACAAGTAGCTAATACCAACCCTTTACCCCAAGCATCTTACACAGACAAGATGTTGACTAATAACTAATAACCAAAGGAATAACTGTTTATTGAAAACCAGACACATACTTTTTATCCACAGGAAGACATTCCCCTCTTGGGGATATTAGCATAGATAAGGTAAGACGTACAACCAGTAAAAACAATACAATCTAACCTCAGTATGGCTAGTAGTCACAGGAATTCCGGACCCAGCCTCCCTTGTCTATGTGCTGGAAAACATGTCCACAATAAGTCTTGATTAGCCAGGGCATGCCCACCAGGATGCCCAGAAACAGTTCCACAGCCCCAGATATATAAAGTACATTACACCACTCTTTTCTAAATGTCCCACCCCAGGTCCAGCTCAGATCTATGTTACCAAGTGGCACATCTTCAGCGTAGATAGTATTGTAGCGCTACCCCCAGTTAAGAGAGCCGCTGGTTTGTTTTGGGTCCCTGAGTACAGCTCCACCAACCCCCGGCAAAATTTGCTCTACCCGCTCTGGCACAGTTAGTCAAGGGGTATGTATCTATGCACATATAAACATCACTTATACTCTAAGTGTAATGGGTATGAACTCACAAGCAGACTGCTGAAATAAGAATAACTGGCTTTACTTTGTCAGTAAGGAAAAGAAATAGTAACATGCATTTAAACATATGACTCACAATACTTTAGCAGGTCCCTGCAATATGCACTTTAACATGTACGCACATATGTATCAACTAGCAATGAGGAAACGGAGCGCCAAGTGTGGCGACCGTCTGCTATGCACCTCTGAGGTGCAATAAAATCTATCTGCGCCTACCTAACGGACCAGGCCTGATCCCTAGCAATAGAGCTCAGTCCTTGTACTAGTACAGTGTTCTTCACCAGCAATAAATCTGTAGAGGTGGTGCACATGTAGCTTTAAATGGTGTATTTGTAATCCACAGAAAGTAACATTTGCTGCTCTGAAGTAAATTGCGCCTAGGCAGTTCAATAGGCATAAAACGTGTGTATCAATGCAGGATGAGCCTCTCAGCTCTCTCACCAATCCTTGGGTACCGTCCTCAGCTCCGGTCCCTCCAATGGCGGCTCCGGTCTCCTCAGTCACAGCCCCTGCGCTACGGTCCTCAGCTCCGACCGACCGACTGTAGGGAAGAGTCTCCGCTCCGCTGCTGCTGACTCTGAGGGATGAGAGTCTCACTCCATCTGCTGCAAGGCCCAGGCTTCAGGCCTTCAGCTCCGGTCCGCACAGGTGTCTCCACTGGCTGTAGTCTCCGCGTCACAAGCTCCGTCATGAGAGGGAGACCAGTCAGGTGAGGCCTCTGAAGAGGAAGTGTCCCAAGAGGAAGAGGCGGTCTCCGCTCTTCCTTTTTATAACCTCCCCTAGCAGCCTCTCGGGCGGAAACAAGCAGCCCGGGAGCCTGGGGAATCATGGGGGATGTAGTCTTTTCCCCTAAAAGGGGTACGACCCCGCTACACACTCCCCCCACTTTGAATCTTTGGTCCCCAAAGACAGTGTTCAAACTACAAACTTTCTCGGGAACAACATTTTCACATAATTTGGACAGAGGAGCTTCCCACCAATTGGCATAAGATGGGGAGCTGTCCTGTCTACAGGTCACTTCAGTGTGGGTGACCTGTTTAACTGTGCCAGAGAGTGAGCTGGGGTTGCCCTCCACCAAATGAACAGTGGATGGGTCAGGGCGTTCAGCACTTCTCCTTGCTGTAGTAACAGAGTCCTCTGAACTTTCTCCCATCTTGGGGTAAGTTAACTTCTTGGGAGGCTTCACAACCCTGCGAGCTCTCTGTTCTCTTGGGACTTCTTCAGGAACACATTCTGGCAACATCTCTGGTTCTGGAACATCTACTTCTTCTTCTGAGTAGAGACCAGGGATATCTTCCCAGCACTCAGGCACAAACTCTGTGGCTTCTGGGTTCAATGTGTTATCTTCCGCATCTTCAGTAGGTGGAAGATCTATGGCAGAATCTCCTGGAGTTGAGGAAGGCCATAGCCATTCCAGTTCTCCTCTTTCTTCTTCTGGTTGGGGGTCCTGTCCACCCCTAGCTTGGGATGTCTGGGACCTAGTATTGGGCCTGGGGGTATCCAGAATGGAAACAGATTCAGGTACGTCTCTTACTGGAGGCATTCTGACTGCTTCAGTGAGTGGGAGCAAATGATTCCTATGCCAGGTCTTCAATGGCCCCACTCTTCCTTCTGGCTTCAACTTGTAGACAGGCAATCCTGGAAGCTTTCTACAGATGATATATGGCTCTGATCTCCATCTATCAGCAATCTTGTGTTTTCCAGGGATCCCTAGATTTCGTAACAGTACACGGTCCCCAGGCTGTAGGTCCTGTACTCTAACTTTCAAATCAAAGTTCCGCTTGTTTCGGGCCCCCCTCTGGTCGGAGGCCGCTTGAGCTTTCTCATAAGCTATCTTCAGACTGTGCCTCAGTCTGTCCACATATCCTTTGTGGGAGGCAGCAGAGGCATGGTCTAAAGAAATGCCGAAGGCCAAATCCACTGGCAATCTTGCTTCTCTCCCAAACATAAGTCGGTAAGGAGAGAAACCTGTCACATCACTTGTGGTGCAATTGTAGGCGTGCACCAGAGCTGATATGTGTTGACTCCAATGTTGCTTCTTCTCTGTTTCCAAAGTTCCCAACATGTTCAATAGGGTCCTGTTGAACCTTTCAGGCTGGGCATCACCTTGAGGGTGATACGGTGTAGTTCTAGTCTTCTCTACTCCCAGAGAATCTAGTAGCTTCCTGATCAGGCGACTCTCAAAGTCCCTTCCTTGGTCTGAATGGATTCTCTGTGGCAGTCCATAGTGAACAAAGTACTTCTCCAAAAGTACCTTGGCTACTGTAGAGGCCTTCTGGTCCTTGGTTGGGAAAGCCTGAGCATAACGAGTGAAATGGTCGGTTACCACCAGAACATTTCCCAATCCGCTCAAATCGGGTTCAAGGCAGAGAAAATCAATGCATATCAGATCCATTGGGCCTTGACTCTGTAGGTGGCCCATTGGGGCAGCTTGATGGGGTAAAGTCTTCCTCTGAATGCATCTTGCACAGGAATGGCAATACTCCTCCACTTCGGCCCTCATGCAGGGCCAATAAAACCGGTCTCTGACAAGCTGGAAGGTTCTCTCTGCTCCCAAGTGACCATGCTGGTCATGTAAGGCAATCAGCACAGTCTCTCGATGCTTCTCGGGGAGAAACAACTGCCACTTGTCTTCTGGGCCATCAGAGGGGCCCCTTCGGTAGACTACCCCTGATGCACCTGTAATTTGTCCAACTCTCTCCTCAGTAGGCGAGCTTCTTTGGAAGGGTGAAGGCGAAGTCCCTCTGGACTCTTGTCTTCCAGGGCTTCCAGGACCAATCTCCCCATGGGGTCTTCCAATTGGTCGCACCTTAGCTCCTTCTTGGACAACTTCGGTAGGCACTCTTCTGCTAGTTGAGTTACCCCACAGTAACACTTTGGGACTCCCACTGTGGTAACTCCTACCTCTTCAGCTCTGGATCCTCCTCTGGCTTGGAGTTCAGCCCCCTGACAAAGGGCTCGCACTCCATCTGGTGCCACTTGAGTCCAGTCTCCCCAGTCATCGACCATGACATGGGATCTTCGGGACAGGGCATCTGCATCCCTATTTCCAGCCCCTGGTCTGTACTTGAGGCTGAAATTGAATCCAGACAACGCCGCCAACCATCTGTGTCCAGTTGCATCCAGCTTGGCGGTGGTGAATAGATAGGTCAAGGGGTTGTTATCTGTCTTTACAGTAAACTCGGCCCCATACAGATAGTCTCTCAGTTTGTCAACAACTGCCCATTTGAGGGCTAAGAACTCCAACTTGTGGGTGGGATAGTTCTTCTCGGAGGGGGTCAGGCTCCGGCTCACATAGGCCACTGGTCGTAGCTGGTCTTCATACTCCTGGTAGAGTACTCCACCTAGGCCTTCATGGCTGGCATCAACATGTAGCTCATATGGTCTAGTGGGATCAGCGTAGGCCAAAACTGGGGCTGTGGTGAGACTTCTCTTCAAGGTCCTGAAAGCTTCTTCACACCTTGAATTCCACTGGTCTTTGACCGACTCACCGGACCTCCTAGGCCCCAATCCATCTTCCTCTCCTTCTGTCTTGAGCAGCTCGTTGAGGGGTTTGGCAATGCGGGCAAACCCATCCACAAACCTGCGGTAGTAGGAGCAGAACCCCAAGAAAGACCGGAGTTCTGTAACTGTTGTGGGTCTTGGCCACGAAGTAACTGCCTCCAACTTCTCAGGGTCTGTAGCCACTCCTTTTTCAGACACTATGTGTCCCAGATAGTTCACAGAGGACTGATAGAACCGACACTTCTCGGGAGAAAGTTTAAGTCCCTCTTCACTGAGCCTCTTCAGTACTTTCTCCAATCTGGCTTCATGTTCTTCCAAAGTCTTTCCAAAGACAATGACATCGTCCAGGTACACAAGGACTTCTATGAGGTTCATGTCTCCAACTGTCCTTTCCATTAGGCGTTGAAACGTAGCAGGAGCTCCAGATAGGCCCTGGGGCATCCTGTTGAACTCAAAGAATCCCACTGGGGTTATGAAGGCAGTCTTTTCTCTATCTTCTGGATGCATGGGGATTTGGTAATACCCACTCTTGAGGTCCATCACACTGAACCACTTAGCTCCAGATAAACTCTGCAAGGCATCTTCTATCCTTGGCGTGGTGTACTGGTCAGGAATGGTCCTCCTGTTGAGAGTTCTGTAGTCAATGCAGAGCCTCAATGACCCATTCTTCTTCCTGACTACCACAATTGGGGAGGCATAGGGGCTTCTGGACTCCCGAATCACTCCCGTCTTCTTCAATTCCGCAAGCTGCTCCCTCAGATCCTCAGATCTGCTAGCGGGACTCGCCTCACTCTCTCTCTGAATGGCTTGTCCTCTTGCATGCGGATTCGGTGGGTGGCACTCCTCGCACACCCCACATCAAACTCATCTTTAGAGAAAATCTTCTCCATCTGGTCAGCTGGGCCTTGGCTCTGTCTTTCCAAGCTCCAGGTAGGTTTGGGTTTTCCATGGAGAGTTTCTTCCAAACATCTTCTCCTTCACCCATCCCCTTCACTTCTGACCAGCCAACTGGGACAGCAGGACTCACCTGTCCCAGAAGCATCCTGGCAGGGATCTCCACGGGCCGCTCCGTGGGGTTCCTCACACTGACAGGGACTCTTCCTCTGGCCTTCTTCAGGTCCTTCAGTGAAATTACTTCTGGTATCACCTCCAGGCTTGAGTGACCCTCCATTGGGTCGGGTTCCAACATTACAAAGGGGCCAGGCTGCTCCCAAGTAAGTTTCACCGTGGCTCTCATGCAGGTCACCTCTCCAGGCTGTAACACTGCTCCTTCTTTTCCAAGCCTCCATACCCTTCCTATCCCCTCACTTGGGGTCTTCTGCTCTAGGACCAACCGCTGGTAGGCTGCCTTCAGCATGGGATGGATCTTGGGGGCTGAAAGATTCTCTTTCTTCACCAGGGGGTCAGAAGCCTTCTGACTAGGTCCGTGTTCGTCCCTATGATCAAGGAAGTCTTGCTGGTTCCTGGTGGGCGGGGACACACTACTGCTAAGGTGTCAAACACTTCAGTCTTCCCAGCTACGGATGGGTCAAAGGTCAGCCGTATGGGTAGGTATCCATCATAGGGGAAACTCTGAGTCCCAGTCCCCTTATCTCCAACTCTTCTATCTTCTGTATTGGCAGATGACTCAGGTATCTGTCATAGAAGTCCCTGTACAATAGGGTCACTTGTGCTCCAGTGTCTAGGAGGGCCTTCGTGTACACTCCTTCCACCTGAATAGGTACAGTAGGGGATGGACCAACCAGCTCTTCTGTGACTTTTTCTGTCCCACCAAACACACTTTCCAGGATGTCTATGTAGTCCTGGGCAGTGCAATCCTTTTTGCTTGTCTTCAGATTGCGTATGGCCTCTAAGGCACCATCTAACCACTCTTCAAATCCCTCTTCTCCCGAGGGTACAGGTGTCCTCCCTGAGAACATCCGGAGTTTCCTGTATCCCGACATTGGGTAATCCCCGGGGTCTCTTCTGCACTGAGTCACAATTTCCCCTAGGACAGCACACAGTTCTGCACTAAGGGTAGTCTGTGTGGGGCTTTCCGCGCCCTTCTGCTCTTCCTTCTTTGGGGATAGAATGGCTTTCATAGGAGAACCTTCTCCCTTGCGCGGCAGCGCATGCAGCACTTGGTAGGCCTGACCATTCGGTGCTTGTATGCTTTGGCTCCTGAACTGCTCTGGAGTCTCTTCCTTCCATTCTATTAAGGCGTATGTGTACCCAGCATCATTTCTCATGTCCATTATCCATGACTTCTGGCATGGGGATAATGACATTATGAGCTGCTTGACTGCCTCTCTCTGCCATATCCCTGGCAGTTCAATGACTGCTGCTGCGGCTGGGTCAGGGCCCATGTTGCGGACCACCGTCCCACTTCTATCGGGTCCATGCCGGTACCTTCTGGCGGCTTTTCCGCTGACTCAGGATCCCGGATTACGAGCCCCCACATGTAGCGCTACCCCCAGTTAAGAGAGCCGCTGGTTTGTTTTGGGTCCCTGAGTACAGCTCCACCAACCCCCGGCAAAATTTGCTCTACCCGCTCTGGAACAGTTAGTCAAGGGGTATGTATCTATGCACATATAAACATCACTTATACTCTAAGTGTAATGGGTATGAACTCACAAGCAGACTGCTGAAATAAGAATAATTGGCTTTACTTTGTCAGTAAGGAAAGAAATAGTAACATGCATTTAAACATATGACTCACAATACTTTAGCAGGTCCCTGCAATATGCACTTTAACATGTACGCACATATGTATCAACTAGCAATGAGGAAACGGAGCGCCAAGTGTGGCGACCGTCTGCTATGCACCTCTGAGGTGCAATAAATCTATCTGCGCCTACCTAACGGACCAGGCCTGATAGTATAAAAAGTTAATAATATAAAGCTTGGGCAAAAATGGGCAAACGCTGCATTATGCAGCTCTAGAGAGCCTGGAGCAAAATAAATAAAATAATAGGCGCAGGGCAGGCATGACAGGGTTAACTGGGTGGTGGTAGAAGAGCTGCATGAGGGAAAGGTGTAGATGGATTGGTGGAGAGGTGGTAGAGGGGAGGAGGATAGGACTTTTGCAGAGTGGGTGGTTCCTCCCCAGCTCAGTCAGCCAGGAGGAGCGAGCTTGTACAGAAGCATGGCCACTGTGGAGGATCTTTTTTCCAGACTGAGGGCCGAAGCGACGTCCAGGGGCCCTGGATGGCTGGAAGGTAGGCTAGCAGCGGCATTGGGGGAGACATCCCCAGCGGCCACAACAGCTGGTCGGGAAACGGCGCGAGCGCGGCGCTCGCGGCCACCGGACCGTTTTTCTCCAGGTCCCCTTCTCCCCCTCCCATGGGGACACACAGGCAGACTGTTAGGAGCGGCAGGACCGGTTCAGGCCCGCCCGCGAAACAGCCGGTGGTACCTGCAGCGGGGGGGGGGGGTGGCAGCCAGCGCCAGTCAGGCAGGGGGTCTGGGGGTAACAACGCCGGCAGACCTGCAGCGGTTGCTGGGCACAGAAGGAGGACTGGGACTGGAAGAGAGGCCCCTGCTCCAGGCCTTGAGTCGGCGGGGGTGGGGCTTAGGCAAGAGGCAGATGGTGTCAGTGCTGCTGGGCTTTAAACACGTGCAGCAAGCAGCTTGATTGGGATGGATGGACAGCAGGTGACAGTGGCTAATGGACAGCAGGAGGCAGCATGCAGAGGTCAGCAGGAGGCAACCGGCAGTGGCCTGGGGCAGCATTGTGGGCAGGAACGTGGAGGTTCAGGCAAGGCATTGAGGAAGTCACCGGGCGGGTCTGGCGCTTTGAGGAGGAGCAGGGAGAACCGCGGATCCCCGGCATCCAGCGACGCATATGCTGGAGGGCGGTCGGCGAGCGAGGAGGAGGTGGCTTAGGAGCGTTCGGAGGGCGAGTTGTCGCAGTCTGAGGAAGACATGCAGCAGTGGTATCTGGGCCTTCGGCTGGTGGGACCCCATCCAGGCATCATGGTAAGTCTGCACATGTTGTTTATTCTATGCCATGTAATACTGTGTGGAATGTGGGGATGGGTCAGGTGCACTCAATAGTCAATAGCGGTCAATAGTGATCGTGCCTCCCCCTCTGGCAGCGTCGGTCTCGGACCGCGCAATGGCGGAGACAGGGCTGCAGGGGTTTTTAGCAGGTTTAAAGGAACTGGTGCAGCGATTTGAACCAGGGACAGGTGGGTTTCAGGCCCCTGTGTCGGCATGGGTGGCCCCGGAAAAGGGGGTTGGGGGGACCGATGGGGTTCTAGGAAGGATCGGGGGCCAGAAGGCGACTGCGGGGGTGGCTGACAAGGAGGCGGGGCAGAAGCCCGCGGGGAAGGCTACCACTGATACATCTAAAAAACAAGATTTGGTGAGGTTGGCTGATTCAGCCAAATGCGAGGTGTATGTGTGCTTTGAGGGGCCCCTAGGGGCTCATCTAAAGCAGGAAGTCAGAGAGAAGATATGGAAAGGAGACTTCGTGGAGATTTTCGCCCTGCTACCGCTGGAAAAGTTAAATTTGGATAGGGTGAGGCCAGAGGACCACAAAAAGGAGGATGAAGAAAAGAGGAGGTATAGGCTTATCCCTAATGTGTTTACGAATTGGCTACAGGCGTTTGCTATATTGGATAGTGTGATAGAGGAGAAGAATCCGGAACATTGCTCGGCGCTGTTCTGCTATCTGGATGCCGTGGGAGAGGCCTACAGAGTTTACGGTGGAACATCATGGCTACGATATGACGAACAGTTTAGGCAGCGGAGGGCGATTCGCCCATCCTTGAGGTGGGATCATAAGGACATCTGTTTATGGATGCGCCTTATGACCTCGGCTAAGTCAGTTTTTTCAAGGGGGGCCGGTGGGTCCACTAACTCGGGGTTAGAAAAAGGGGTTGTGTTGGAAATTTAATGAGGGATCCTGCAAGTTTGGAGGGTCGTGCAAGTACAAGCACAAATGCTCTGGCTGTGCCGGTGGACATCCCATGTCCCACTGCTTCAAGCAGGGAAAAGTTAAGACAGGGGGTGCTGCAGGAAAAGGGGACAACGCCAGTGAAGGTGGAAAGGATGCGACCTTTCCTCGATAGGTACCCGGATAGGGAGACGGCAAGTTTGCTGGCTCCGAGGGGTTTAGGAACCCCGCGCAGCTGGCTACCACTCCCCCGTTAGCACGCAACCTGTGGTCAGCTTTGCAACACGTGGGGGTGGTATCTGAAAAACTACACAAGGAAGTGGCGCAGGGACGTATGGGGGGCCCCTTCCCCAGTCTTCCCATGCCAGACTTGGTGGTGTCACCCTTAGGGGTGGTGCCGAAAAAAGAGCCTAATAAATTCAGGCTCATTCATCATTTATCGTTCCCGAAGGGGGCCTCGGTTATCAATGCCATTGACCCCGAGATTTGTGCAGTTTCCTATACATCGTTTGATGCTGCGGTGTTCTGGGTAAGGAAATACGGAAAGGGATCGCTGATGGCAAAGGCCGACATAGAGTCGGCCTTCCGTCTACTGCCAGTGCATCCTGACAGCTTTCATATGCTGGGATGTCACTGGCAGGAAGATTTTTATTTGGATAGGTGCTTGCCAATGGGTTGTTCCATTTCCTGCGCGTTATTTGAAAAATTCAGTTCATTTCTGGAATGGGTGGTCCGGGACGTCGCAGGACTGAGTTCAATCATACACTATTTGGATGATTTCCTCTGCGTGGGCCCACCAGCATCGGAAATCTGCAGGGTCCTGTTGGCTACGTTGGAACATATCGCTGAGAAGTTTGGTGTTCCCTTAGCCCCGGATAAGACAGAGGGCCCGACGACTGTTCTGAGTTTCTTGGGTATTGTTTTGGATTCAGAGAAGATGGAATGCAGGCTGCCAGAGGAGAAATTGACTGCGTTGCAGGCAGAGATACGGGGGATTATGGGATTACGCAAGGTGCAGCTTATGCCGTTGCAATCGCTTTTGGGTAAGTTGAACTTTGCGTGTCGCATCTTGCCAATGGGGAGGGTATTTTGCAGACCGCTGTCAGCAAGTACCGCAGGGGTCACATCACCCAAGCGCTTAGTAAAGGCTCATAGGGATGACCTGGCGACATGGCACATGTTCCTGACTAATTTCAACGGCAGGGCGCTGTGGATGTCGGGCCCTGTTAGCAACTCTGACTTGGAATTATACACCGATGCAGCAGTTTCGGTGCCTTTTTCCAGGGAAAATGGAGCGCAGGGCAATGGCCGGAATCCTGGAAGAAGGCAGGCCTTGTGAAGAACATGTTACCGTTGGAACTGTTTCCGGTGGTACTGGCAGTGGAATTGTGGGGGGAAGCATTTTGGAATTTGAAAGTTAGGTTTCACGGGGATAATTTGGGGGTGGTCCAGGTGAACAGGGTATCTGCGGCATTGCCGCAGGTAGTTAAATTACTTAGGCACCTCGTGTTACGTTGTATGCAGTTGAACGTGTTCATCTACGCTGTGCACCTCCCGGGAGTGGAGAATGTCATCGATGATGCTCTGTCTCGCTTTCAGTGGGAGAAGTTTCGGGAGTTGGCACCGGGGGCGGAACAGTACGGGGTCCCGTGCCCGGAGTGGCTTTGGAGGATTGTCTTGGACGAGTAACAGGATGGATCAGACGGTCGGTGAGCGACACAATGTGGGCAGCGTATAACAGGGTGTGGGTTGAATGGGAGGCCTTGGTACAACAAGTCACAGATGAACGGGAAGAGCAGGACTTCCGTTTATTGGTGTTGTACTTTGTGTCCAGGAATTTGGAGGCTGGGGTGTCAGCTGCGGGGTTAGACAAGAAGTTGGCTGGGTTGGCATTTTGGTTTAAGTTCAAGGGCCTGCCTGACATGACTAAAGATTTTTGGGTGAGGCAGGCGATGAAGGGCTATAGGCGGTCTCAGCCTAACAGGGACTCGAGGTGCCCGGTTTCATTTGAGCTCCTGGGTAAGTTGGTAGGGCAGTTATTGGTTATGTGTTCATCAGCATACGAGGTTACCTTGGCGCTTGCCTTGGCATTTTTTGAGGCATCTAGGATTAGCGAGTTGGTTAGCCCCTCCAAGAAAGCACATGGGGGGTTAGGAGTGGCTGACGTGGTGTGTGAAGGAGATAGTTTGTCCATAATGCTGCGAAAATCAAAAACAGATCAGCGGGGCAAGGGTAGGACGGTGCGGGTGTTCTCGCTGCCAGCTCTATCGCGCTTTCAATTTGTGGCAGTGTGCAAAAAATGTTGGGAGGCTCTGGGTTTGGGGGGCAAAAAGTTTTCCTCTCACTCGTTTCGCATAGGGGCGGCCACTGAAGCAGTTAGATGGGGGTTGGATGAGGCTGCTGTTAAGCGAATCGGGAGGTGGGAATCTTATGTTCGTCCCCACCTGTTGATTGTGTAAGGTGGGGTTCAGGAGGGACACTTGGGAGTGTGTAATCTGTTTTTTGGCAATTATTTGATGGTTTCGGTTGTTTTCTTCTCTTCCTTTCTTATAGGAAGAACACATGGTAGTAGGCCATTCTTATGTTTGTTGGGGAGCTAGGAGAGGTGATGCTCGAATGGATGGAAGGCAACTGGGGTTCTCGAGCCAGGAGGCATATATACAGTGGTTGGGGGTGCCAGGCATGTTGTGGGGCAGGGCTGTGTCTGAGTTACATAGGTTTGCGTGCTGGGACAGACCTCCGGACGTGTATTTCACGTGGGAGGCAATGACTTGGGCCGCAGGACTATGTTGGACTTAGTCAAGGACATAAGGTTTGACTTTTGGCATCTCCGCCTTGCCTTTCCACACATGATCATAGTGTGGTCTGACATGGTGGCCAGGACATCTTGGAGGGGGGCTAGGTCTGTGGAGAAGATCAATGGGGCCCGACTGAAGGTGAATAAGGAAGTCATCGGTTTTGTGGTCAGGAATAGGGATGAGCCGAACACCCCCGGGTTCGGTTCGCACCAGAACCTTCGAACCGACCGAAAGTTTGCGCGAATTTTCGAACCCTATACGTTATAATGGACGTGAACGTTCGAAATCAAAAGTGCTAATTACGGCCAATATGCATGTTAATGTCATAAAACAGGTTTGGGGACCCGGGTCCTGCCCCAGGGGACTGAGTGCGAGCCTGTTGCCTTACGATTATGGGCCCTGGCATTTGGGGGAACAGTGCTCTTTGAGCTGCAAGCCTGGGACCCCTGAGCTGGTGATACTTGGATTCAGGTCCATGCTGGCCCCCCAATACACATAGAATCTGTATGTGTATTTGGCATATTAGCAAGAGACGCTAATGTCATGACTCATGAACTCCAGCCACCTGTGTTATGTAATTGAGTATAGTCTGGCTTGTAGAAGTGTTTCACCTATTGTTGTGTGTGCTAATTAACCCTGCAATTGAATGAAGGAGCCCAGTGTTGATTAAGATAATTAGCTCATGCTAATTAGGTTAGGCTTGAGTCATCTGTCAACTGTATATAAGTGTGACATGTCAAATAAAGATTCATTCCTGATGTACCCTACACTGGTGTTGTCTGGTGACTGGGTAAGCTAAGGGGGTCTTGGATTGTGTGGTACCGGACAGAGGAAGCAGTTACGGCGGACATCTTGGGTACGAGGTCCGTCACAATTGGCTGGCAGCGGTGGGATCGTGCTTCCTTGTCGTGAACACATCCAAACCATCACCTGGATCCAAGGCCCGGATAGCAGAGGTACAGATACGTCATCATGGAAGAGGAATTCGGAAGGAGGTTGCGAGAGATGCGGATACAGCACAGAGGACCAGTATCGGTGCAGGTCCTGCTGGGATGGTATGATTCTGTTCGCCTACAACTCTGGAAAGAAGCGCTAGCCTGTGAGCAGCGACACCAGGGAAAAGTTCTCCCCTCCATCCATGTAAGGTACTGGTCGCAGTATGAAGTACGAATGCTGTTATTGGGGGAACAACCGAAGCAGGAGTGGACAGCTGAGTTAAGCAGGCTGATCCGGGCAGAAATGCGTTTGGACGAGAGCTACAGAGCCCTCCGGTGGTATGTAGCCCAAGTGTGCCCGTGGACAGCGGATGACAGGCCCACGGAAGGCTTTGATTATAATGGCCTGGGATTGTTGTACTGGAGGCTGTCCGAGGACCCCGACTTTGGGAGTGATCTGGAGTGGCGTTTGGAGGAAATAATGGAGCACAGAGAGCAAAGATTGAACGTCTCGGAAGTGCTCTGGGCACAGGAAGATTTGGAGTTCCTGGCCGCTCAGGAATGGGAGCTTGAGATCGCCTACATACAGCTGCTAGACTCTGCTCAGCAGCAGGGTGGGGCTCCCTTTGCCTGGGACTATGAGGAAATACCAGCAGACAGCTCTGAAATCCTGGCTGAAGAGTCGGCGATGTGGCTTAGTAACAGAGTGCTTTGCCCACCTGCCCCCGCAGCTATGGACGCGGAGGTCTTATGGCGGATGCAGGAAGTGCTGACAACAGGGCAGAGCTCTGATAACCTCTGCCCAGCACCGATGGCATCTTCTAGGTTCCACGGACAGGTGGTGAACCTCTATCCCCAGCCATCAGTTGTAGAGACTGGGGATTTAATAGACTTTTCTGCTGAGGAAAAACAACCTCATGAGCCTCCATCAGAAGAGCTGGTATTAGGGCCAAACTTCACTGAGCTCTGCCCAGCACCAACGGCAGTATCCGTGGAGTTACAAGGAACTTCTCCAGCTGAAGCGCAGGTCACCGGACAGAGGGTCCAAGTCCTCTGCCCCACACCGGTGGCAGTTATGGAGGCTCAGGGTGAGAAGGTGGCAATCACTTCCCAGCAGCAGATACAGGGGGAGAAGGGAGAGGAGGTGTTTGTCGTCCCTCCCCAACAGTTGGCCAGGGTGGAGAAAGCGATCTTTCCTCCCCAGCAAAGATTTGTGCACCTGGGAGACAGTACCAGAGACATGTTGTCCCAGCAGCCAGATGAGGGAATGGAAAAGGAAGCCAGCCTCCTGCCCCAATGGTTTGCCAGAGCGGAGGATGTGGAGTCCCCAGCAGAAGTGCTGGCAACAGGGCAGAGTGCTACCCACCTCTGTCCAGCACCAGCAACAACTGTGGAGTTCCAGGAAGCCGGGGCAGTCGGCCTCTCTCCCCAACAGTTAGCTGGAGGAGATGATGTAGGGAAGCTCCTACACCCACCTGAACTGCTGGCAACGGAACAAAGTGCTGCTGGCCTCTGCCCACAACTAACAGAGGGCAGATTTCCTGTAAAGGGGGATGGGACTGCAGTCCCCACCTGTATACCCCAGGGATGCTGGGCTGTCGGCCCAGATCCCCAACAGCATGATGGAGTGAGCCCAGTCACCCTGTCTTCTCTCCAGCGGCTGAAAAGACTCCAGGGAGAAGGGCCAGTCCAGGCCTCTCCCCAGCGGCGGATATGTTCTATGAGAGAGGCAGAAGTTGGCTGGGTGAGTCGTGCTCTGTTTGGAACAATTTGTTTGGGGTACTGTGTGGGTACAGGCATTAGAGGACTGGAACCACTGACTAACTTCGGAGTCAACCCGTCTGGGGTCTCCTCCTGTGTTAGTCTCCTGCCGAAAGGGGAGAAATGTGACGGACCTAGCCGGGACACGGGCTGTTGGAGGGGACTGAGTGCGAGCCTGTTGCCTTGCGATTATGGGCCCTGGCATTTGGGGGAACAGTGCTCTTTGAGCTGCAAGCCTGGGACCCCTGAGCTGGTGATACTTGGATTCAGGTCCATGCTGGCCCCCCAATACACATAGAATCTGTATGTGTATTTGGCATATTAGCAAGAGACGCTAATGTCATGACTCATGAACTCCAGCCACCTGTGTTATGTAATTGAGTATAGTCTGGCTTGTAGAAGTGTTTCACCTATTGTTGTGTGTGCTAATTAACCCTGCAATTGAATGAAGGAGCCCAGTGTTGATTAAGATAATTAGCTCATGCTAATTAGGTTAGGCTTGAGTCATCTGTCAACTGTATATAAGTGTGACATGTCAAATAAAGATTCATTCCTGATGTACCCTACACTGGTGTTGTCTGGTGACTGGGTAAGCTAAGGGGGTCTTGGATTGTGTGGTACCGACAGAGGAGGAAGCATTTACGGCGGACATCTTGGGTACGAGGTCCGTCACAAGACTGGTGGGCACAGGAATGGGCCCTGCTGTGAGTTATTAGATCAAGATTTGTAATTGCAAGCACCTGATGAACAGGGCAGAAAAATTGGGCCTTTGGCGGTGGTGGTGGACGGTGTTGCCACAAGACTGTAGGCCCTCATAGTTACTCTTGGTGGGCGCAGGAATGGGCCCTGCTGTGAGTTATTAGATCAAGATTTGTAATTGCAAGCACCTGATGAACAGGGCAGAAAAATTGGGCCTTTGGCGGTGGTGGTGGACGGTGTTGCCACAAGACTGTAGGCCCTCATAGTTACTCTTGGTGGGCGCAGGAATGGGCCCTGCTGTGAACTATTAGATCAAGATTTGTAATTACCCGCCCCTGTTAAACAGGGGCTGAAAAATTGTGCCTTAGGCACTGGTGCTGGTGCCACAACACTGCAACCCCTCACAGATACTGTACTTGGAGCACAGCAGTCACACGTGTTGCAAAGCATTTTTTTTAAAAAATTGTAATTACCCGCCCCTGTTAAACAGGGGCTGAAAAATTGTGCCTTAGGCACTGGTGCTGGTGCCACAACACTGCAACCCCTCACAGATACTGTACTTGGAGCACAGCAGTCACACGTGTTGCGAAGCATTTTTTTAAAAAATTGTAATTACCCGCCCCTGTTAAACAGGGGCTGAAAAATTGTGCCTTAGGCACTGGTGCTGGTGCCACAACACTGCAACCCCTCACAGATACTGTACTTGGAGCACAGCAGTCACACGTGTTGCAAAGCATTTTTTAAAAAAATTGTAATTACCCGCCCCTGTTAAACAGGGGCTGAAAAATTGTGCCTTAGGCACTGGTGCTGGTGCCACAACACTGTAACCCCTCACAGATACTGTACTTGGAGCACAGCAGTCACACGTGTTGCGAAGCATTTTTTTAAAAAATTGTAATTACCCGCCCCTGTTAAACAGGGGCTGAAAAATTGTGCCTTAGGCACTGGTGCTGGTGCCACAACACTGCAACCCCTCACAGATACTGTACTTGGAGCACAGCAGTCACACGTGTTGCGAAGCATTTTTTTTTATAAAAATTGTATGTACACGCCCCTGTTAAACAGGGGCTGAAAAATTGTGCCTTAGGCACTGGTGTGGTGGCATGGATCATTGAGGAGGAGGAAGAGGATAGTCAGTGAACATAAGAGGACAGTCACTCAGCATCAGCATAGGCAGTCTTGAAGGGATGTGATATTAAAAATTATTCGGTTATATCCGCCTCAGGTGCCTGGTAGCTGGTGGTGATCCAAGACTGATTCATTTTGATGAAGGTCAGTCGATCAACCGAGGCGGTGGACAGGCACACCCTATGATCGGTGACAAATCCTCCAGCAGCACTGAATGTGCGTTCGGAAAGAACGCTGGAGGCAGGACAGGCCAGTAGCTCAATTGCATACTGTGCAAGCTCTGGCCAGTGATCCATCCTCAGGACCCAGTAAGCCAGAGGATTTTCGGTGGGAAAGGTGTCCAAGTCTGACCTTGCCCCAAGGTATTCCTGCACCATGTATATCAGACGCTGGCGATGGTTGCTGGAACCGATCATACCTTGGGGCTGCGGACTAAAAAATTGTCTGAACGCATCGGTCAGACGTCCACCTTCCCCACCGCTCCTTCTGCTACTGACCGAAGCCTCAGCAACTCGTCGCCCAGGACCAGGAGTTTGTAGCCTCCCAGTTTCTGGGAACGCGTTGCACAGACCTTTCTGCAAGGCCTCCCTGAGATGTCTCATCCTCTGCTCCCTCTGCGACGGCAAGATAAGGTCCGCAACCTTACCCTTGTACCGCGGATCAAGGAGAGTGGCCAGCCAGTAATGGTCCCTCTCCTTGATCCGAAGAACACGAGGATCCTTCCGCAGGCTTTGCAGGATCAGGGAGGCCATGCAGCGTAGGTTAGCTGAGGCATTCGGTCCGGAGTCTTCTGGGTCACTGAGGATGACATGATCGCCAGCCACCTCCTCCCAGCCACGTACAAGTCCACTGGTTTGTTGGGACTGTACATCATCCCTAAAAGACTGCTGCTGCTGATGCTGAGTGCCAGGCTCCACCTCCATGCTCACACAATCCTCCTCCTCCTCCTCCTCCTCCTCATCCTCTTCCTGTGTGATGGGTGGGACAGAAGGAACACTGTCCGGATAAAGGGGGCCTTGAGAGGCAAGGAAGTCCTCCTCTTCCTGCCTCTGTTCTGCCTCAAGTGCCCTGTCCATTATCCCACGCAGCGTATGCTCCAACAGGTGGACAAGAGGGACAGTGTCACTGATGCATGCACTGTCACTGCTCACCATCCTCGTGGCCTCCTCAAATGGTGAGAGGACAGTGCATGCATCCCTGATCATGCTCCACTGACGTGGGGAAAAAAAACCAAGCTCCCCTGACCCTGTCCTGGTGCCGTAGTCGCAAAGGTACTCATTGATGGCCCTCTGCTGCGTGTGCAGTCGCTGCAGCATGGCCAACGTTGAGTTCCACCTGGTGGGCATGTCACATATTAGGCGGTTCTTGGGCAGGTTCAGCTCCTTTTGCAGCTCAGTCAGCCGAGCACTGGCATTATAAGATCGGCGGAAATGCACACAGACTTTCCTGGCCTGCCTCAGGACATCCTGTAAGCCTGGGAACCTGCCCAAGAACCGCTGCACCACCAGGTTGAGGACGTGAGCCATGCAGGGCACATGGGTGAGCTGCCCCTGTCGCAGGGCGGAGAGGAGGTTGGTGCCATTTTCAGAAACGACCATTCCTGGCTTAAGCTGACGTGGCGTCAACCACCTCTCGGCCTGCCCCTGCAGAGCTGCCAGAACCTCTGGCCCAGTGTGGCTCCTGTCCCCCAAACACACCAGCGCAAGCACGGCATGGCATCTTTTTGCCTGCGTACTTGCGTAGCCCCTTGTACGCCTACGGAGCACCGCTGGTTCCAAGGACAGAGCACTGGAGGAAGAAGAAGAGGAGGGGGTGGAGGAGAGAGGTGTGTCACAACCAGTAGCAGTAGTAGCGTTTTGGAGGCGTGGTGGCGGAACAACCTCCAACACTACTGCACCTTGTCCTGCATCCCTCCCAGCTGCCAATAGAGTGACCCAATGGGCCGTGAAAGAAAGGTAACGTCCCTGTCCATGCCTGCTGGACCATGAATCAGCGGTAATATGCACCTTACCGCTGACCGCCCTGTCCAGCGAGGCATGGACATTGCCCTCCACATGCCGGTAGAGAGACGGAATCGCCTTCCGTGAGAAAAAGTGGCGTTTGGGAACCTGCCACTGAGGAACCGCACATTGAACAAACTCACGGAAGGGGGCCGAGTCTACCAACTGAAAAGGCAGCAGTTGAAGTGCTAGCAATTTAGCCAGGCTAGCATTCAACCGCTGGGCATGTGGATGGCTGGGAGTGTACTTCTTTCTACGGTCCAGCAGCTGGGGCAGGGAAATTTGCCTGCTGCAATCGGACGTCGGTGTACTGCAAGTACTTGGTTGTGACACACCTAATTCTACACCTTCAGTCCTCTCAGAGCAGCTTTCAGAGAGGACTGAAGGTGTAGTGGGGATGGAGATCCCAGCTGAGGAGGAGCAAGGAGAGGTCCGCTTAGTTCTTTGGTGTGGGTCTTTTATGTGTGCCTGCCAACGAGCTGCATGGCAGGTCGCCATATGTCTGGTCATGCTTGTGGTGCCCAAGCGGCTGATGTTTTGGCCACGCGAGATACGCTTGAGACAAATATTGCAAATAGCAGTGGTGCGATCTGATGCACTCGTCTCAAAAAAGGCCCACACCAAAGAACTTTTCTGATAACGTGCAGAGGCAGCGCCCTGCACAGGCGGAGCTCTGCGGTGTTGTACAGTTGCTGTGCTGGCCTCTACCTGGCCTCCAGGGGGCATCCTGCCTCGTTGGACATGTGACGCCGCATCCTCCTCCTCCTCGTCCTCCTCCTCATCCTCTCTCCCTTCAGGCACCCACGTGGAGTCAGTGACCTCATCATCCCCTCCCTCTTCACCACTAGAGCAAACCTGGCAGTAAGCTGCAGCTGGTGGAACAGTACTGCCAGATTCCTCAAGCTGGGTATCATCATCCGAGCCTTCGAATCGTTGGGCATCCTCCTGGAGCATGTACCCAACACTGTGCTCAAAGAGTTCGGGGGACTCCTCAGGAGGACATGGTGGGTCTAGGGAAGGGGTGGCTGATGATGCTCTGCCAGTACCCTGAGCCTGGGTGAGAGAGGATGAGGAGGATGAGGAGGGCTTGGTCATCCATTCTACCAAGCCTTCAGCATGATGCGGCTCCACATGTCCAGCTGCCGAAAACAAAGACGCGCGTGTCCCATGGCCACGTGCTGATGACGATGCACGACCACGTCCACGGCCACGGCCACGTCCACTAGAAACAGAGCCTGCCTGCCCTGTGTTCTTGGCTCTGCACGCTCTGCCTCCCCTTGGCGGTCTTCCAGCCATTGTAGTCGGTAGTCCTGTGGGTGCTGCTGAGAAGAATATATAGGAGCTCTGTGTGATGCCACTAACACACTAGAAGTCCTATGGGTGCTTCTGCAAAGAAAATAGAGGAGCTCTGTGTGATGCCACTAACACACTAGAAGTCCTATGGGTGCTGCTGAGAAGAAAATATAGGAGCTCTGTGTGATGCCACTAACACACTAGAAGTCCTATGGGTGCTTCTGCAAAGAAAATAGAGGAGCTCTGTGTGATGCCACTAACACACTAGAAGTCCTGTGGGTGCTTCTGCAAAGAAAATAGAGGAGCTCTGTGTGATGCCACTAACACACTAGAAGTCCTGTGGGTGCTGCTGAGAAGAAAATATAGGAGCTCTGTGTGATGCCACTAACACACTAGAAGTCCTATGGGTGCTTCTGCAAAGAAAATAGAGGAGCTCTGTGTGATGCCACTAACACACTAGAAGTCCTGTGGGTGCTTCTGCAAAGAAAATAGAGGAGCTCTGTGTGATGCCACTAACACACTAGAAGTCCTGTGGGTGCTGCTGAGAAGAAAATATAGGAGCTCTGTGTGATGCCACTAACACACTAGAAGTCCTATGGGTGCTTCTGCAAAGAAAATAGAGGAGCTCTGTGTGATGCCACTAACACACTAGAAGTCCTGTGGGTGCTGCTGAGAAGAAAATATAGGAGCTCTGTGTGATGCCACTAACACACTAGAAGTCCTATGGGTGCTTCTGCAAAGAAAATAGAGGGGCTCTGTGTGATGCCACTAACACACTAGAAGTCCTATGGGTGCTTCTGCAAAGAAAATAGAGGAGCTCTGTGTGATGCCACTAACACACTAGAAGTCCTGTGGGTGCTGCTGAGAAGAAAATATAGGAGCTCTGTGTGATGCCACTAACACACTAGAAGTCCTATGGGTGCTTCTGCAAAGAAAATAGAGGAGCTCTGTGTGATGCCACTAACACACTAGAAGTCCTGTGGGTGCTTCTGCAAAGAAAATAGAGGAGCGCTGTGTGATGCCACTAACACACTAGAAGTCCTGTGGGTGCTGCTGAGAAGAAAATATAGGAGCTCTGTGTGATGCCACTAACACACTAGAAGTCCTATGGGTGCTTCTGCAAAGAAAATAGAGGAGCTCTGTGTGATGCCACTAACACACTAGAAGTCCTGTGGGTGCTGCTGAGAAGAAAAATATAGGAGCTCTGTGTGATTCCACTAACACACTAGAAGTCCTATGGGTGCTTCTGCAAAGAAAATAGAGGAGCTCTGTGTGATGCCACTAACACACTAGAAGTCCTATGGGTGCTTCTGCAAAGAAAATAGAGGAGCTCTGTGTGATGCCACTAACACACTAGAAGTCCTGTGGGTGCTGCTGAGAAGAAAATATAGGAGCTCTGTGTGATGCCACTAACACACTAGAAGTCCTATGGGTGCTTCTGCAAAGAAAATAGAGGAGCTCTGTGTGATGCCACTAACACACTAGAAGTCCTGTGGGTGCTTCTGCAAAGAAAATAGAGGAGCTCTGTGTGATGCCACTAACACACTAGAAGTCCTGTGGGTGCTGCTGAGAAGAAAATATAGGAGCTCTGTGTGATGCCACTAACACACTAGAAGTCCTATGGGTGCTTCTGCAAAGAAAATAGAGGAGCTCTGTGTGATGCCACTAACACACTAGAAGTCCTGTGGGTGCTTCTGCAAAGAAAATAGAGGAGCTCTGTGTGATGCCACTAACACACTAGAAGTCCTGTGGGTGCTGCTGAGAAGAAAATATAGGAGCTCTGTGTGATGCCACTAACACACTAGAAGTCCTATGGGTGCTTCTGCAAAGAAAATAGAGGAGCTCTGTGTGATGCCACTAACACACTAGAAGTCCTGTGGGTGCTTCTGCAAAGAAAATAGAGGAGCTCTGTGTGATGCCACTAACACACTAGAAGTCCTGTGGGTGCTGCTGAGAAGAAAATATAGGAGCTCTGTGTGATGCCACTAACACACTAGAAGTCCTATGGGTGCTTCTGCAAAGAAAATAGAGGAGCTCTGTGTGATGCCACTAACACACTAGAAGTCCTTGGGTGCTTCTGCAAAGAAAATAGAGGAGCTCTGTGTGATGCCACTAACACACTAGAAGTCCTGTGGGTGCTGCTGAGAAGAAAATATAGGAGCTCTGTGTGATGCCACTAACACACTTAGAAGTCCTATGGGTGCTTCTGCAAAGAAAATAGAGGAGCTCTGTGTGATGCCACTAACACACTAGAAGTCCTGTGGGTGCTTCTGCAAAGAAAATAGAGGAGCTCTGTGTGATGCCACTAACACACTAGAAGTCCTATGGGTGCTTCTGCAAAGAAAATAGAGGAGCTCTGTGTGATGCCACTAACACACTAGAAGTCCTGTGGGTGCTTCTGCAAAGAAAATATAGGAGCTCTGTGTGATGCCACTAACACACTAGAAGTCCTGTGGGTGCTGCTGAGAAGAAAATAGAGGAGCTCTGTGTGATGCCACTAACACACTAGAAGTCCTATGGGTGCTTCTGCAAAGAAAATAGAGGAGCTCTGTGTGATGCCACTAACACACTAGAAGTCCTGTGGGTGCTTCTGCAAAGAAAATAGAGGAGCTCTGTGTGATGCCACTAACACACTAGAAGTCCTGTGGGTGCTGCTGAGAAGAAAATATAGGAGCTCCGTGTGATGCCACTAACACACTAGAAGTCCTATGGGTGCTTCTGCAAAGAAAATAGAGGAGCTCTGTGTGATGCCACTAACACACTAGAAGTCCTGTGGGTGCTTCTGCAAAGAAAATAGAGGAGCTCTGTGTGATGCCACTAACACACTAGAAGTCCTGTGGGTGCTGCTGAGAAGAAAATAGAGGAGCTCTGTGTGATTCCACTAACACACTAGAAGTCCTATAGGTGCTTCTGGGAAGAAAATATAGGTCTGTGTGATGGGACTAACACACTTCAAGTCCTATAGGTGCTTCTGGGAACAAAATATAGGATCTCTGTGTGATGGGACTAACACACTTCAAGTCCTATAGGTGCTTCTGGGAACAAAATATATGATCTCTGTGTGATGGGACTAACACACTTCAAGTCCTATAGGTGCTTCTGGGAAGAAAATATAGGTCTGTGTGATGGGACTAACACACTTCAAGTCCTATAGGTGCTTCTGGGAACAAAATATAGGATCTCTGTGTGATGGGACTAACACACTTCAAGTCCTATAGGTGCTTCTGGGAACAAAATATATGATCTCTGTGTGATGGGACTAACACACTTCAAGTCCTATAGGTGCTTCTGGGAAGAAAATATAGGTCTGTGTGATGGGACTAACACACTTCAAGTCCTATAGGTGCTTCTGGGAACAAAATATAGGATCTCTGTGTGATGGGACTAACACACTTCAAGTCCTATGGGTGCTTCTGGGAAGAAAATGTAGGTCTGTGTGATGGGACTAACACACTTCAAGTCCTATAGGTGCTTCTGGGAACAAAATATATGATCTCTGTGTGATGGGACTAACACACTTCAAGTCCTATAGGTGCTTCTGGGAACAAAATATATGATCTCTGTGTGATGGGACTAACACACTTCAAGTCCTATGGGTGCTTCTGGGAACAAAATATATGATCTCTGTGTGATGGGACTAACACACTTCAAGTCCTATAGGTGCTTCTGGGAAGAAAATATAGGTCTGTGTGATGGGACTAACACACTTCAAGTCCTATAGGTGCTTCTGGGAACAAAATATATGATCTCTGTGTGATGGGACTAACACACTTCAAGTCCTATAGGTGCTTCTGGGAAGAAAATATATGATCTCTGTGTGATGGGACTAACACACTTCAAGTCCTATAGGTGCTTCTGGGAACAAAATATATGATCTCTGTGTGATGGGACTAACACACTTCAAGTCCTATAGGTGCTTCTGGGAAGAAAATATAGGTCTGTGTGATGGGACTAACACACTTCAAGTCCTATAGGTGCTTCTGGGAACAAAATATATGATCTCTGTGTGATGGGACTAACACACTTCAAGTCCTATAGGTGCTTCTGGGAAGAAAATATAGGAGCTCTGCCTGCCTGCCACGAACACACTACAAGTCCTATAGGTGGTTCTGGGAACAAAATATAGGAGCTCTGCCTGCCTGCCAGGAACACACTACAAGTCCTATAGGTGCTTCTGGGAACAAAATATAGGAGCTCTGCCTGCCTGCCAGGAACACACTACAAGTCCTATAGGTGCTTCTGGGAACAAAATATAGGAGCTCTGCCTGCCTGCCAGGAACACACTACAAGTCCTATAGGTGCTTCTGGGAACAAAATATAGGAGCTCTGCCTGCCTGCCACGAACACACTACAAGTCCTATAGGTGCTTCTGGGAACAAAATATAGGAGCTCTGCCTGCCTGCCACGAACACACTACAAGTCCTATAGGTGCTTCTGGGAACAAAATATAGGAGCTCTGCCTGCCTGCCACGAACACACTACAAGCCCCTCTTTCTAAATCAATTTTTGTAAATGAATCTATCTAACTCAATCTCTCTAAGTAAATCTCTCTAACTAACTAAATCCAGCAGAGTGTCACAGATCTATCCTGCTCTATCTACGCCGGAACAGCATGTGACCGGTGCAGACGGCGTGGCGGCCTTTTAGGGGGGGGGGGGCGTGTACTAAAGCCCCTGAGCTGTAATTGGCTACAGGCGTCCTGCCTGTAGCCAATTATGGCTCTTCGAGTTTCCGGGGCTGTGATTGGCCAAGCATGCGGGGTCACAGTGCATGCTTGGCCAATCATCAGCCAGCAATGCACTGCGCCGGCCGCGCCGGCCGCAATGCATTGCGGGGCCGCTCGCATCACACGAACGTGATGCGAGCGGCCAAAATAGTTCTGGGCTCGCCGAGCGAGCGAACGCCCGGTGCTCGATGCGAACGTGGGTTCGCATCGAGCACCGGGCCCATCCTTAGTCAGGAATGGAGGGCTGGCTATACGACACTGGGAATTAGAGGTGGACACCTGGCGGTACCTGAAAAGAGATGGTGTACACCTGACGGATGTGGGGACTGACTTGTGGTCCTTGGGTCTGCAGGATGGTATACAGCGAGCTTTGAGGTTGTGGCAGGGCACACAAGGGTAAGGTTTTGCCCTTGTGCGCTGTGGCATGGTGTTGGTCTGTGCGGATGAAGGATTTACCCCAGATATTGAAGTTCGGGACCTATCGGTGGTATGGTACCAGACAAAATCCCTGGTCTCCTCCATGGGCCATAATCAGTGGGTAGAAAGCTAGCCCATAGTCCCTTCCAAAAGCCCCTATCCTGGTTGGGTCTGTCACACTCTCCCCCATTAGTACTTTATTTAAGCCAGGAGATGTACTCAGTCTGAAGGCCAGCATCATTAATTTAACAAACTTCTTCTGAGCCAAAACTGTCCTGGACTGGTCCCAGTTTGTGACTGGACAGTAGGGATGAGCCGAACACCCCCCTGTTCGGTTCGCACCAGAACCTGCGAACAGACCTAAAGCTCGTGTGAACTTTAAAACCCTATTAAAATCTATGGGACTCGAACGTTCAAAATCAAAAGTTTTAAGCCTGGGTTTCCCCAATGACGTACGGGTGACCCCGCCCCCTCTGATGTAACGCAGGTTCCCGTTACATCAGAGGGGCGGGGTCACCCGTACGTCACAGGGGAATACCAGCTTCCCCCTTGCATTGCGTCAGAGGGGGGTGGGGTCAGGTAACGGAGTGGCCCGGTCCTCCTCTGCAGACGGATTTCCCTCAGTGTCTCCGTGGAGACAGGACACGCAGCGCTGGACGTTGGAAGAGATCAGCCATTGTTGGACCCCGGAGAAGAGACCACCCGTCGCTGGATAGCAAGAGTGGATTACCACCGCTGGAATCTTTTTTTTATTTTTTTTATTTTTAATAAAGGACTTTTCCCAACGGTGTCTGTGTGTTTTTTTTAAATGTTTACACTTTCTTTGTACCCCCTTACCATTTCAAACAGGGGAGGCGGGATCTGGGGGTCCCCTTGTTAAAGGCGGCTTCCAGATTCTGATAAGCCCCCCACCCGCAGACCCCCACAACCACCGACAAGGGTTGTGGGGAAGAGACCCTTCTCCTCATCAACATGGGGACATGGTGCTTTGAGGGGTCACAGACCCCCAAAGCATCCTCCTAATGTTGAGGGCATGTGGCCTGTTACGGTTCAGGAGGGGGGACGCTCTCTTGTCCCCCCCTCTTTTCCTGCGGCCTGCCATGTTGCGTGCTCGGATAAGGGTCTGGTATGGATTTTGAGGGGGACCCACACGCCATTTTTTTTCTAAAATTTGGCCTGGAGTTCCCCTTAAAATCCATGCCAGATCTGAAGGGTCTGGTATGGATATTTAGGGGGATCCCCACATCATTTTTTTTTTTAATTTGGCCTGGAGTTCCCCTTAATATCCATACCAGACCTGAAGGGCCTGGTAATTGAATTTAGGGGGCCCCCACGCTTTTTTTTTTATCAATGACTTTCAATGACTGTTCTCTGTATTACGGGAGACGGCAATATATTATAGCCGCGAGTGATTTTAAATAGCTTTTTTTTCCTGCAAAAATGACACTTTGTGCAGGGACAGTTCTAAGCACGGGAAACATGCGCCCCTTTACATGCATACTATACACACCCCCCAGGTACGAAATTTAAAGGAATATTACACTTTTATTGTTTCACTTTAAGCATTATTAAAATCACTGCTCCTGAAAAAACGTCAGTTTAAAAAAAAAAAAAAATTGCATTGATACATGTCCCCTGGGGCAGGACCAAGGTCCCCAAACACTTTTTATGACAATAACTTGCATATAGGCTTTTAAAATTAGCACTTGAGATTTCTCCCATAGACTTTTACAGGGTGCTTGCGGCTTTTCGAATTTGCCGCGAACACCCCAAATTGTTCGCTGTTCGGTGAACAGGCGAACAGGCAATGTTCGACTTGAACTCGAAGCTCATCCCTACTGGACAGTGAAAGCAGAAGCAGAATAGTGTTAGGCTGCTTCTGCTGATACTTTCTTTCACACTCCAGCCATGCTGTACAGGAACTGCAATAGGCCAATACCAGGTTATATTCAGGTAATTACAGTGCTTTTTATGTTTTAGTTATGATTATAGTGTTGCAGTGCCTATTATATCTGCTTAGAGTTCAGCTTTAAATTTATGTGGAATTGAATGCAACATTTGGACCTAGACCAAGACCTAGACTGTGTCCATAGAAATCCCAAGGGGCTGAAGAGAAATATGCTATGTTAGCACTTCCACCCTGTCCCATTTTCACCTTGTTAAAAGAACGAGAACACAGAGAGTCTTTCTAACCCCAAATATCTTGGAGAGTATCAGATGCCAGAGAGGACAAAATCAATAAACATTCTCAACAGAATTAATACTGGTGGGATATGTAAAAAATGCAGATCTAAATAATGTATTGTTTTTAAAAAAGTAATTATATATTTAAAGAGGACTAAAGGTCCACAAGGAAATCTTCGAGGAGGATCAGTAATGAACAGCTTTAAATTGGTTAAATAGAAAATGAATAAACCCTCTGACATACTATAAAATTAAAATGACAACGTTGTCATACCAGACAAGAAAGCAGCTGCAGACACGTACGCACTCCACACATTCATCACACAGTTATCCAACCCAACAGTATAGTCACAGTGGCACTAGTGCAAGAGGCTGCTGAGGGAATTCAAATGTGAATATAAAGCTGGCTGGGCTAGTTTGGTTACCGCAGCAGATAATTTTTTGGTTCCAAAGGCAGTGTGTGGCTAGACGTGGTAGAGAGTATACTTGGGGTGGATAGATGGCTGAACCCGCTAAAACAGAGCCCATCAGTGGTACATATACATAATATAGCCGTGGGTTCAAGCGGGTGCTGGTGGGAGTGGTGTGCGTGCAGTATGACACTAGGAAGCCGGCTGCATGTGGGTGAGTGGGTGTCCTGTGGACAGTACACACAGTGCAGGTCAATGCAATCTCACCACTCCCTGGCCACGCTGGAAGGCTTCTAAAGCCTTATGGACGAAATCCACATGGACATATTCTGCCAAGCACACTTCATTTGTGCCGCGTATAGCCCTTTAAAAACTTCAGAGCTCTGAAGAAGCTTGTGTGACGAGCGAAACACATCAGCACGGCATCAATACCCATGTAACGTCCATTTCTAGACCAGACCCTGCAGACACTCACATCCACATCATCCATCTGCGGACAGATACTGAACACACGGAGCGGCACGAACGAAGTGTGCTTTGCAGATTACTTCTATGTGGATTTTGTCCATGAGGCATTAGGAGCCACTTCATAATAAAAATCAATCAATAAACGTGTCAATTTATATCTCCAAAGACATCAATATAGTGTATATCCATGCATTAAAGAGGAAGTAAACCCTAATGGGTTTTACTTCCTCTTTTTTCCCCTGCTTTCCCCTGCAAAGTAAAAGCATAATGGGCTAGTATGCATCGCATCATAGCCCATTATGTGGCACTTAACTGCAAACAAAGCCCGTGTTGTCCCCGATGGTGGCTGCATCCATCTTCGCCCCTCTTCCATCCGGGGCCGCGGACTCCGGCTCTGTGACTGGCCGGAGTCGCGTGACATCACTCCTGCACATGCGCACGTGAGCTGGCAGTCATGGTACTTGCTAGTGAAGAAACAGCACGGAGGGCTTAACCTCTAGAGATCCGCGCTATAGCTGAATGGCGGCTACAGCACGGACCTACATTGCTTGGACTATATCCATTGACGTCCCGTGCACGAGCTGCCTGCGCGCCCCCTGAAAGGCGCACGTTGCGCTCTGTGATCAGCGAGTCCATGAGACTCGCTGAATCACAGATTGGAGTAAGGGGTCGATCCCGACCCCTTACCACGTGATCAGCTGTCAGCCAATGACAGCTGATCATGTGATGTCAACACAGCCAGTAATCAGCTATTTTTTCTCCTCGCGCTAATAGCGCAAGGAGAAAAAAAAAAGCCGATCACCGGCGGCAGTGAGAGGGACATTAGTCCTGATCACTGTGATGTGCCCCAGCTCCTCATTGCCTCCCACAAGTGCCGCCTACCAGTGCCCACCAGCGCCACCTGTCAGTGCCCACAAGTGCCACCTGTCAGTGCCCACAAGTGCCATCTGTCAGTGCCCACAGTGCCACCTATCAGTGCCCACAATCAGTGCCTGAACAATGCTGCACATCATTGCCACCTATCAGTGCCCATCAGTGTCACCTACCAGTGCCCAACAGTGCCCATCAGTGCCACCTATCAGTGCCCATCAGTGCCATCTATCAGTGCCCATCAGTGCCATCTATCAGTGGTACCTATCAGTGCCCATCTGTGCCACCCATCCGTGCCAACCATCAGGGCCCATCAGTGCCATCTTATCAGGGGCCATCAGTGCCGCCTTATCTGTGCCCATCAGTACCGACTTATCTGTCCCCATCAGTGCCACCTTATCTGTGCCTATCAGTGCTGCCTTAACTGTGCCTATTAGTGCCCATTAGGGCAGCCTATCAGTGCCCACCAGTGCAGCCTCATCAGCGCATGTCAATGAAGCAGAAAAATTACCTGTTTGCAAAATTTTATAACAAACTATTAAACATGATTTTTTTTTTTTTTTTCACATTTTTCAATTTTTTTTGTTTGTTTAGCAAAAAATAAAAACCCCAGCTGTAACTAAATACCACCAAAAGAAAGCTCTATTTGTGGGGGAAAAAATGATAAAAAATTAATTTGGGTACAGTGTTGTATGACCGCGCAATTGTCATTCAAAGTGCGTAAGCGCTGAAAGCTGAAAATTGGTCTGGACAGGAGGGGGGTTTAAGTGCCCAGTAAGCAAGTGGTTAAAACCCACCCTGTCATCTGTAAACCACACCCCTTCCTCCTTAGGCTCCACCTTTCCTCTCTGTACATTAAAAGTGGGTACCAAGTGTCTACTTGTAAGCTCCTTGAGGGCAGGGACCGATGTGAATGTACAATGCAGGGCTCAAAATTTTAAGCCCTGAGTAGGGATAAGCCGAACACCCCCCGGTTCGGTTTGCAGCAGAACATGTGAACAGGCAAAAAATTTGTTCGAACACGCGAACACTGTTAAAGCCCCATACACACGCTCGGACAATCCGCGGACCAGGTCGGTCGGACTTTGTCCGACGTACTTTGTCCGATGTTGGTGTTGCGTACACACGGTCGGACTACGTTGTCGGAATATCCGGTCTGCAAGAACGTCGTGACGTAAGTCGTCGTCCACGAGATTACAAAAGGGAAGTTCAGCACCACGTCAGGCACCCGTTGGGCTCCTTCTGCTGATCCCGTGTTTATCGAGAGTTAGTGGAAGTTTGGTGACTTAAGATTCGCGCTTCTCAGTTTTCTGACTCAGATCGTTACTGCTCTTCAGTTTGTGCTTGTCGTGCGTATCTGTTTACTAGTGCGTGTAGTCAGTTCGCATTTGTTGGTCATTGCGGCCTATATCTTGATATAGGACGCTTTGATTTGCACTGCTTATTGTCTGCTCGTTGCTGGTATTCATTTCGTTCTTTCAGGCCTTGCTGTTTATCGGTGCTTTCTGTTTGTCCGTTCTGACCAGCCGACCTTTTGTGACCTTCTGAGCGATGTTTCCCGTGCGTACTCGTCGCCGAGTTCGTGCTGTACGCGGAATTGGTGTCGGGCTTTTAGCTTTGACCCAAGACCCGTCCATGAACAGAGTGACGAGGAGTATGTGGACCAAGAATTGGTTGCTTCAGCGTGATCAGTTCTCGCACATGCCTTTGCTTCGTGAGATCCGGGAGAATAATCCTGATGATTTCAGGAACTTTCTCAGGATGACGGACCCCGATTTTCACCGTCTTTTGGCTTTGCTGACCCCCTTTATCAGCCGGCAGGATACCTGCATGAGACAAGCCATTACTCCGGAGCAGAGGCTTGTTGCTACGTTGAGGTACTTGGCGACAGGGAGAAGTCTTCAGGATTTGAAGTTCTCTTCAGGTATCTCTCCCCAGGCCCTGGGACTCATTATTCCAGAGACCTGTTCTGCCATCATCGAGGTCCTGCAGGAGGACTATATTAAGGTAACATTTCTACTTTACTATTCCCTTCTATGTATGCTCTGTTTGCTAATGACTTGTATTTTTGACCTCCTTCCCTAATTACCATGATTGCAATATGCTCTAATATGCTGTGCCCCTTTTCTCCTTCATGCATTTTTCCCTTCACTTACCTCCCCAGCATGCTCCTCTGCCCCAATAGACACCTATGGCCTAGTCACTTAAGCAATGTCTTTTGTCTGCTGCATAGTATTGTTTGCCCCAAAACACCCCCTAAAATATGCACAAATGTTTGCTGTGTGGTTTACTTCATGTAGAGCCCCCTTTTTTTTTTCTTTTGGTGGGGGGGGGGGGGGAACTCATTAGGAACCCCCTCCCCCAACTGCTCTGTCAGATGGTACCAATCCTTTATCTGCTGGCTTTCCCAAGGTCCATACACACTATATACCTACCTCTTTATAGTGCGCATCTTTAGGGATGAATTCAGCAAAGCATGTAGTGCAAGGGGCTGCCTCCATACATTCCATTTCCTATTTTTTGTTCTTCTTTCCCTCCTATTAGCTGGCTTGGTAATTTAATAATGTCACACTGTGCCTGCCTTTTTTTTGGGGGGGGGGGGGGGGGGGGGGGTTGAAATGTTATTTGATGTTTCCTGTGGCCTGCCAATAGTGTTAAGTACAGAGGGTCTGGCCAAACTAGCCCACATTATTGACCCATTTGCCAATCAATGAAGTGCAGAGGGTTAGCTGTCCTCCACCCCCCCCCCCCCCCCAAAACCCCTAGTTATTGCCAATGGCCCATCAGAAGTGGGGGGATTGATGGGGGGGTGAGTAATCTGTGAAGGGGAGCCTCTACTTTTCTGTGCAAATACTTTCCAGCCTCCAATTTTATACAATGCTCTTGTTCCAAGATGTTGATTGTCTAATCTGCTTGCAATGTTTAGGTGCAAAGTGACTAATTTTTTTTTCTTGTTTCACTCCACAGTTCCCTTCCACGCCACAGGAATGGCAGACTGTGGCCTCCCACTTTGCCAGCCGTTGGGATTTTCCTAACTGCGGAGGGGCAATTGATGGGAAACACGTCCGCATCGTCCCACCGCCCAACTCGGGGTCCTACTATTATAATTATAAAGGGTTTAATAGTGTAG
The DNA here is from genome assembly GCA_028564925.1 of Lithobates sylvaticus. NCBI lineage: Eukaryota > Metazoa > Chordata > Amphibia > Anura > Ranidae > Lithobates > Lithobates sylvaticus. The sequence continues at coordinate 174,171,023 of CM053033.1, forward strand.
TGATGTTGGCGGTGGTGTCGGCAACATACGAGTTTATGTATGTGGACGTGGGGATGAACGGCCGGATATCGGATGGTGGGGCCATTACGCACACGGAGTTCTACTGGCGTCTCCAAAGTGGCAGTCTGTGCTTGCCACCTCCAGAGGAGAATGCCGAAGGACTCCCCTTCGTCTTTGTCGCAGATGAAGCGTTTGCGTTGACTCCCCATGTGATGAGGCCGTTCCCGATGAGGACCCTCACCCCGGACCAGAGGGTCTTCAACTACAGGCTGTCCAGAGCCAGAAGAGTTGTGGAGAACGCTTTTGGCATCCTGGCCAGCCGCTTCCGCCTGTTCCTGACGGCATTTAACTTGGCGGAATACAAACTGAACCACATAGTTCTTGCCTGTTGCATATTGCACAACTTCCTCAAAAGACATAACAGGAACTATGTGGTGCCCGTTGGCCCAGATGTGGAGGGCCCTCCAAATGCCGAACTCACAGCCCTTCGAGTGGCACGTCCAGGCTTGCCCCCTCTAAATGCCCGTGTGGTCCGGGACCAATATATGCAGTACTTTGTGGGTAGGGGGGCCATTGCTCTGCCTGACGATGTGTGAGAGGCATTTTTTAATAAATCTGATATTTTAACCAACCTATGATTTCTTGTCATTTCAGTCTTCTTTTTAGCTTATTTTACTTTGACATTTTTTCCCTTTGCCTTCGACAGTGGGAATGCACTTTCTGGGCAAAAGGAGGTAACAGTCTCTTCTTCCCAAAAAGATTATTCTCATGTTGTGTGTTTGCTACCTAATCTTTGGTCTAGAGAAGGTTTGTACTGCATAACTGACACACAAAATACTCCTTTTCATCACCAGGTCTGACATGTGTGTATTCTCCAAAATGCTGTGCTCCGTGTTTTCGTACAAAGCACTGTGGGTGTCATTTACATAAGTCAAATCCGCTATGCTCTACAAGTGCATTGAAAAAGTTCACAGGGAAAGAAAATTGGAGTGCAAAGTGGATTTGCCTTTAGTAAATAACACCCATTGCCCCCCATATCCTTTTCATTTTACATAGATAATGCATTGTGTTTTTTAAATAAGGAAGCCAGACATTTAGAAAAATAAAAGTTTACTAGGAAAACATTCCCAAGTGCGTTTACAATCTTCACGCCAAAACTGACAACATCTTGGTTATTTACAACATTGTTTACAAACATTCCGCAATTGGTAAAACCAGGCATGGAGCAAACCAGAACCTAGGAACTTGGAAAGTTCAACTTTGTAAAGTGAAGACAAGATCAGACATGACTATATGTTCAAAGTGTGTTTGATCTTGCCTTCATCACATGGGGGGGTCACCCCCGAAAAGTGGAAATTTGGAACATGCACACAATTTGGGTCTGAAAATGGTCATTAGATGGGAAAACACATGCCTAGAAGCTTCAAAAGTGCCATTTTCCATCATGGGGATGAATGGACGTTTTTTGGGGGTGCAACCCCTTCACCACAACCACTTTCGTAGTTCGTAAAGTGTTTGCACCCCCAAAAAAACGTGGCCATTCATCCACCATGGTGGGAGCTAGCACATGTGGACACAATGTGTGCATGTTCCAAATTTCAGACAGTTTTTAAGTTGCAAATGTGTTCAGAAGCAGGCACAAATGTGTGTTAATTACTTGGTGCGTTTTCATATTTTTCCTAAAACATCAATGATGTTCTTCAATTTTTGTTGAACATCATTGATGTTTTGCTTTATGTAATCTAGATCTCGATTGCAGACCATTATCTCTCCGATGAGTACGTGGGCACTCTCTGTGGTAAAGTGCGATTTTTCTTCCACAACATCCACGTCACCTAAAAACCACAAACAAACAAAAATGGGGTGTTGGAAATGAGGCAGCCATACATGGATTAGCTTACCAGTAGCTGTGTTCTCCCACACTCACCTGTTGTGGTGACAATTTCTCCAAGTTCGATGATCTCTCCTTCCTCCTCCTCCTCCTCCTCTGCTTCTGCTCTTTCCCCTTTTTTGGGAGGTGTTGGTTTGGGGGTTCCCTCAGACGGCCCAAGTTTTCGCTCCCCTATGAGAATGTCCAAAAGGAAGATTTAGCAACACAAGCTATTGAGGGCAGAAATAGGAAATGACAAACATTGCTTGAAAGTGACGGACACTATTTTAGTTTGGCCAGTTACAAATGTCAACTACATGAATGTAGTCACTTTGTAAAGGTGCTAAACTGACTAGCTTTTTGGTAAAAGTTTGTGTGATGGAGACCCCCCTCTAGTATCCACTGGAGCACATGTGTGGAAAAGCATAATAAAAAGGGGGTTTGGGTGTCCCAGCACTAGTGCTCTAGAGTCCAGATGGGTAAACAGCTACTGAGTGACCTCTCCTTTACATTGAATAAATTGGCTTTACATTCTTGATGACATTTCTAGTGAGAACAAACTTCCTTTCCCCAAAAAAAAACACCAAACATCGTATTATAAGTGGGCGACCGATCGAGGTTGCGTACGATCGAATGGACACACACACGACCATGACAGTGGCAGAAAGATCGAGGCTGAGTACGATCGAATGCACAGACGAACATGAAAGTGGCCATTTTGGAATGTACAACTTTGTAAAAATCAAACCACATGGAGCAGTATGCAAGCAAGAAATCAAACACAAAACACAACTACTTACTTTTTTGAAGAATTCTCTTGATCTTTCTGTACTGATCGGCCTCCCTCAGTTTCAGGTCTGACCAGCGTTTCCTCAGTTGCTCCTTGGATCGTTGTACCCCAAAATGATTGTACAGCCTTCTCACAACTTTAGACATGATCTTGGCCTTGCGGACATTGGGGTTGAGGTAAGGCCCATACTTCCCATCATAGTCGCTCCTCTTTAATATGTCCACCATCTCCAACATTTCTCCAAATGACATATTGGAGGCCTTGAATTTCAGGCTCCGGGATCGGGACGTTTCTGCCTCCGGACTTTCCTCGTCCTCCTCCTCGTTGGTGGGATATTTGTGGCGCACCTGCTGTGTCCCCGCCATGTGCTCTCCCCACTACGCCGTAAAGAGAAGGGGTGGGGAATAGACGAGAAAGATCGTCAGGGGCGGGCGGAGTTTGAAGCATGCGCAGTGTATATAAAACGTCACACGCCTGTGTCGTAGCCACGATCTGGGAGACGAGGGGAGAGAAAACTCACACGAGACGATCGCTAGAAACGAAGGTACAATTTAACGTTGGTACATAACTAGCCTAGACTGATTAGAACTTGAGGCTTCTTTATGGAGAAGATTGGGAGAGTTTAGGCTGACATTATTTATATTGTTTTGTGTGGCGTTGTGTCTTGCAGAGGTGATGGATGCCTTCTACAACGTGAGCTTTCTCCCACACTTCATTGATAAATACCGGCAATTCCCCCTCTTATGGCAGGCAAAACACAGGGATTATAGCAACAGACCAAAGAGGTACGCAGCCCTGCTGAAACTGGTGGCATTTGTAAAGCCTACCCTGCCCATGGCAACCGTCGCAAACTTAAAAGTGAAGATCACCAACATGAAGACTACCTATTTCCGGGAGCGCAATAAGGTCCTGAAGTCACAAGCATCTGGAGCTGCAGCAGCTGATGTCCATGTCCCCACGCTCTGGTACTATGAGAGGCTCCACTTTCTCAAAGACCAGGCTACTGTCAGGAAGTCACTCTCGACTCTTCCTTGCACGCGTCCTTCCACGCACGCCACCCCGCGTGAGGCTTCCGAGGACCAACCTGGGCCTTCCAGTCAGGAATATGTGCAGGTGCCCAGCTTGTTCCAGGTATAGTAGTTTTGGAACCAGTTTGTTGAATAATGAATGATGTTCAGTTAATTCAGGATCCCCAATTGCTTATTTGCTAACGTGATTGACATATCAACAGACAGTGGTGTGGGAGACATTTTTGGGAAGAATCTAAACTGCAGGGCTGAGAATTGTATGGTTTTGTATTTGAAAACATTTTGCAACAGTCACTAGATGAGAATTGTGTGTGTTTGATGAACAAATAACTGAAACTATGTCCCTTTTTCATACACAGGAAGACCTCAGCCAGGAGGTGGCTGTGGAAGGTGGCAGTCAGGAGGAGGCAGGGGGTAGTGGCAGCCAACAGGGGGGTAGGCGTAGGAGCCTGACTGTCTCCCAAGTCTCTCCCCTCCGCCTTCCCTACAGAAGGGCGAAAAACATGGGGGAGGTGGGAGAGTCAGCGCTCCAGCTGATAAAAGATGCCTCAGCCTCCCTCTATGCCACACCCACCTACGAGGAGGCCTTTGCCTCCTTGGTTACAAGTAAATTTACGGGTATGGAGGCGGGGCAACGCAGCATGTGTGAGGAGGTCATCCTCAAAATAATAAATGAGGGGATGGCTGGGGAGATGACTCCCCTCACACATGTTTGCGAGAGTGACCTTGCTCCGCCTCCTCCTCCTCCTTCTGCCACCCCACCAGCACCAGCACCACGGCGTGGAAGGAAGCGTACAAGGAAGACAAGAGAGTGACGACCTGGATTCAGTCTGGTCTGAGAGAAGATGGAGCCTCTCGTAGTACCAGAGCCTGGGGACCTAGATGGCATCTGCTGCAGTTCCGGATGTTTTGGACTTCAGGACCAGATTGCGCTCCCTTATTATTTAGATAGGTAGTCTTCATGCCCCCAATTGTTTAAGTATGTAAAATGATGGTTGCCATGGGTGTCCAAGGCTTTGCAAATTCCCCAAGTTTCACCATGGCTGCGTTCCTCTTTGGTCTGTTGCTGAGACCTAAATAAAGGTTTTTTTTATTTGAAATAATCATTGACTATTGTGTTTTACTTTTCTACAATGACAGTTTTTCTTTGAGTAGGCAGGTACATTTCACTAATCCTAAAGTAGAATTAACAAGGGGCACCAACAACCAACAAACTCCTAGTAAATGTAAGCAAGAAATACAAATGTTAATAATGTGGTTTTGCTAAGTTGAGACATACAAACCCCCTCCAAAAAAAAAAAAAAAAAAATCTCCTTCAAATATGTATTCCCCAAAAAAAACAAAAAAATCTGGGTAAAAAAATAAGAAAGATTGTATTACGATCTGAGTAAAAATAAACATGTAGTGTATAAATGCTGCAAAGTAATAAAGAAGTAAGTTTGTGAGAAGTGCGGGTGAATAGGAGCAGCTAAAAGATGTCATTCTTGTTGCATTGTAAAGAAAAAGAGAATGCGCTGCATTAAAGACATTTTAACATTGCAGCGTGACGAATGTGCTGTGTCGATTAGGAAAGGTAGTTTTACCTGACCGAGCGCTTCCGTCACAGAATTTCTTCTGAGCATGCGTAGCACTTTGTCCGTCGGACAAGCATACACACGCTCGGATTTGGTGTGATCGGACCGGGTTGACGGCAAATCATTCCAGCAGGAGATAAGACTTTGTCCGACGGACAAACCGACGAACACTGTCCAATGGTGCATACACACGGTCTGATTTTTCAACAACCTTGTCCGATCGGACCAAATTGATGAAAAAGTCTGACCGTGTGTATGGGGCTTTACAGACCTACGTGTCTTCCCTCTTTGGCTATAACCATCAGGTAAGTAACCTTGACACCATGTGAATGAACCCTCTATGAAGTGAGCACCAACCTTGTGACAAGCAATTGGGTAACCTTGGCACCATGTGAATAAACCCTCAATGAAGCAAGGTCCAGCCATGTAACCATCAGGTGAGTAACCTTGGCACCGTGTGAATAAACCCTCAATGAAGCAAGGTCCAGCCATGTAACCATCAGGTGAGTAACCTTGGCACCGTGTGAATAAACCCTCAATGAAGCAAGGTCCAGCCATGTAACCATCAGGTGAGTAACCTTGGCACCGTGTGAATAAACCCTCAATGAAGCAAGGTCCAGCCATGTATCCATCAAGTGAGTAACCTTGGCACCATGTGAATGAAATGAACTGAGTGACAAGCAAGTGGTAACCTTGGCATGATGTGAATGAGAACCACAAGCAGTGGATAACTGTGAACATAGAAAGCACAGGACAAATGGGTGCTGAAAGCTTAGGAATGTATCCACAAAGTCAATAAGAGCAAAGAAGAAGGCACCATGTGAATAATCCCTCAATGAAGTGAGCAACAAGCAAGTGGTACGATGTGAATGAAGCGAGCACCAAGCAAGTGGGTAACCTTGGCACCATGAGATTGAACTGAGCAACAAGCAAGTGGGTAACCTTGGCACCAAGTGTATGAAAGCCACAAGCAATGGATAACTATGCCACAATGGAACTTGAACATAGAAAGCACTGAAAGCTAGAAATCCACAAAGTCAATAAGTGTCACTCTAAGAGCAAGAAGACACAAAGCCAATAAGAGCAAAAAGTTTTTTGCATTTTAACAATAAATCTCATATTTTTCATCAACATGCCAATCTCATTCACTGTATTCCTGCCCAAGGATTACAATCACCACTGATGGTCCTTCATTGCAGTCTTTACAATTTCAGCCACCCTTTACCAAAGTCTTGGTGCTATACTTTGAGGACGTATCTCTGCTCACATGGGAATCAAACCTACAACCTTCTGATTCAAACTTCAAGAGCTTACAGACTACACCACAGAACCAGAAGACATCAGAAATAGTTGTTAGTGCACCTATATCATGGATCTCTCTAAACCTTTGAAACATAACACTGTCACTACATCAGAGATTTGAACCATGAATTCTAGGGCTTCCAACATTCAGCAGCAGCAGACCAACACCATGCACCACAGGCTCTAACCGGCAACTTGGCTTCTCTGTAGTACTATATATTGAAGATGACATGATGGAAAAAGTTGAAAAACATTTACTTGCCCACAAAACACTGGGTCAGTAATTGAAATGGTTGCAAGTTCGAAGCCCTAGGTTGACCACCTTTTCAGATTCATTTACCGTATTAAAATTGCAAAAACCTAAAGCAATCAATCAACTTTCAGAGGATTTATCCTTTAATAATTCTAGGGATTACTGCACTTTGCAGGCAGCAGTTAAGATTGTACCCTGTGGTTCATGACAATGGACTCTTGAAGGTACAGTTTTGTCAGATGGGAATTTCCTCAAGGCAGAGTGAGCGATTTGTCTAGGTATGATGGTAGCAGTTTAGTAAATTGTATGAATATTAATCCATTAGTCATATGGTAAAAATGACAGTAGACGGTCTTTGACAATTCCTTTATTAAAATCTTCTTTCTTCTGGTCTTCCTTCTACCTTTCTTCATCCTTCGGTTTCTTCGACTTGCTCTGGTCTTCTCGTCCTTCTCGTCCGGCATCTTCTTCCATGGCGTCGGTGTCTCTTCTTGGGCTGCTCCTCGCAATGGGAGGTTCCCGCTGTGTGAGGCTTCGCTGCATCTGACAGGTCTTTTATAACGGAGGGCACCTGGTGACCCCGCCCCCCTCTGACGCACGGGGACGTCATGGGGACTTCCCTATGGCTTTCCCCATGACGTCAGAGGGGGGCAGGATCACCAGGTGCCCTCCGTTATAAAAGACCTGTCAGACGCAGCGAAGCCTCTCACATCGGGAGCCTCCCATTGCGAGGAGCGGCCCGACACAGAAGAACAGACGCCGATGCCATGGAAGAAGATGCCGGACGAGAAGGACGAGAAGACCAGAGCAAGAAGAAGCGGATCGGAGGAAGAAGAAGAAGAAGATGGAAGAAGATGCCGGAAGGAGAAGATGAAGAAACCGAAGGATGAAGAAAGGAAGAAGGAAGACCAGAAGAAAGAAGATTTTAATAAAGGAATTGTCAAAGACCGTCTCCTGTCATTTTTACAATTTTTGTCACTTTTTTGGTGAAATGGTAGGGGTACTTTTGTACCCCCTTACCATTTCACACAGGGGGGGCCGGGATCTGGTGGTCCCCTTGTTAAAGGGGGCTTCCAGATTCCGATAAGCCCCCCGCCCGCAGACCCCCACAACCAATGGCCAGGGTTGTGGGGATGAGGCCCTTGTCAACATGGGGACAAGGTGCTTTGGGGGGTCACAGACCCCCCAAGCACCCTTCCAATGTTGAGGGCATGTGGCCTGGTACAGTTCAGGAGGGAGGGGGCCGCTCTCGTCCCCCCCTCTTTTCCTGCGGCCTGCCAGGTTGCGTGCTCGGATAAGGGTCTGGTATGGATTTTGAGGGGGACCCCACGCCATTTTTTTTTTTTTGGCCGGGTTTGCCCTTCAAATCCATCCCAGACCTGAAGGGTCTGGTATGGATATTTAGGGGGACCCCTACGTCATTTTTTTAAAAAATGTGAAGCGGGGGTTCCCCTTAATATCCATAGCAGACCTGAAGGGCCTGGTTATTGAATTTGGGGGGACCCCCACGCTTTTTTTTTTATCAATGACTTTCAATGAATGACTGTTCTCTGTGTTACGGGAGCCGACAATTCATTAGCCGCGAGTGATTTTAAATAGCTTTTTTTCCTGCAAAAATGACACTATTTTTTTACACTAAATTAAATCTAGTTTTGAGCCCCAACCCACCATCTGAGGTAGTGGCCTTGTATGTAAGACACTAGGCTAACAAGTAAAATGGTTGCGAGTTCAAAACCCCCAGATGACCACCTTTTCAGATTAATTTATTTATTAAAATTGCAAGAACCTAAAGCAACAAATCAACGCTCAGAGGACTTATCATTTCTTATTAATTTCTATGGGTTACTGCACTCTGTAGGCAACAGTTGAGATAGTGCCCTGTGGCTCATGGCAATGGAAAGCACAGTTTTACAGGAATTTCCTTTAGGCCAAAAGGCAAACTCGTCTAAGGTCTGATGGTAGCAACTTATTTTGTATTCAGATATTAAGCCCCTAGTCATGTGTTATTTCATGATATTAAAGCTCTAGTGTTAAGCCCCAGCCATAATTTGAGACAGCGGTAATGCATGTATGCTGCTGGTCTCACAAAGGATACGTTTGCAAGTTCAAACCCTCAGGCAACCACCTTTTCATGATTCATTTAATAAAGTTACATAAACTGAAGAAGCCCATAATAACCAATCAACTTTCAGACCAAGTATTATTTCATTATGGTTGCTTAGGGTTATTGTACTTTGCAAGCAGCAATTGAGATTATCCTTTGGAAGGTCAACTGGGAGAGTAGTTTTTGTTAAATGATGGCAATTTAGTACATTACTCTACTGATCATATGGTATATCATGACATTAAAACTCTGATCCACATCTGAGGATATAGCCTTGGGGATATGTTGGTGAACTCACATTTAGCTGGTTGTGAGTTTGAATCCTCGGGTGGTCACCTTTGCATATTCATTTATTAATGTTGTACAAAGTGCTGAAACCAATAGCAACCAATCCTCTTCATATTGATTGCTACGGGTTACTACACTTTGCAGCTTGAATCTTGGTTGAATTTAGTATGTATAAGCACTGCTGTCAGGTTTGAGCATCCAGGTCTGTGGCGCAGCATGCAGGGCTGTGAATGTGGAGTCAGAAGGCCATGAGTTCGGGTAGGTGTCTACTCAGAGCTGCTTGGGGCACCAACCATGTGACAAGCAAGTGGATAACCTTGGCACCGTGTGAATAAACCCTCAATGAAGTGAGGTCCAGCCATGTAACTATAAAGTAAGTAACCATCAGGTGAATAACCTTAGCACCATGTGAATGAACCCTCAATGGAGCAAGCAAGTGGCACCATGTGAATGATCCCTCAACCAAGTAAGCAACAACCATGTGACAAGCAAGTGGGTAACCTTGGCACCATGGGAATGAACCCTCAATGAAGCAAGTGGATCCATGTGAATGAACCCTCAATGAAGTGAGCAACAACCAGGTGACTGAAGTGCCAACCAATCATCAGGTGTCCTTGAAACCACAAGCAGTGGATAACTGTGCTACAATGGAACTTGAACATAGAAAGCACAGGAAACGGGGGTGCTAAAAGTGTAGTCCCAAAAGTCAGTAAGAGTAAGAAGAATACTTTTGTGTTTTTTTTTGCATTTTACCAAAAAATCTCATATTTTTCATCAACATGCCTATCTCCGTCACTGTATTCCTGCCCCAGCATTAAGGTCACATGTTTACCTTAGGGCAAGCCCTGACCACTAGGGTTGAGTGAACCCGAACTGTAAAGTTCGGGTCCGTACCGGACTTTTGGGTGTCCGGGGCCCGAACCCGAACTATTGGCTGTAAGTTCGGGTTCGGTGTTCGGCGATGTATTGGCGCCTTTTTAACAGCTGCAGGGCAGCCAATCTACGCTAGTTTCACTAGTGTGCCCTTAGAAGCCATCACAGCCATGCCTACTAATGGCATGGCTGTGATTGGGCAGTGCAGCATGTGACCCTGCCTCTTTATATAGTCCAGACACACAGCACACAGCGTCATTCTGCTATAGACAGGTTCCTGTGATGCTAAGAGAGAGGATTTTAGGAGTTAGTGTGATAAAGTCAGTCAGTCAGTCAGTACACATTCCTTTAATTTTCTTCTAATTAGTTAGATAGCTAGAGTAGAGTAGGGAGTTTCTTTATTAAGCAAAAGAAAGAGGCAGAGAGAATTATTGAAGAGATTCCTAAATCAATTGTACCCTGGCTGGGGTGCAGTGCACAGTCTTTTAACAGTGCCATGAGGCCAGTGCCAGACAAAATATAAAAGTTTTACCTGCAAGCTCAGTGAACCATTAGGACCAACACTGCATATAGTAAGAGACACACCATAGTCTGTGTGTATTCTGCTATTGGAAAAACATTGCAAAAAAATTTAATTTTGCTGTTTTTTTTTTTCCCCCAATAGCATTTTCTGCGTGTTCATACACGCTTTAGATACTGTCCGTGTATTCTGATATTGAAAACATTGCAAAAAAAAAAATGTTTTTATTTTTTTTTCCCCAATAGCATTTTCTGCATTTTCATACATACACGCTTTAGACACTATCCGTTTATTCTGATATTGGAAAAACATTACAAAAAAATTAATTTTGCAGTGTTTTTTTTCTTCCCAATAGCATTTTCTGCGTTTTCATAAACGCTTTAGACACTATCCGTTTATTCTGATATTGGAAAAACATTACAAAAAAATTTAATTTTGCAGTGTTTTTTTTCTTCCCAATAGCATTTTCTGCGTTTTCATAAACGCTTTAGACACTATCCGTTTATTCTGATATTGGAAAAACATTACAAAAAAATTTCATTTTGCAGTGTTTTTTTTCTTCCCAATAGCATTTTCTGCGTTTTCATAAACGCTTTAGATACTATCCGTTTATTCTGATATTGGAAAAACATTGCAAAAAAATTTAATTTTGCTGTGTTTTTTTTCTTCCCAATAGCATTTTCTGCGTTTTCATAAACGCTTTAGACACTATCCGTTTATTCTGATATTGGAAAAACATTGCAAAAAAATTTCATTTTGCAGTGTTTTTTTTCTTCCCAATAGCATTTTCTGCGTTTTCATAAATGCTTTAGACACTATTAGTTTATTCTGATATTGGAAAAACATTGCAAAAAAATTTCATTTTGCAGTGTTTTTTTTCTTCCCAATAGCATTTTCTGCGTTTTCATAAACGCTTTAGACACTATCCGTTTATTCTGATATTGGAAAAACATTGCAAAAAAAATTAATTTTGCAGTGTTTTTTTTCTTCCAAAAGCATTTTCTGCGTTTTCATAAACGCTTTAGACACTATCCGTTTATTCTGATATTGGAAAAACATTACAAAAAAATTTAATTTTGCAGTGTTTTTTTTCTTCCCAATAGCATTTTCTGCGTTTTCATAAACGCTTTAGACACTATCCGTTTATTCTGATATTGGAAAAACATTACAAAAAAATTTAATTTCGCAGTGTTTTTTTTCTTCCCAATAGCATTTTCTGCGTTTTCATAAACGCTTTAGACACTATCCGTTTATTCTGATATTGGAAAAACATTACAAAAAAATTAATTTTGCAGTGTTTTTTTTCTTCCCAATAGCATTTTCTGCGTTTTCATAAACGCTTTAGACACTATCCGTTTATTCTGATATTGGAAAAACATTACAAAAAAATTTAATTTTGCAGTGTTTTTTTTCTTCCCAATAGCATTTTCTACGTTTTCATAAACGCTTTAGACACTATCCGTTTATTCTGATATTGGAAAAACATTACAAAAAAATTTCATTTTGCAGTGTTTTTTTTCTTCCCAATAGCATTTTCTGCGTTTTCATAAACGCTTTAGACACTATCCGTTTATTCTGATATTGGAAAAACATTGCAAAAAAAATTAATTTTGCAGTGTTTTTTTTCTTCCCAATAGCATTTTCTGCGTTTTCATAAACGCTTTAGACACTATCCGTTTATTCTGATATTGGAAAAACATTACAAAAAAATTTCATTTTGCAGTGTTTTTTTTCTTCCCAATAGCATTTTCTGCGTTTTCATAAACGCTTTAGACACTATCCGTTTATTCTGATATTGGAAAAACATTGCAAAAAAAAATTAATTTTGCAGTGTTTTTTTTCTTCCCAATAGCATTTTCTGCGGTTTCATAAACGCTTTAGACACTATCCGTTTATTCTGATATTGGAAAAACATTACAAAAAAATTTAATTTTGCAGTGTTTTTTTTCTTCCCAATAGCATTTTCTGCGTTTTCATAAACGCTTTAGACACTATCCGTTTATTCTGATATTGGAAAAACATTACAAAAAAATTTAATTTTGCAGTGTTTTTTTTCTTCCCAATAGCATTTTCTGCGTTTTCATAAACGCTTTAGACACTATCCGTTTATTCTGATATTGGAAAAACATTACAAAAAAATTTAATTTGCAGTGTTTTTTTTCTTCCCAATAGCATTTTCTGCGTTTTCATAAACGCTTAAGACACTATACGTTTATTCTGATATTGGAAAAACATTGCAAAAAAATTTAATTTTGCAGTGTTTTTTTTTTTTTCCAATAGCATTTTCTGCGTGTTCATAAACGCTTTCGACACTGTACGTGTATTCTGCTATATACAAAAACACCCATTTAGGGCGAGATCATACATTTTGAAAATATGAGGAGATCATCAAAAAGGGGACGTGGCCCGGGTCGTGGTGCTGCTGGTGGCGCTCCTGTTGCAGGGAGAGGACATGGTCGATCTGTGCCAGCTACACGCACTAGTGAAACACCTTCCTCAGGTGCGAGTAGGCGACAGAGCCTGCAGCGGTACGAATGTTGAGGCCAGGACAAGTACAGGCGATAGTAGATTGGGTTGCTGCTGACAGTGCCTCCGGTTCCTTCACATTGTCTCCCACCCAGTCTCCTGATGAAAGTTCAGAGTTGGCACCTGCAGCCGATGTCCATCAGTCTTTCACCTCACCCCCTTGCAAATCATCCAATCAGTCTGAGCCCCAAATCATGCAGCAGTCTCTTCTGCTTTTTAACCACTTCCCGACCGCCCCATGTACATATACGTCGGCAGAATGGCACGTACAGGCAGAATCACGTACCTGTACGTGCCATTCTTCAGGCGCGTGGGGGGTCCGATCGGACCCCCCCCCGGCCGGCGGGGACGGTCGGGATCGCTTCAGGAGCGATCCGGGATGAGGGGACGGCCAGTGGTTTCTGGCCACCCCCTCGCGATCGCTCCTGGCGAATCAGATGCTTCCTCTGTCTGTGTCAATCAAAACACAGGCAGAGGAAGTGATGTCACGCTCGGTGCGCCGGTCTATGTGACCGGAACGCCGAGCTGTCAACATGTACAGGTTAGTGCACCAACAGTACACTGACACCAGTACACATAGGCACACAAAACACCCCCCTGTCACCCCCAGATCACCCCCCAGATCACCCCCTCCCCCCCCAGTCACAGTGTCACTAATTGCAGTGATCATTTTTTTACTGATCACTGCATTTAGTGTCAGTGTGACTGTAATAACTGTCAGTGCAGTTAGTTTTAGGTCCAAGGTAGCCCCCTACCCCCCCCTAATAAAGGTTTAACCCCTTGATTGCCCCCCAGGTAACCCTTTCACCCCCTTTTGCCAGTGTCACTAAGCGATCGTTTTTCTGATCGCTGTATTAGTGTCACTGCTGTCGCTAGGTAACCATTTTTTTTTTTTAGGTAACCGCCATGTTTATATAGGTTCATAAATAGGTTTATAGGTCAGGTACCCCCATATTACAACCTAAATAAAGGTTTTAACCCCTTGATTGCCCCTAGAGTTAACCCTTTCACCAGTGATCACTGTATAACTGTCACTGGTGACGCTGGTTAGCCAGTTAGTTATTTCGTTATTTAGGTTCCCCGTCAGGTTTTTATATAGCGTCAGGTACCCCCATATATTACCTAATAAAGGTTTTAACCCCCTGATTGCCCCTAGTTAACCCTTTCACCCCCTTTTGCCAGTGTCACTAAGCGATCGTTTTTCTGATCGCTGCATTAGTGTCGCTAGGTAACCATTTTTTTTTTTTAGGTAACCGCCATGTTTATATAGGTTCATAAATAGGTTTATAGGTCAGGTACCCCCATATTACAACCTAAATAAAGGTTTTAACCCCCTGATTGCCCCTAGAGTTAACCCTTTCACCAGTGATCACTGTATAACTGTCACTGGTGACGCTGGTTAGCCAGTTAGTTATTTCGTTATTTAGGTTCCCCGTCAGGTTTTTATATAGCGTCAGGTACCCCCATATATTACCTAATAAAGGTTTTAACCCCCTGATTGCCCCTAGTTAACCCTTTCACCCCCTTTTGCCAGTGTCACTAAGCGATCGTTTTTCTGATCGCTGCATTAGTGTCGCTAGGTAACCAGTTTTTTTTTGTATTACTGTTACGGGTGACGCTGGTTAGTTAGCTTGTTTTTTATACTGTCAGGGCACCCGCCATTTATTACCCAATAACGGTTTAACCCCCTGATCGCCCGGCGGGTGATATCAATTAGGTTTTAGGGTCAAATAAGGTCTGCGTCGCCCCAGGTTAGTGCCAGTACCGCAAACACCCACGCGCAAAGCATACACCTCCCTTAGTGGCACAGTATCTGAACAGATCAATATCTGATCTGATCAGATCTATACTAGCGTCCCAGCAGTTTAGGGTTCCAAAAAAAACCGCATTGTTAGCGGGATCAGCCCAGATACCTGCTAGCACCTGCGTTTTTCCCCCCCCCGCCCAGCCCAGCCCACCCAAGTGCAGTATCGATCGATCACTGTCACTTACAAAACACTAAGCACACATAACTGCAGCGTTCGCAGAGTCAGGCCTGATCCCTGCGATCGCTAACATTTTTTTTGTGGTAGCGTTTTGATTCAGTCGCTTCAGTCAGGAGCTTTTTTACCTGTGAATCTCAAAAAAATAAAAAAAAATAAAATAGTTGTCGTTTTATTGTTCTCTCTCTCACTCTATTCTCTCTCTATTGTTGCTCTTTTTTTACTCCATTCTATTCTGCAATGTTTTATTATGTTTTATCATGTTTTATCATGCTTGCTTTTCAGGTATGTAATTTTGTTTACTGTGTTTTAGTGTTAAGCATTTTTTTGTTTTCAGGTGCGCCATTCAGTTGCAACGCGGATTTATTTATCTTGACAGCAACAGCGTTTGCTCCCACGATACATAAAGCCGCGACTCCAACGCTGTAGGAGGTGATTTCACCACCACAGTTAAAAAAAACCCCCCCCCCCCCCCCCCCCCCGGGGGCCGCCGGGGGGGCCGGAGCGATTGGCTCCTAATGCCACGTACATACGGTCGAAATTCCGACCGTGTGTACACGGCATAACTTTTGCGGGAGGATGCCCCCATGCATCGGCATATATAAATGGTGCATGTATGCCCATCATTAGAAGTGGGTGGATGAAGGGAGGTATTCTAATGGTGGGCATACCCACCAATCAATCTCTTTTTTTCGTTCAGCCAAGAGGCTGCATGAAAAAAAAAAGATTACAATATATGTCCAGTATGTTGCTGGACTTTGAATGGTTATACCAGAATGATGCCTGCAGGTTTAGGTATCATCTTGGTATCATTCTTTTCAGCCAGTGATCGGCTTTCATGTAAAAGCAATTCTAGCGGGTAATTAGCCTCTAGACTGCTTTTACAAGCAGTGGGAGGGAATGTCCCCCCTCCCGGATATAAACCGCGCCATTGGGAAATTGGGAAAGCATTTTATCACACCAATCTTGGTGTGGTCAGATGCTTTGAGGGCAGAGGAAAGATCTAGGGTCTAATAGACCCCAATTTTTTCAAAAAAAGAGTACCTGTCACTGCCTATTGCTATCATAGGGGATATTTACATTCCCTGAGATAACAATAAAAATCATAACAAAGAAAAAAAATGGAAGGAACAGTTTAAAAATAAAATAAAAAAGCTAAATAAATAAAAAAAAAAACAAAACAAAAAAAAAAAAGCACCCCTGCCCCCCCTTCTCTTGCGCAAAGGCGTACTCAAGCGTTGGTCTGGCGTCATATGTAAACAGCAATTGCACCATGCATGTGAGGTATCACCGCGAAGGTCAGATCGAGGGCAGTAATTTTAGCAGTAGACCTCCTCCGTGAATCTAATGTGGTATCATGTAAAGACTTTTAAAGGCTTTTAAAAATGTATGTAGTTTGTCGCCACTGCGTGTTTGTGCGCAATTTTAAAGCATGTCGTGTTTGGTATCCATGTACTCGGCCTAAGATCATATTTTTTATTTCATCAAAAATTTGAGCAATATAGTGTGTTTTAGTGCATTAAAATAAAAAAAAGTGTATTTTTTCCACAAAAAATGCGTTTGAAAAATCGCTGCGCAAATACTGTGTGGAAAAAAAAAAATGCAACACCCACCATTTTAATCTGTAGGGCCTTTGCTTTAACATTATATATAGTGTTTGGGGGTTCAACGTAATTTTCTTGCAAAAAAAAAATATGTTTTCATGTAAACAAAAAGTGTCAGAAAGGGCTTTGTCTACAAGTGGTTAGAAGAGTGGGTGACGTGTGACATAGGCTTCTAAATGTTGTGCATAAAATGCCAGGACAGTTCAAAAACCCCCCCCAAATGACCCCATTTTGGAAAGTAGACACCCCAAGCTATTTGATGAGAGCAATGTTGAGCCCATTAAATATTTTTTTTTTTTGTCCCAAGAGATTGAATAATGAAAAAAAAAAAATATATATATTTTTTTTTTACAAAAAGTTGTCACTAAATGATATATTGCTCAAACATGTCATGGGCATATGTGGAAATACACCCCAAAATACATTCTGTTGCTTCTCCTGAGTACGGGGATACCACATGTGTGGGACTTTTTGGGAGCCTAGCTGCGTACGGAACCCCAAAAACCAATCACCGCCTTCAGGCTTTCTAAGGGTGTAATTTTTTTATTTCACTTCTCACTGCCAATCACAGTTTCGGAGGCCATGGAATGCCCAGATGGCATAAAACCCCCCAAAATGACCCCATTTTGGAAAGTAGACACCCCAAGCTATTTGCTGAGAGGTATGGTGAGTATTTTGCAGATCTCGCTTTTTGTCACAAAGTTTTGAAAATTTAAAAAAAGAAAAAAAAATGTTTTTTTCTTTACTTTCTTCATTTTCAAAAACAAATGAGAGCTGTAAAATACTCACCATGCCTCTCAACAAATAGCTTGGGGTGTCTACTTTCCAAAATGGGGTCATTTGGGGGGTTTTGTGCTATTTTGGCATTTTATGGCCTTCGAAACGGTGATAGGTAGTGAGGAGTGAAATCAAAAATTTGCACCCTTAGAAATCCTGAAGGCGGTGCTTGGGTTTCGGGGCCCCGTACGCGGCTAGGCTCCCAAAAAGTCCCACACATGTGGTATCCCCATACTCAGGAGAAGCAGCAAAATGTATTTTGGGGTGCAATTCCACATATAACTATGGCATGTGTGAGCAATATATCATTTAGTGACAACTTTTTGAAAAAAAAAAAAATCTTTTTTATTTTTGTCTTTATTCAATCACTTGGGACTAAAAAAAAAAATATTCAATGGGCTCAACATGCCTCTCAGCAAATAGCTTGGGGTGTCTACTTTCCAAAATGGGGTCATTTGGGGGGGTTTTGTACTTCTCTGCCATTTTAGCACCTCAAGAAATGAAATAGGCAGTCATAAATTAAAAGCGGTGTAAATTCCAGAAAATGTACTCTAGTTTGTAGACGCTATAACTTTTGCGCAAACCAATAAATATACGCTTATTGGCATTTTTTTTTACTAAAGACATGTGGCTGAATACATTTTGGCCCAAATGTTTGACTAAAATTGAGTTTATTAGATTTTTTTTTATAACAAAAAGTAGAAAATCTCTTTTTTTTCAAAATTTTCGCTCTTTTTCCGTTTATATCGCAAAAAATAAAAATCACAGAGGCAATCAAATACCATCAAAAGAAAGCTCTATTTGTGGGAAGAAAAGGACGCAAATTTCGTTTGGTTACAAAATTGCATGACCGCGCAATTACCAGTTAAAGTAGTGCAGTGCGAAATTGAAAAAAGACCTCTGGTCCTTTGGCTGCCAAATGGTCCGGGCTGAAGTGGTTAATGACTCTCCTAGCAGGGTTTCCCAGGGCCATCCACCTAGCCCTGCCCCAGAAGTGGAAGAGATTGTGTGCACCGATGCCCAACCACTTATGTTTCATGATGAGTACATGGGAGGACCATCGCAGCACGTCTCGGATGATGACGAAACACAGGTGCCAACTGCTGCTGCTTTCGCCATTGTGCAGACCGACAAGGAGGGCAGGGGTGAAGACTGGGTGGAAGATGATGTGGAGGACGATGAGGTCCTTGACCCCACATGGAATCAACGTCATGCAGGTGACCAGTGTAGTTCGGAGGAAGAGGCGGTGGTCGCACAGAGCCACCAGCACAGCAGAAGAGGGAGCAGGGTGCAAAAGTGGAGCGTCCGTCCCCTAGACAGTACGTCTGCTACTGCCCAACGCAGCAAGGGACCGAGCACACCAAAGCCAGGTCCAAGGAGTTCCCTAGCGTGGCAGTTCTTCAGACAATGTGCTGATGACAAGACATGAGTGGTTTGCACGCTGTGCAATCAGAGCCTGAAGCAAGGCATAAACGTTCTCAACCTGAGCACAACCTGCATGACCAGGCATCTAAGTGCAAAGCACGAGATGCAGTGGAGTAGACAGCTCAAAAACCAAGAAAGGTCTCTGGCTCCTGCTTCCTCTTCTGCTGCAGTCTCTGCCTCTTCATCCACCTCTGTAGTGACAGTGACACCTGCCAACCCGCAAACAGAGGATCTGCCAGCAACACTACCACCTGGGTCACCAACCATCTCCACAATGTCCCATGGAAGCGTTCAGCTCTCTATTTCCCAAACACTGGAGCGGAAGAGGAAGTACCCCCCTAGCCACCCGCGATTCCTGGCCCTGAATGCCAGCATTTCAAAATTCCTCGTCTTTGAAATGCTGTCATTCCGTCTGGTGGAGACGCAGAGTTTTAAAAGGCTGATGTCATTGGCTGTCCCACAGTACGTCGTGCCCAGCCGCCACTACTTTTCCAGGCGAGCTATCCCTTTCCTGCACAACCAAGTGGGGGACAAAATCAGGTGTGCACTGCGCAACGCCATCTGTGGCAAGGTCCACCTAACTACGGATGCGTGGACCAGTAAGCACAGTCAGGGATGTTATATCTCCCTAACAGCACACTGGGTAAATGTAGTGGCGGCTGGGCCTGAGGCGGATAGCACTTTGGCGCATGTCCTTCCACCACCGAGGATTGCAGGGCACTTCAGTTTGCCTCCTGTTGCTAATTCCTCCTACTCTTCATCCGGTCAGCGTAACACCTTCACCACCAACTTCAGCACAGCCAGGGCTAAATGACAGCGGGCAGTTTTAAAACGTTCCTGTTTGGGGGAAAAACCCCACACCGCACAGGAGTTGTGGAGGGACATGGAACAACAGACCGATGAGTGGTTGGTGGCAGTGAGCCTCAAGCCCGGCCTGGTGGTGTGCGATAATGGGCAAAATCTCGTAGCAGCTCTGGGCCTAGGCGGTTTGACGCACATCCCTTGCCTGGCGCATGTGCTGAACTTGGTGGTCCAGAGGTTCCTTAAGAATTACCCGATATGCCAGAGCTGCTGCAGAAAGTGCGAGCCGTCTGTGCGCACTTTCGGCGTTCTCACCCTGCTGCTGCTCGCCTGTCAGCGCTGCAGCGTAACTTTGGCCTTCCCGCTCACCGTCTCATATGTGATGTGCCCACAAGGTGGAACTCCACCCTGCACATGCTTGCCAGACAGGTGATAGTGGAGTTTCAGCTGCAGCACGCACGCGTGAGTCGCTCTGCGGAACAGCACCACTTCACCGCCAATAACTGGGCCTCCATGCGAGACCTGTGTGCCTTGTTGCACTGTTTCGAGTACTCCACCAACATGACCAGTGCCGATGACGCCGTTCTCAGCGTTACTATCCCAGTTCTATGCCTCCTTGAAAAAACGCTTCAGGCTATGATGGAAGAGGATGTGGCACAGGAGGAGGAGGAGGAGGAAGAGGGTTAATTTCCAAGGCTTTCAGGGCAGTCATTTACAAGTGGCTACGAGGGTGGGTTCCTGCACCAACAAGCGCCAGGTACACAATTGTCTGGCAGCAAGGGCACAGTTCTGGAGGATGACGAGGTGGAGGATGAGGAGGAGATGGAGGAGGAGGAACCATGTTCACAGCAGGGTGGCACCCAGACCAGCTCATGTCCATCACTGGTGCGTGGCTGGGGGGATACAGAGGACACAGACGATACACCTCCCACAGAGGATAGC
The DNA here is from genome assembly GCA_028564925.1 of Lithobates sylvaticus. Classification (NCBI taxonomy): domain Eukaryota; kingdom Metazoa; phylum Chordata; class Amphibia; order Anura; family Ranidae; genus Lithobates; species Lithobates sylvaticus. The sequence continues at coordinate 174,191,682 of CM053033.1, forward strand.
TTTTCCTTGCCTCTGGGCAGCCTGGCACACATGAGCGATTACATGCTGCAGTGTCTCCGCAACGACCGCCGAGTTGCCCACATTTTAACTGGTGCTGATTATTGGGTGGCCACCCTGCTGGATCCCCGTTACAAGGACAACGTGCCGTCCTTAATTACCTTGCTGGAGCGTGATCGTAAGATGCGCGAGTACAAGCGCACGCTGGTAGACGCGCTGCTGGTGGCATTCCCACTTGGCAGCGGGGGTACGGTGGAAGCACAAGGTGAAGGCAGAGGAGGAGGAAGAGGTCGCCAACGCAGCCGGGGCACCGCCAGCACCTCACAAGGCAGGGTTAGCATGGCCGGAATGTGGAAAAGCTTTGTCAGCACGCCACAACAACCAGCACCACCAGCTGAGATGGAACGTCTTAGCAGGAGGCAGCATTTCACCAACATGGTGGAGCAGTATGTGTGCACACGCCTACACGTTCTGAATGAAGGGTCTGCCCCCTTCAACTTCTGGGTCTCCAAATTGTACACATGGCCTGAGCTTGCCCTTTACGCCTTGGAGGTGCTGGCCTGCCCTGCCGCCAGTGTATTATCTGAACGTGTATTTAGCACGGCAGGGGGCGTTATCACAGACAAGCGCAGCCGCCTGTCCAGAGCCAATGTGGACAAGCTCACGTTCATTAAAATGAACCAGGCATGGATCCCACAGGACTTGGCCATACCTTGTGCAGAATAGACACATATATCGGTGTTCTGACGAAAACTGTCTTGCTATCGGATAGTGTCCGGCCACTTACTGCGCAGGTGCAGTGCTTGCGCAGTACGGAGGACAAGGAGATTCACAAAATCTCCAAAGATGAACGTCGCCTGTGCAGTGAGTGCAGGTTCAAGCCCGACCATCCAAGTGGACATACGGTAGCACATAGTAACAGGGCCCCTCACGGGCTTGCTTGGCTAGGCTTCAACCTCGGATGATGTGGCTTGAACCTAGAGTTACCGCGCATCGTCTTCAGAGAGTTTCAAAATCCCCTTGTCCTACGTACTGAGCAAGCGCAGTACAGGGCGGACACTATGCGACGGGGGACAGAATTCAACACATCATTTACCACTAGCCTTACCCAGCCATTGTTGTATTTTTGAACCAGCGTTGGCTACCTCGTCCTCCTCCACCGCTGCTTCCACCTACACCGCCACATCCACCGCCACCTCAACCTCCTACTCCATTTGAATTTCGTCCTCCTAGGTCAAGATTATAATTTTTTCTTTTTTTTTAATTTCCAAGTATTTTATTTTCCCACTATCTTATCCATTAAATTGAAGAATTTTTTCCAGAAAGTGCGTATTCTGGGGTATTCCCACCATATATGCGGCCTCGTGCCATTGAGTTTCTGAGGTTCTTAATGACTTCCTGTACCTCTTCTGCTGAGAAGGGGGCCTTCAGCATTTTTTTTTTTTTTATGTTATTTTAAGTTATTTCCCTATCCACATTTGTTTGCAGATCACTTGCCATGCTCTTAACAACATTTTGTTGCCATTTGCAGCCCTTTCCATGACTTTTTTACAGCCATTTTAGTGTTCAAAAGTCTGGGTCCCATTGACTTCAATGGGGTTCAGGGTCAAGTTCGGTGCCAAACCCAGACTTTTTTCCGAAGTTCGGCCGAACCCGAACATCCAGGTGTCCGCTCAACTCTACTGGCCACTTAATTGCAGTCTTTACAATTTCAGCCACCCTTTACCAATGTCTTGGTGCTTCTTTGAGGAAGTATGTTTGCTCACATGGGAATCGAACCTACAGACCTCTGATTCAAACTTCAGGAGCTTACATAGTGATTTGAACCATGAAATCTAAGACTTCCAGCATTCAACAGCAGCACACCAACACCATGCACCACAGGCACTAGCCAGCAACATAACTTCTCTGTAGAACTATATACTGAAGATAACATGATGGGACCCATCAGTAGTGTAGTTAGGTTTTGTGCTGCCCTAGACCTGACTAAACTTGTGCTCCCCCTAATTTAAATATGACCCAAGGCCACACCCATTGTACCCCTACAATTTCACAAAAAAAAAAGTGTCAAAAATTGTAAAAAAGACAGGAGACACTTTGGGACAAGTCACCTATTAAAAAATAATAAAGTCCCGTGATGTCCATTCATCTTCTATCAAGCTGCCCCCCAGGAACCGAAAAAAGAAAAAAAATGCCTTCATGGGAGGCTCCTGCCGAGTGACGCTTCTTCTCGGTGAAAGCTGTTAAATAGCTGAGGGCGGGGCCACTCCGTGACGTAAACGGGTGACGCCATCTTCCTCTGACGTCACGAGGTGGAGCTGTTGCGGGTTTTTATTTTTTCAGTCCGTCGGGTGGCATGATAGAAGATGAATGGACATTGTTGGACATCTTTATTTTTGTATTTTTTAATAAAGGACTTGTCCCAAGCTGTCTTGTCTTTTTTACTATTTTTGACACTTTTTTTTGTGAAATGGTAGGTGTACAATGTACCCAGTTACCAATTCTTATGGGGGGGTGCCAGGATCTAGGGGTCCCCTTGTTAAAGGGAGCTTCCAGATTCCGATAAGCCCCCCGCCTGCAGACACCCCACAACCACCGGGCAGGGGTTGTGGGGATAAGGCCCTTGTCCCCATCAACATGGGGACAAGGTGATTTAGGGGGGCAACTTCAAAGCACCCTCCCCATGATGAGGGCATGTGGCCTGGTATGGTTCAGGGGGTGGGGCACTCTCTAGTCCCCCCTTTTCACGCTGCCTGCTTGGATAAGGGTCTGGTATGGATTTTAAGGGGACCCCTACGCCCTTTTTTTATTTTGGTGCAGGGTTCCCCTTAAAATCCATGCCAGACCCAAAGGGCATGGTAATGGACTGGGGGGGGGGGGACCATGGTATTTTTTTTTTTCAATGAGTTTTATCTATATTGCCAAGATCCAACAATACATTACAGCCGAGATCAGTTTTAAATTACTTTTTGCATTGATACATGTCCCCTGGGGAAGGACCCGGGTTCTCAAAAATTTTTATGACAATAACTTGCATTTAAGCCTTTAAAATTAGCACTTTTGTTTTTTCATGTTAATGTCCTATAGACTTTAACGGTGTTCCGTGGCTTTGCGAATTTACCGCAAACATCGTATATTGTTCATTGTTCGCCAAGCCTCTGAACAACCAAAGTTCGGCCTTTGTCGGAGTGTCAATCACACACAATTTTCAGCTCATGACTTGCAAATTCTATGTTAATACATATAAAAGAGTATCATTCTGACCCCAGCATTTTTTCAAGCTGGTGACAAACATTTTTAGCCACGATTGTCAATTGATATGTATACATAATTTTTTGGATAAAATCATTAATAGTTAATAAATTATAACATCTAGTTAATATCATTAATATTAGGACACTAAATATGTATAAAAATAATATACCTGGCTCAAGCTGTGCGCATCCGCTTCTTCTATGATGGAAGGCCCAGGTTGCTCCTCATCAGCCTCTGCTGGGGTGGAGGGAAGGCTGCAGGGAAGGGTGGAGGGAAGGGTCAAAAGCGATTCCCTGGCTTCAGTCTGGTTATCAAGAAAACGCAGTTTGTCAAAGTACCACAACTTAGGTACATATACATCATCTGCTGATGCTCCTGATGTCATGGAATTGAGGATCTTATTGTGCTCCTTTCTGTACATATTTGTCAAGATCCCAGTTTTCTTTTCCAAAATCTCCATGGTTGCTTCTGGGATCCAAGTCTGCACAAATGCCAGAAGTCTCTCCAGCGTTGCCTTCGTTACTTGTTTGTTATAATATGCACTGTGCTTGACCTCCCACAGATTTCTTAGCTCCCTGTACTTGTCAATAAATTGTGACATGAATTCAGGGTCCTTAAATTTCTTATTATTCATTTTTTCTGTAAGACAATACACAAGACAAAAACACTAATGTTAGCCCAAACTCTCATCTTATCCCAATATGGGCCTCAATCTAAAAGCATATAAGAAAAGGATGGAGATGTGGGACTTTACGGGTACCTTATGAAAACATTTTCTTTTTTGGAAGAAAATATTCTAATACATAAATTTAAATGTGAAAAAAACATATTTTATTAAGACAAATAAGAAAGGGTATTTATAAAAAATGAACAGATATGCAAAAATCTATTGTCTAAGGTTTATACACATACTATTCCTATTATCGACATAAGATTTTACAGAGTTCATTGATGCGTGGTCACATATTCAACAAGCTTCTACATGTTTCGCCTATACAGGCTTCATCAGGAAGGTTGACATGATCACATAGAATTAAGACTTTTTTTTTGTGTGTAAAGGATGACTTCATTCACATATGGAACCTTGGGTGTATAATAAAAGAAAAACAAGAATTTTTAGAAAATTACATTAATTTCCAAACAAACAGAGAGGTATTTAGTTACATTTTTCAAAAAAACAACAGAAATATTATATTGTATGGAGACACAAAAAGATATGACATGTATACCTTTTCCAACTGAGGTGAAACACCCCCACCCACATTCATAGCTTCAAAATAAAAAAAGGAGAAGTCCCCTAAATACCCCATATTGTCAAAGGGTAATAGAAGACGGCCCTACCTCTCATATCGGATCCTATCCAAAAGTATCCTCAGAGGGGTCTCATAGGGGACTAGTCAGATTCACAACGATCTCACATACAAAACACACACATGGATCCTACTGAGATGACGGGTGAATCACAGGGAGGGAGATATGGGGCTCAGTGAGGTACAGATGCCACGTTGGTTTTATTAAAAGCAATGGTCTAAATGAAGAAATGTTGTAAATAGTTATATTATATTAATATTTTGAATAAAGAAACCAGTAAATGTTCAACCGAAAAAGGTATATTAAAGTTTAATGCTTACCGTTTCTAAACTTATCACAATGATGTAGTTGGAAGGCTGACTGGGAGCTCGGATAAATGGGAGTGGAGGGTGTTCCGGTCCGCTATCTATGATGTTTACAAAAGGGCATTTATTGTGATCAAATAGTTTGGTAGAATAGTAAAGTAGTTTATTTTATACAGCATGTACATAGAGCATCACTTCTTACCTAAGTTGTTGGGTATTGTGTGAAAGAAAGGGGCAAATCAGACATATTTAATGTCCTAACCATGCAGAGACTTGTAATGTAGACATATGGGATATATTACCCAAACTCTGCTTCCAATGGGCGTTTGTCCTATAAAAGGATTTTAAGATGGTCATAATCTAAGAGGGCAAATGAGACTAAAATATAAATTGTGCAATTATAGAGAGTAATATATAAAGATAAATATCGGTGTTTACCTTGGCATTATCGCTGTATTCTTTCTGAGCTCCCGCACATCTCAACTGAGATGTGCGCTTTATAAAGCCCTCCCCATGGCGCCAAAACGGCGCGGGCGCCGCCGTTTGTGGCCAAGCGGACAAAAGAGGAGGAACCCGCGTCGTGAGCAGCTACTACCGGAAATGGCGTACCGGAAGTGCGGCTCCGAGTAACATGCCATGCGGACAGTCCCCAGGAACAGAAGCCAAGGGGCCCACATAGCAATGTGTTACCGGGATGCCGCAATGTGCGGTTCAATCGCGGCTATGGGGAGCCTCAGGGTGGACGCATGGTTAAAGAACCATACACTACCTCCCGAAAAGGGGGAAGGAGCCAAGGAAATCCACCATGCATCCTTGGGTGTCCATGTGATCACCCATATAAGTATCATCCCAGCAGGAACATCTGTCACATCAATCAATCACTCGCTCACCAAGCATATCCCTTGGTGTCATTCGACATATCAGATGTGTCTACCAATTTGTCAAAAATTTATTTTTTATATATACATACAGGTATCGTTCATATCAATTTCATAAATGATCGAAAGATAGAAACGAAAAAAGAAAAGGAAATATGAAAAGTACAAAACAGTAATACACGATATTAATTGTGCGCATCTGCGTATACATGTGTGTATAGAGCAAGTTCCATCTAACTTGCCACATCATGAAATGACTGGACCCGGTGAGGTCCCCGGGCCAGGGAGGGAGGCAAAGGTGAAAAAAGGGGAAAAGGATGGGGGGAGGTGGAGGGCAAGAGAGGAGAAAAAAAAAAAAAAAAGGGGGGGTTTATTGATGTATAGTGAATTGTGGTGTGGCACGGTGACACCCCTGAGATGACACATCACGGCTGAGTCATTGGGCATATCGCCAAAAGCAGATCAGGACAAACCAACGGTGGAAACGTCAATGGGACAAATGCCACACATCAGAGATAGGGCTTAAAACTAATCCCTTTGTTTAATCCTGGATGGCGTGTCGCTTGTAGTAGGTATATCCAGCGACTTTCTAACTGTAGCAGTTTATTGTCTATGTCGCCACCTCGTTCATGTTGTGGCAAATGTTCCAAACTGAAAAAGCCTATGAATTTTAAATCAAATTTATGGTATAGTCCCACATGCCGACTTATGGGTGTTTCCATTTTCCGTTTCTGTATAAGAGATACATGATCTCTAATACGACAGAATAATGGTCTTTTTGTCTTCCCTACATAAAAGGCTCCACATAGGCACTTCATTAGGTAGACTGAGCCGATTGATAAACAGTTCGTTCTATATTTAGGGATCCAAGTTTCATTATTCGGAAGCAAAATATTTTTGCCCTCTAGAATATATGGGCAAAAATTGCATTTGCCACATGGATATGTTCCAACAGTGCTGCGCTTTTCTACCGATGGCTTTTTGTAGTGACTTGTTACGAGTTTGTCCTTAATAGATTGGGAACGTTTAAATGTTATCTCAGGAAATGGTTTGATAAACTTGGAAACTTTTGCATCGGCGGTTAAGAGATACCAGTATTTATTGTAAATGCTGCGTATCTTGCCATGTTGTCTGTTATACTTAGTAATTATTCTAGTTGAGGTGGAAATCTTTTCCCTTCTAGGTTTGTAAAGTAATGTGGCTCGATCCTGGAGTTTTACCCTGTTGAATGCTTTTCTTAGACATGTCTTGCTGTATCCTCTTGCTAACAGGCGGTCTCGTAAGAGATTAGCCTCTTTTTGAAAGTCCTTGATATCCGTGCAATTTCGTTTCAATCTCAGAAATTGACTGTATGGGTTGCTCTTAATAAGTTGCTGAGGATGTGAGCTGTTGGCATGCAGTAAACTGTTGCCTGCCGAAGGTTTCCTATAAAGGGTGGAGCTCAATGTTCCTTGATCGTTTATATAAATTTCTACATCCAAAAATGTAATTCTTGATTGATTCATAGTATGAGTAAATTTGAGATTATATGTATTCACTTGTAAACTTGCCAAAAATAACTCAAGATCAGATAGTGATCCCGCCCAAATCATGAAAACGTCGTCTATATACCTGTGCCAAGCCGCAATTTGGCACACATATATAGACGAGGCCTCACTGGAAAAGAGATCACGCTCCCACCCTCCCAGGTACAGGTTCGCATATGAGGGCGCACACTTGGCCCCCATTGCGACACCCTGCACCTGGAGGTAGTGGGAGCCTCCAAATATGAAAACATTATCTGTCAGTACAAACTCTAAAAGTTCTACAATAAAGTCATTGTATTTCCAGGAGTCCAGGTCCCGCTCACTCAAAAAACTCTGTACAACTTCCACCCCTCTTTTATGTGGTATGGAGTTGTACAGTGCTTCTATATCTATGGCTACTAGCCAACACTCTGGGGGAACTCCTAAACCATCCACAGTTTTTAAAAGTTCTATCGTATCTTTTACATATGAGAACAAACCCTTCACATGTACATAGAGATACTCATCTATGAGTTGGCTTGCCTTTTCGGTTAAAGATCCGCAACCAGATATTATGGGCCAACCTGGGGGGTTTGTTCAATTTTTGTGCACCTTCGGAAGTGCATAAAAAGTCGGAATTCTGAAATCAACTACATTCAAATATTGGTATGTATTTTGGTCTATAAGACCGGAATTATAGGCTTTTGCTATTATAGTTTGATATAGCTGTGCATAATAATTGGCATGTGCTTTGGGAATAGCTTTGTACCATTTGTCATTGCTAATGATGTCTAAACACATTTTCTCATAGAACTTAGTGTCCATAAGGACAAGATTTCCGGCATTATCGGACGATTTTATAACAATATTTTTGTTTAGATGCAGTTTATGGAGGGCTTTCTTCCAATCGTCCGGTAAGTTCGATTGAGGTCCTGTGGACCAATTGGTTTTTTCAATTTCTTTGGATACCTGAATCACAAAAGCCCATATATTAGAGTTACCTTGTAATACAGGAAATGAGCGTGATTTGGGTCGGTATGATTTCGGTTGCTCTCGTATTGGAACAGAGGGAAGAGTCCATGGGAAGGGAGTCGAAGGGTTAGAAATCGATGTTTTGACAGAGGTAGACCCAGCATCTGTGGGTTTAAACACCCATCCAATTTCTTCAGGGTTACTTTTGTCCCATAGGTCCATTAAGTCTTGTAGGGCACGTAGGTCCTCAAATGTAACATTGGGTGGCATAACATTATGCCCACCCTGGTCTGTTATCATAATGGGATCCTTGTCATACAGTACCTTGTATATCAATCTTCTTGCGAATAATTGCAAATCTTTAATAAGTTCAAATTGATCAGCATTATCGTCAGGGCAAAAGGTAAGTCCTAATTGTAACACATTAGATTCCAATTCAGTCAGTGTATGGGATGATAAATTGATAATATCAAATGTTTCCCGGTTCATAAATGGACCGGGAGCTACTATTTTAAAGGCTGATTGTTGATTTTTGGGTTTATGGAGGAGCCTCGTCTGGACTCAGTCAGACTGGGATTGAAGATAGGTGCCAGACGTGAATCAATCGCAACGATTGATGGTGACGTGTGTTCTAAACTATGTTGTGATAAAGGTGTCGCAAGTGTCGATGTTAGGTCCAAATTGGCCATAGGTTTAGCTAATGTCAAAAGTGAGTGGCTGGAAGGATGACCAGAGACTGGAGTAGTGGGTGCTGTATAGATGCTATATGATATATGTCCCCGTGGCGGCTTAGTAATTTTTTCTTTCTTATGTGGTTGTATTATTTTTGTGCGACCTTGTGACCCAGTGTCGCTCGTCTGTTTACGCTTCCTGACCGCCCCACTCGGGTCATTGAACCGAGTTACTATTGGTGCATATGATGCAGAAAACTTTGACGAAGAATCTGACTCTGCTGTATCCATATTATTAGTTGGAGGGGGTTGTTGATATGGTGCCCTTCGTCCGGGGTAATTTTGATATTGATTCCATTTATTGGCTTGTTCTTAATAATACGCTCGTTTATCACGCCCAAATTTGTTCTCCTTCATTTTGATAATTCCCATTGCATATTTAGTAAGATGCTCCTTTAGTTTTTTATCTTTATCTTGAAAGTTAGTATAAGTCGTTAAGTTTTTGTGGTCTTCCTGCCACTTATGGATTTCTTCATCAGTGTCAATAATATCTATTTTGTATTGATCACCCAATATTCGCATCATTTGCAATGAGCATTGATCACCCCCACGGGACTATACAATTTGCTATGTATTTAGTAAAGAATTCTCTATGCCAGAAGAGTCTAGTTTTTCTTTCTACCAGACGCTGTAAACCCAAAAAGTATGTGTCAACCTCTGCCTCAGTGATATCCTCCCAGGAATGTACCCGCTGAACTTCAGTAACAAAACCCTCCCAACCCTGGCCGCAATAGTCAGTCATGTTGTGTCACCAACTCACCACCTCACATGTAAAGAGTAGTTCCTCAAGGGTGAGGAAAGGAGAAGAAACTGAGAAGTTATGGTGGTGCAAATGAACACCGGTTGTCTGCCTCCCACGGTCGACCCAGAGCCTCACCGAGCGCACCTGTCACCTCAGACGGGAAAGAAACAAGAAAAAAGGAATTTGTTACTAACACACATGTTTAAGAGAAAAATAGAAAAAAGAAAATGTTATATATATCAATTAATCTACTTAAAGACTATATATAGTTCAAGCTCAAAAGAATTTGTTGCCTGAATACCTATGCAGCAAATCAATATGAATTTAGTATATTATAACATTAATTTGGAAAAAATTCCTCATACGTCAGGGACATGAACCTTCCAATCAAGAAAAAGATTTATCTTGGGTGTGTTATCCACCCTATTGGTTATAATAGAGCATATGATTGGAGGTTAATCGTCCCATTATTTAGCAAAATTAATGTACCAGCATCCCTATGGTAGAATATAAGAAAAGGATGGAGAGGTGGGACTTTACGGGTACCTTATGAAAACATTTTCTTTTTTGGAACAAAATATTCTAATACATAAATTTAAATGTGAAAAAAACATATTTTATTAAGACAAATAAGAAAGGGTATTTATAAAAAATGAACAGATATGCAAAAATCTATTGTCTAAGGTTTATACACCTATTCCTATTATCGACATAGATTTTACAGAGTTCATTGATGCGTGGTCACATATTCAACAAGCTTCTACATGTTTCGCCTATACAGGCTTCATCAGGAAGGTTGACATGATCACTAAGAATTAAGAATTTTTTTTTTGTGTGTAAAGGATGACTTCATTCACATATGGAACCTTGGGTGTATAATAAAAGAAAAACAAGAATTTTTAGAAAATTACATTAATTTCCAAACAAACAGAGAGGTATTTAGTTAAATTTTTCAAAAAAACAACAGAAATATTATATTGTATGGAGACACAAAAAGATATGACATGTATACCTTTTCCAACTGAGGTGAAACACCCCCACCCACATTCATAGCTTCAAAATCAAAAACGAGAAGTCCCCTAAATACCCCATATTGTCAAAGGGTAATAGAACACGGCCCTACCTCTCATATCGGATCCTATCCAAAAGTATCCTCAGAGGGGTCTCATAGGGGACTAGTCAGATTCACAACGATCTCACATACAAAACACACACATGGATCCTACTGAGACGACGGGTGAATCACAGGGAGGGAGATATGGGGCTCAGTGAGGTACAGATGCCACGTTGGTTTTATTAAAAGCAATGGTCTAAATGAAGAAATGTTGTAAATAGTTATATTATATTAATATTTTGAATAAAGAAACCAGTAAATGTTCAACCGAAAAAGGTCTATTAAAGTTTAATGCTTACCGTTTCTAAACTTATCACAATGATGTAGTTGGAAGACTGACTGGGAGCTCGGATAAATGGGAGTGGAGGGTGTTCTGGTCTGGTCCGTGTTGCCCATATATTCTAGAGGGCAACTATATTCTAGAGGGCAAAAATATTTTTCTTCCGAATAATGAAACTTGGATCCCTAAATATAGATCGAACTGTTTATCAATCGGCTCAGTCTACCTAATGAAGTGCCTATGTGGAGCCTTTTATGTAGGGAAGACAAAAAGACCATTATTCTGTCGTATTAGAGATCATGTATCTCTTATACAGAAACGGAAAATGGAAACACCCATAAGTCGGCATGTGGGACTAAATTTGATTTAAAATTCATAGGCTTTTTCAGTTTGGAACATTTGCCACAACATGAACGAGGTGGCGACATAGACAATAAACTGCTACAGTTAGAAAGTCGCTGGATATACCTACTACAAGCGACACGCCATCCAGGATTAAGCAAAGGGATTAGTTTTAAGCCCTTTCTCTGATGTGTGGCATTTGCCCCATTGACGTTTCCACCGTTGGTTTGTCCTGATCTGCTTTTGGCGATATGCCCAATGACCCAGCCGTGATGTGTCATCTCAGGGCTGTCACCGTGCCACACCACAATTCACTATACATCAATAAACCCCCCCTTTTTTTTTTTTCTCCTCTCTTGCCCTCCACCTCCCCCCATCCTTTTCCCCTTTTTTCACCTTTGCCTCCCTCCCTGGCCCGGGGACCTCACCGGGTCCAGTCATTTCATGATGTGGCAAGTTAGATGGAACTTGCTCTATACACACATGTATACGCAGATGCGCACAATTAATATCGTGTATTACTGTTTTGTACTTTTCATATTTCCTTTTCTTTTTTCGTTTCTATCTTTCGATCATTTATGAAATTGATATGAACGATACCTGTATGTATATATAAAAAATAAATTTTTGACAAATTGGTAGACACATCTGATATGTCGAATGATACCAAGGGATATGCTTGGTGAGTGAGTGATTGATTGGTGTGACAGATGTTCCTGCTGGGATGATACTTATATGGGTGATCACATGGACACCCAAGGATGCATGGTGGATTTCCTTGGCTCCTTCCCCCTTTTCGGGAGGTAGTGTATGGTTCTTTAACCATGCGTCCACCCTGAGGCTCCCCATAGCCGCGATTGAACCGCACATTGCGGCATCCCGGTAACACATTGCTATGTGGGCCCCTTGGCTTCTGTTCCTGGGGACTGTCCGTATGGCATGTTACTCGGAGCCGCACTTCCGGTACGCCATTTCCGGTAGTAGCTGCTCGCGATGCAGGTCCCTCCTCCTTTGTCCGCTTGGCGCCAAAACGGCGGCGTGACGTCAGACGCCCGCGCCGTTTTGGCACCATGGGGAGGGCTTTATAAAGCGCACATCTCAGTTGAGATGTGCGGGAGCTCGGAAAGATTACAGCGATAATGCCAAGGTAAACACCGATATTTATCTTTATATATTACTCTCTATAATTGCACAATTTATATTTTAGTCTCATTTGCCCTCTTAGATTATGACCATCTTAAAATCCTTTTATAGGACAAACGCCCATTGGAAGCAGAGTTTGGGTAATATATCCCATATGTCTACATTACAAGTCTCTGCATGGTTAGGACATTAAAGATGTCTGACCTTTTTCGGTTGAACATTTACTGGTTTCTTTATTCAAAATATTAATATAATATAACTATTTACAACATTTCTTCATTTAGACCATTGCTTTTAATAAAACCAACGTGGCATCTGTACCTCACTGAGCCCCATATCTCCCTCCCTGTGATTCACCCGTCGTCTCAGTAGGATCCATGTGTGTGTTTTGTATGTGAGATCGTTGTGAATCTGACTAGTCCCCTATGAGACCCCTCTGAGGATACTTTTGGATAGGATCCGATATGAGAGGTAGGGCCGTGTTCTATTACCCTTTGACAATATGGGGTATTTAGGGGACTTCTCGTTTTTGATTTTGAAGCTATGAATGTGGGTGGGGGTGTTTCACCTCAGTTGGAAAAGGTATACATGTCATATCTTTTTGTGTCTCCATACAATATAATATTTCTGTTGTTTTTTTGAAAAATTTAACTAAATACCTCTCTGTTTGTTTGGAAATTAATGTAATTTTCTAAAAATTCTTGTTTTTCTTTTATTATACACCCAAGGTTCCATATGTGAATGAAGTCATCCTTTACACACAAAAAAAAATGTCTTAATTCTATGTGATCATGTCAACCTTCCTGATGAAGCCTGTATAGGCGAAACATGTAGAAGCTTGTTGAATATGTGACCACGCATCAATGAACTCTGTAAAATCTATGTCGATAATAGGAATAGTATGTGTATAAACCTTAGACAATAGATTTTTGCATATCTGTTCATTTTTTATAAATACCCTTTCTTATTTGTCTTAATAAAATATGTTTTTTTCACATTTAAATTTATGTATTAGAATATTTTGTTCCAAAAAAGAAAATGTTTTCATAAGGTACCCGTAAAGTCCCACATCTCCATCCTTTTCTTATATTCTACCATAGGGATGCTGGTACATTAATTTTGCTAAATAATGGGACGATTAACCTCCAATCATATGCTCTATTTCAATCTAAAAGCAGTATAGGCCACTGTTTTTCGTAAATTTGTATCAAAATGACCTTGGTTTCGGTCGCTTGCAACTTCCGTTCCTATTTCCTCCACGCACGTAAGGCACATGCACGTACGGTATATACACTGCGCATGTGTGAAACTCCACCTGCTTCGCCCGCCCATGACGTTCTTTTTCACAAATATTTCCCGCCCTTTTCTCTATGCATAGAGCGTACGTACGTACATATGACACTTGCGTATTAGGTTTATATACACTGCGCATGCGTGAAACTCTGCCTGCGTTGCCTGTCCCTGATGTTCTTTTTCACTAATATTTCCTGCCCTTTTCTCTACGCACAGAATGTACGTACGTACGTGTTAGCTTTGAATATATTGCGTCGCCCGCCTCTGATGTTCTTTTTCACAAATATTTCCTGCCCCTTCTCTCTACGGTGCGCAGTAGTACGGTACTCCAGTAGCGAGGAAAGCCCGGAGCCCGAAACATCCCGATCCGGGAAGAGGAGATTTAAGGTCTCCAATATGGCCTTTAAAGAGATAGTGGAGATGGTGGGCATCTTGTGGAGGAAGGATTATGATGGGAAGCATGGAGCGTACACACAACCGAATTTGCGCAAGGCCAAAATCATGTCCAAAGTTGTGAAGACCCTGCAGCAGAATTTTATGGTACGACGCTCCAAAGACCAATTAAGGAAACGCTGGTCTGACCTTAAAACTGAGGGAGCCGGATCAGTACAGAAGAATAAGAGCCGGTTCACACCAGGACGACTCAGGATCCGACTTCAGGTCGCCCCGAGACGCCCCAAGTCGCGCTGTAATGTTAGTCTATGGAGCCGTCTCAGTGCACACTACTGAGGTCGCTCCGACTTCAAAAAAGGTTCCTGTACTACTTCAATCCGACTTCTAGGCAACTTGTACCCATTGATTCCAATGGAAGTCGCCTCCAAGTCGGATCTCTATCTATATTGACACGACAGTGTCGCCTTGAGGGGGAACTCCACGCCAAATTTTAAATAAAAAACCGGCATGGGTTCCCCCTCCAGGAGCATACCAGGCCTTTAGGTCTGGTATGGATTTTAAGGGGAACCCCCCTACGCCGAAAAAACGGCGTGGGGGTCCCCGCAAAATCCATACCAGACCCTTATCCGAGCACGCAGCCTGGCAGGTCAGGAAAGGGGTGGGGGAAAGCGAGCGCCCCCCCCTCCTGAACCGTACCAGGCCGCATGCCCTCAACATGGGGGGTGGGTACTTTGGGGAAGGGGGCGCCCTGCGGCCCCGCCCTCTATGACGTCACAGTCCCAGCATGCCTCGGGACCCGACGTCATAAGGGGTGGGGCCACCATGTGACATCATCCGGTGACCCCGCCCCATACCTATATAAGTCATCGCGCAGCGCTCATACGGCATTACAGCGGGAGAGAGCATCGTGTCAACATCGGAAGAAGAAAGAAGAGAGAAGAGGGAAGAAGGAAGAAGGACCGGCTCCCCTGCTGGTAAAAGAGCTGCAAAAAGATAGCGGAGGAGCCGGCAGAAGAGCGGGAGATGACGCCGGAGAGCGGGAGAAGAGGCCGGACACCGGGAGAAGAGGCCGAACAGAGCGGAGAAGTCGGAAGAAGGCCCCCGAAGTCGGAAGAAGACCCCCGGAGCTGATTAATAAATTACTTTAAAAACCTGTGTTGTGTTTTTTTTATTGACGCTTTCTTTCCCCAGGTGAATGGGTAGGGGTACGATGTACCCCATAGGCATTCACATAGGGTGGGGGGCCGGGATCTGGGGCCCCCTTATTAAAGGGGGCTCCCGGATTCCGATAAGCCCCCCGCACGCAGACCCCGACAACCAACGGCCAGGGTTGTCGGGAAGAGGCCTTTGTCCTCATCAACATGGGGACAAGGTGCTTTGGGGTCCAAAGCACCCACCCTCCCATGTTGAGGGCATGCGACCTGGTACGGTTCAGGGGGGGGGGGGCGCTCGCTCGTCCCCACCCCTTTCCTGACCGGCCAGAGTGCGTGCTCAGATACGGGTCTGGTATGGATTTTGGGGGGACCCCATGCCGTTTTTCCGGGGTAGGGGGGTTTCCCTTAAAATCCATACCAGACTTAAGGGCCTGGTATGCTCCTGGAGGGGGAACCCATGCCGGTTTTTTATTTAAAATTCGGCATGGAGTTCCCCCTCCAGAGCGGATTATTCTCTGATTGGCCATGGCCAAAGTCGCCTGGGGCGACTTAAAGTCGTGTTGTAAGTCGCCCCAAGTCATGTTGAAGTCGCTCCAAGTCGTGTTGTTATTCATACTCAAGTCGTGTCCAAGTTGCCTCCAAAAGTCGCGCTGGAAGTCGTGTTGCCCCAGTGTGAACCGGCTCTAAAGAAAGTGCTTCAAAAAGTACGGTACTTGTGCTTTTCTTTACTGTTGTACAATTTAAAATGGCTACTTTCATGTTCGTGGACACAGAAACATCGTTCGTAGGAAACATTGTTTGAAAATATATAAGTTGTATTTATTTGATACAGGGTTTAAACAACATTTTGGTCTTGGTAATTTGTCTTATTAAAAGAAGTTTAGGACATTGTTGTCTAGATGTCTTTGAAACTAGAATGAATAGCAAACTTCATTCAGTGCAATGTAAGGAGAGGACACTTGGCAGCTGTTTACACATCTGGACACTTGTGTGCATCTTCAAAATTTGGCTTTTACAGGGGTGACATCACCCCATCTGAACCCCAATATTGAACTTTGTAAGTTCCAGAGTTGTGTATATGTTTTGTTTTAAATGCTTTTTTAAAACCAAAAAAAAAACTAAATCTTTTTTATAAAATTTTTTATAAAAAATACATATATTTACCAAAATTAAAAAAAAAAAAAACGCACATGTGAATGTGCACAGATTAAAAGGTTTGATAATCAACAATGTGTGGCTTCTTCTTTCAATGCTGAATACCAGTTTTGTAAGTTATTTGGTGTTTAGGAGTGACAATGGGGCTTATTTACTAAAGAAAAATACACTTGGCACTACAGGTGCACTAGGAGAACCTAGGAGACAGCCAAAAAGTAAAGCAAGCAATAAATACATTTCTAGATTTTCTCTGATCATATTTTTTATTCATAAAAATTAGAGATTGTCTGGCATTGCAATGCCCCCCACCCGTAAAAATCTTTTACATATTTATCCCAAACTTCACGGGCACTTTGGGGGGCCAAGCCAGTACGGCCAGTATCCAGGCCCGTCAGATGATTCTCTTGAAGATGTCCGGCCTCAGGCCCAATTGATGCTAGATCATTTCTAGAATTTTTTTCTCAAAAAATTGTGCAGGATGCAGCATGTTAGGACAATATGATTAAGTTTGTATTCCGCCATGTGGATTGCTGTCTGAAACAGGCGGAACCGGTTGGCCATTATCCCGTAGGCATTCTCCACAACTCTTCTCGCGCTGGCCAGCCGGTAGTTAAAAACCCTCCTCTCCAGGGTGAGGGTCCTTTGGGGGAATGGCCTCATCAGGTGCTCACCCAGACAAAAGGCTCCATCTGCAATGAAGACAAAGGGGAGTCCTTCCACATTCTCGGCATCAGGTGGCAATCCCAGGCCACCAGTCTGGAGACGCTGGTAGAACTCCGTCTGGGCGAAGACTCCTCCATCCGACCATTCTTCCCCATGTCCACATACAGAAATTCATATTGTGCCGAAACCACCACCATTAATATGATACTATGAAACCCCTTATAGTTAAAATAGTATGACCCCGAATGGGGTGGTGGCACGATGTGGACATGCTTACCATCTATAGCCCCTCCACAGTTGGAAAAGTTATATTATTTTAAGTATTATTTAAAGACTAAAATATAAGGCCCACTTATCAGATTCCTCACCCCCTCTGATGGCCCATTGATAAAATTTAAGGGGGGGGGGGGGGCTTATAAATTAATTTAAGAACACACAGACCATTTGGACACATTTTAGGGGGGGGCTTATAAATTAATTTAAGGACACACAGACCATTTGGTGTAAGAGAACTGTCAGAATATGTTCTGTGCGCACATGTGCGCATGCGCACACTTATGGGCAACAGGTGCACCCTCATGGGCAACAGGTGCACACTCATGGGCAACAGGTGCACACTCATGGGCAACAGGCGCACACTCACGGGCAACAGGCCTGGATACTTTCCTAAATGTACATAATATAACTGGGTACCAAAATTTATAGGTAAAGTTGATCCGGGGAAAATCCGATTGCCTCTCGGGGATCAGGAAGGAATTTCTTCCCCTGCTTTAGCAAATTGGAGCATGCGCTGCTGGGGTTTTTTGCCTTCCTCTGGATCAACTATTCCTCTGTATAGAATGGGGTATATGGGATTGTATGATATTATTTATTTATTTTTATTTGTGGTTGAACTGGATGGACTTGTGTCTTTTTTCAACCTAACTAACTATGTAACTATGTAACAGCAGATCCCTGCGTGCGCGGATGCGGATAGCTCGCGTGCACGCGCAGAAGCGCTCCCCTAAACCCAGTTGGCTCCAGACGGCCTATTTAAAGGGTGCCCTGACTAGAGATGGCCTTGCGGTTCGCCCAGCGGTCGGTTCACGGCGAACATTGCTCCTTCGCGATTCGCCAAACCGGCGGACTTATGGCGCTGTTCGTGGCGGCCATATTCGTTTATTGTGAAGAGCTTTGACCCATGACACATCCATCATGGGGTACAGGACAGCCACTTGAGACATTTCAGCACATGGACATACCCCCTACCTTATAAATAGACCTGATCTGGCAGCCATTTTACATTCTGTCTTTTGTTAGTGTACGGAAAGGACGCTGTGTGGAGCAGGGGCAGTCAGTCTGTAATTCACTAGCTAGCTACTATTAGGTCCACAAAAGTCGTTTTAAAGACTGGTATAGGTGTACAGTTATATAGGGTTGTTGTAATACACTTATAATATACTTTCTTTCAAATATAGAAAGCATATTATAGTGACAGCAGTGCTGACCGATTCTGCAGCTCTTTTCTCAGTGTAGGGACAGTTTGGTGTTTGGAGCAGGGACAGTCTGTAATTCACTAGCTAGCTACTATTAGGTCCACAAAAGTCCTTTTAAGGACTGGTATAGGTGTACTATTTGGTGTGCAGTATATAGGGGTGTAATACACGTATAAAATACGTTTAAATATAGAAAGCATAGTATAGTGCATTTCTACTGTGCAGCATTGTGACTGCTGAGCGGTTCTGCAGCGATACTACAAAGAGTGACACATGCAATTAGAAAAAAGTATTATAACTGGTGTGATAGACCAGTGGCCCCCCAAAACAACAGATTGAAGCGGGGTGTTATATACCTTCTTCCACATATACTGCACTTCTCTTTTGTCACAGGGTCAATTAAAAAATTACAGGCAAAGCAAGAAGCAGGCCCTTCGGCAGGGGTGGTAGGGGTAGGGCAGGAGCAACAGGCTTGAGTCAAAGTGGGAAGTTGCAGAAGGTGCGTTTGATTACGTCAAAGGACGCACCAGACTTGGTTGAGTGGCTCACTTAGCCTTACTCTTCTGCACCCTCCTCCTCCTCCTCTCGATCTGCACCCTCTTCACTCTCTGCTGTGTACACCCCCCAAAGACACTACCACCAACACCACCACCACCATATACCCTCCGCTTGAGTCACAGGAATTATTTTCCGATCCATTATCACAAGACATTTCCGATGCGCAGCCATTCTTGGCATTGGATCAGGAAGAGGAGGTAGCAACAACCGCCACTCAGCAGTCTGACGACAGTACCCAGATCAGCCCAAGGAGGTTGGTCCCCGCTGTTGCTGCCTACTCCGAAATCTCTAATTATAGCGCTGGGGAAGGTGACGTCAATGATGACGTGTCTAAGGACGTCACATGGGTGCCCACAAGAGAGGAAGAGGAGGGGAGTTCAGAGGGAGAGATGGACCAGCATATAGGGAGGAGAAGCAGGCGGAACTTACATTGCACAGGAGGGACAAACCAGACTTCTAATGTATCAGCAGCGAGGCATCAATCATGTACGGTCACATCTGGCGCTCCCAGGACGCCGGCACATGGCTCTGCAGTGTGGGCTTTTTTTTTTTTAACGTGTCCGCTGCTGACAATAGTGTTGCCATCTGCAGCCTTTGCGGTCAACGCATAAGTCGCGGTAAGCCCAACACTCACCTAGGGACAACGCCTTAAGAAGGCACATGAGCTGCCATCACCGAGCCCAGTGGGAGCAACGCCATCAGAACCCACAAAGCCACACTCCAGGCTCCCACCGTCCAGCCTCTTCCACTTCTCCTTCTCCTCTCTCCTCAGAATTGTCCTCCACTCCACCTTCCATCATGCCGTCCTCACGTTTTTCTGGAAAAGGGCAGGCTGTTCGAGCGCAAAAAAATGATGACGCCGGATAACCCTCTTGCCCAATGGTTGACCGCTGGCTTGTCAGAACTGATAGCCCGCCAACTACTGCCATCTAATCTGGTGGACTTTCGAAAATTTGTGGCCATTGGAACACCACAATGGAAGGTCCCAGGAAGGAAGTATTTCTCACACAAGCCCCATACACACGGTCGGATTTTCAGACGGCAAATGTCCTCTCGGACAATGTTGTCGGAAATTCCGACCGTGTGTAGGCTCCATGGGACTTTTTCCGTCGGATTTTTCCGACGGACAAAGTTTTCTCTCCTGCTCTCAAATTTTCCGACAACAAAGTCCGATCACGCAAATTCCGATCGTGTGTAGCCTAGTCCGACAGACAAAGTGCCACGCATGCTCAGAAGACATTCTGTGACGGAATCGCTCGGTCAGGTAAAACTACCATTCCTAATCGACACAGCCCATACGTCACGCTGCAATGTTAAAATGTGTTTAATGCAGCGCATTCTCTTTTTCTTTACAATGCAAGAAGAATGAAATTTTTTAGCTGCTCATATTCACACTGACTTCTCACAAACTTCTTTCTTTATTCTTTTTCATGATTTCTTGGCTAGATGTTTTTTATTCGTCAGATCTTAAGAATGTTTTGTATTTTTTTTTTTAGGATTTGTCATTTATATTGGTTTTTTTTTTAATCCAGATTTCCTTTTTTTCTTTATTTTTTTGGTGGGGGGGGGGGGGGGGGTTTTTTGTCTCAACTTATCCCAACACCATTATTATCATTTTTATTTTTAGCCTAAATTCACTAGGTGGTTGTTTGTTGTTGGTGCCCCTTGTTAATTGGACTTTATGATTTGTGAAATGTACTTGCCTACTCACAAATAAACTGTCCTTTTTGAAAAGTAAAACACATTGGCAAGGATTTCTTGAAATCAAAAATACCTTTATTAGGTGTCAGCAACAAACAAAAGAGGAAGGCAGCGATGGAGAAACTTGGGAAATTTGCAAAGCCTTTGACCCCCACGGCAGACATCATTTTTTCATGTTCAAAAATTGGTGGCCTGAGGAGTACGTATCTTAAGGGAGTGCAATCTGGTCCTGAAGTCCAAAACATCCGGAACTACAGCAGATGCCATCTATGTCCCCAGGCTGTGGTCATACGAGAGGCTCCATCTTCTCTCAGACCAGACTGAATCCAGGTCGTCACACTCTGGTCTTCCTTCCACGCTTCCTTCCAGGCTGTGGCTGTGGTGCTGGAGGTGTGGCAGAAGGAGTAGGAGGAGGAGGAGCATGGTCACTGTCGCAAACATGTGTTGCTGGGGTCATTTCCCCAGCCACCCCCTTATTCAGTATCTTGAGGATGACCTCCTCACACATGCTGCGTTGCCCCACCACCATCTCTTTGAGCTTAGTGGCAGCCAAGGCGGCAAAGGCCTCTTCGTAGGTGGGTGTGGCACGTAGTGCCACCGAAGCCTCCCTTATTAGCCGGAGCGCTGACTCCCCCACATCCCCCCCCCCTTTCTGGGCCTTTTTAGGGAAGGCGGAGGGGAGGGACTTGGGATCGAGTCAGGCTCCTAGGCCTGCCCACCTCTATGCTGCCACTAACCCCTGCCTCCTCCTGGCTGCCACATTCCACAGCCTCCTCCTGGCTCCCGCATTCCACAGCCACCTCCTGGCTGAGGTCTTCCTGTGTATGAAAAAGGGACATAGTTTGAGTTATTGGTTCATCAAACACACACAAGTTTCATCTATTGACTGTTGACTTGCAAAATGTTTACAAATTGAAAACCATACAATTCTCAGCCCAGCAGTTTATATTCTTGCCCAAAATGTCTCCAACACTACTGTCTGATATGTCAAACACTTTAGAAAATAAGCAATTGGGGATCCTGAATTAAGTGAACATCATTCAATTTTCAACAAAAAAAGGGTACAAAAATACTATACCTGGCTCAAGCTGGGCTCCTCCACATCTTCCTGACTGGAAGGCCCAGGTTGGTCCTCGAAAGCCTCATCAGGGGTGGAATGCGTGGAAGGAAACGTGGAAGGAAGAGTCGAGAGTGACTCCCTGACATCAGCCTGGTCTTTGAGAAAATGGAGCCTCTCGTAGTACCACAGCCTGGGGACATATACCTCATCTGCTGCAGCTCCAGATGCTTGGGACTTCAGGACCTTATTACGCTCCCTGAAATACGTACTCCTGCCAATTTTGGTTCTTAACTTATCAATGGTTGCCGTGAGGATCACTGGCAATACAAATTCCAGAAGTTTCTTCATCGCTGCCTGCCTCTTTGTTTGTTGCTGTATAGTGGGTGCTTAGCCTGCCACAAAAGGGGCATTTCTCTAAATTTATCAATGAAGAGGGGGAGGAAGCTGACGTCATTGAAGCCCTCCATATTCTCTGCAAGACACAACACCAGACAAAACACTAAATAATGTCAGGCTAAACTCTCCTAATCTTCTCCCTAAATAAGCCTCAATGTATAAGCAGTCTAGGCTAGTGATGTACCAAGTTCAAATTGTACCTTCGTTATAGCGATCGTCTCGTGCGTCAGCTCTCTCTCCCCTCTGCTCACAGATCGTCGCTACGACACACGCGTGTGACGTTTTATATACAGTGCGCATGCATGAAACTCCGCCTGCCCCTGACGATCTTTCTCGTCTATTCCCCACCCCTTCTCTTTACGGCGCAGTGGTGGGAGCACATGGCGGGGACACAGCAGGTGCGCCCTAAATATTCCAGCAATGAGGAGGAGGACGAGGAAAGGCCGGAGGCAGAAACGTCCCGATCCCGGAGGCTCAAATTTAAGGCATCAAATATGTCTTTTGGAGAAATGTTGGAGATGGTGGACATATTGAAGAGGAGCGACTATGGGAAGTATGGGCCTTACCCCAACCCAAATGTCAGAAAGACCAAGATCATGGCTAAAGTTGTGAGGAGGCTGCACAATAATTTTGGGGTACAACGATCCAAGGATCAACTGAGGAAACGCTGGTCAGACCTGAAACTGAGGGAGCCCGATCAGTACAGAAAGATCAAGCGAGTTCTTCAAAAAAGTAAGTAGTTGTCGTGTGTTCATCTTTTTTTTTCTTGCTTGCATACTGCTCCATGTGCTTTGTTTCTCAATGTTGTACATTTGAAAATGGCCACTTTCATGTTCGTGTGTCCATTCGATCCTACTCAACCTCGATCGTTCGGCCACTTATAATACGATGTTTAGTGAAGTTGGAGTGAACTACATTGTTTCAGGCCTGTTTTTAGTCAAAGGAAGTTTGTTGTCTATAGAGCTTTTTTCAAGAATGAAATGCAAATTTCTTCAATGTAAAGGAGAGGTGACTCAGTAGCTGTTTACTCATCTGGACTCTAGAGCACTAGTGCTGGGACACCCAAAACCCCTTTTTATTATGTTGTCCAACACATGTGCTCTAGTGGATACTATAGGGGTGTCTCCATCTGACAAACTTGCAACCAAAAGGTAGTAAGTATTGCACCTTTACAAAGTCACAACATTAATGTTGTTGTCCTTTGAACCTGGCCACAAACCACTATTGTACGTCACTTCCAAGCAATGTTTCATATTTCCTATTTCTGCCCTCATAGAGTGGTGTGCTAAGTATTCCTTTTGTACATTCTCATAGGGGAGAGAAGACTCGGGACGTCTGAGGACACCAGGAACCCCACACCTCCCAAAGAAGGGGAAATACCAACACCAGAAGCAGAGGAGGAGGAGGAAGGAGAAATTGTAGAAGTTGGAGAACTTGTCACCACAACAGGTGAGTGTCGGAGACCACAGCTACAGGTAAGCTAATCAATGTATGCCTGCATCTTTTACAATAGCCATCTTTTTTTTGTTTGTGTGTTTTTTTTAGGTGATGTGGATGTTGTGGAAGAAGAATCGCATTTTACCACTGAAAGTGCACACGTCCTCATCGGGGAGATAATGGTGTGCAATCGAGATCTAGATGATATCAAGAAAAACATCAATGATGTTCAACAAAAAATGAAGAACATCATTGATGTTTTAGCGAAAATATGAAAACGCACAAACTACTTATCACACATTTGTGGGTGTTTATCCCAAAATTTTTAACGTAATAACTGTGCCAAATTTGGAAGATGCACACAGTGTGTCAACATGTGCTAGCTCCCATCATGGTGGATCAATGACAACGTTTTGGGGGTGCAACCACTTTACTAACTACTAAAGTGGGTGAGGTGAAGGGGTTGCACCCCCAAAACACGTCCATTGATCCCCATGATGGGAGATTGCACATTTGGACATTCTAGGCATGTGTTCTTGCATCAAATGCCCATTTTGATCCCCAAATTGTGTGCATGTTCTAAATTTACCTTTTCCAGGGGTGACACCCCATGTGATGAAGGCACGATCAAACACACTTTGAACATAGTCATGTCTGATCTTGTCTTCACTTTTCAAAGTTGAACTTTGTAAGTTCCTATGTTCAGTATGTTTTTTTTTGCTACATGCCTGGTTTACACAAATGCGCCATGTTAGTAAAGAATGTTCTAAAGACCAAAGATCTTTTGAGTTTACCAAAGCATTTTTGAAAGGCACTTGTGAATGTGTTGGAAGTAAAATTTTAACATCTAAACAATGTGTGGCTTCCTTATTTCAAACCCCAAAAGCATTATTTGCGTCAAAAGTAAATGAATTTGGTGACAATGGGTGTTATTTACTAAAGGCTATTCCACTTTGCACTGCAAGTGTAGTTTCCGGTGCACTTTTGCAGTGCACTTGTAGTGCATAGTGGATTTGTCTTTTGTAAATGACACCCACAGTGCT
Organism: Lithobates sylvaticus; assembly: GCA_028564925.1. Lineage (NCBI taxonomy): Eukaryota > Metazoa > Chordata > Amphibia > Anura > Ranidae > Lithobates > Lithobates sylvaticus. The sequence continues at coordinate 174,216,585 of CM053033.1, forward strand.
TTGTAAAAAAACACGTATCACGCCATTTTCTGGAATACACACATTTCTGTCATGGTGATGAAAAGGAGTATTTTTGGTGTCAGTTATGCACTACAAACCTTACCTAGACAAAATATTATGTATCAGACCCACAACATGAGAATATTCTTTTTAGGAAGAAGAGACTGTAACCTCCTCTCGCCAAGAAAGTGCATTCCCACTGTTGAAGATAAAGGCCCAAAAAGAAAACTAAAAATAAGCTAGAACACACCTACAAGAAACACTAGCAGTAAATAAAAGGAAATCTTAGTTCTGGTTCAAAAATATTTTTATTAAAAAATGCCTCTCACACATCGTCAGGCATATCAATGGCCCCCCTACCCACAAAGTACTCCATATAGCTCTCGCGGACTTTGCGGGCATTTAGGGGGGCAAGCCAGTATGTGCAGCTTGAAGGGCTGTGAGGTTGACATTGGAAGGCATGTCGACATCAGGGCCAACAGACACAACATAGTTGGTGCTATGTCGCTTTAAGAAGTTGTGCAATATGCAGCAGGAAAGCACAATGTGGTTCAGTTTATATTCTGCCAAGTTGATAGCTGTCAAAAAGAGGTGGACGCGGCTGGCCATGATCCCAAAGGTGTTCTCCACCACTCTGCGGGCTCTGGACAGCCGGTAATTGAAGACCCTCTGGTCTGGGGTGAGGGTCCTCATCGGGAAGGGCCGCATCAGATGGCTTGACAACGCAAACGCTTCATCCGCGACAAAGACGAAGGGGAGTCCTTCAGCATTCTCCTCTGGAGGTGGCAAGCACAGACTGCCACTCTGGAGACACCAGTAGAACTCCGTGTGCGCAATGGCACCACCATCCGAGATCCGGCCATTCTTCCCCACGTCCACATACAAAAACTCGTATGTCGCCGACACCACCGCCAACATCACTATACTATTAAACCCCTTGTAATTATAATAGTATGACCCCGAGTTGGGGGGTGGGACGATGCGGACGTGTTTCCCATCAATTGCACCTCCGCAGTTAGGAAAGTCCCAACGGCTGGCAAAGTGGGAGGCCACAGTCTGCCATTCCTGTGGCGTTGAAGGAAACTGTGGAGTCAAACAAGAAATAAAAAGAGTCAGTTTGCACATAAACATTGCAAGCAGATTAGACACAAACATCTTGGAACAAGATCAGACTAAAATTTAACCAAGAAAGTATTTCCAAACCAAAGTACAAGGTCCCCTTAGCAGATTACTCACCCCCCATCACTCCCCCCACTTCTGATGGGCCATTGACAAAAACTAGGGTTTGGGGGGGGGGATGGACAGGTAACCCTCTCCACTTCATTGAGAGCCGAATGGCTTAATAATGTGTGATAGTTTGGCCAGACCCTCCTTACTTAACACTATTGGCAGGCCACCGGAAAGATAAAAGAAGATTCCTAATCCCCCCCCCCCCCCAAAAAAAAAACAAAAATAAAGGGAAGCACATTTTGACATTCTGCAATTACCTATCAAGCTAATAATAGTAGGAAAAACAAAAAAATAAACCTTGTAAAGTATTGAGCCAGCCCCTTGCACTACATGCTTTGCTGAATTCATCCCTAAATATGACCACTATAAAGAGGTAGGTATATAGTGTGTATTGAGCTTGGCAAAGCCAGCAGATAGAGGATTGGTATCGTCTGACCGAGCAGTTGGGGGAGGGGGGTTCCTAATGAGTTTGGCCCAAAAAAAAAAACAAAAAAAAAACAGGGACTCTGCATGAAGTAAAACACACAGAAAACATTTGTGCATATTTTAGGGGGTGTTTGGGGGAAACCAATACTATGGAGCAGACAAAATACATTGCTTAAGTGACTAGGCCATAGGTGTATATTGGGCCAGAAGAGCATGCTGGGGAGGTAAGTGAAGGCAAAAATGCATGAAGGACAAAAGGGGCACAGCATATTAGAGCATATTGCAATCATGGTAATTAGGGAAGGAGGTCAAAAATACAAGACATTAGCAAACAGAGCATACATAGAAGGGAATAGTAAAGGAGAAATGTTACCTTAATATAGTCCTCCTGCAGGACCTGGATGATAGCAGAACAGGTCTCTGGAATAATGATTCCCAGAGCCTGGGGAGAGATACCTGTGGAGAACTTCAGATCCTGAAGGCTTCTCCCTGTCGCCAAGTACCTCGACGTGGCAACAAGCCTCTGCTCCAGAGTGATGGCTTGTCTCATGCAGGTATCCTGCCTGCTGATAAAAGGAGTCAACAAAGCCAACAGACGGTGAAAAACGGGGTCCTTCATCCGGAGAAAGTTTCTGAAATCATCAGGATTATTCTCCCGGATCTCACGAAGCAAAGGCATGTGCGAGAATTGGTCACGCTGAAGCAACCAATTCTTCGTCCACGAACTCCTCCTCGCCCTGTTCATGGACTGGTCTTGGGTCAAAGCTAAAAGCCCGACACCAAGCCCCTGCACAGCACGAACTCTGCGACGAGTACGTACACGAAACATAGCTCACAAACGGACGGCTGGTCAGAACGGACAAACAGAAAGCACCGATAAACAGCAAGGCCTGAAAGAACGAAATGAATACCAGAAACGAGCAGACAATAAGCAGTGAAAATCAAAGAATCCTATATCAAGATATAGGCCACAATGACCAACAAATGCCAACTGACTACACGCACAAATAAACAGATATGCACGACAAGCACAAACTAAGCAGATCTGAGTCTGAAAACTGAAAAGCGCGAATCATATGTCACCAAACCTCTACTAACACGCGATAAACACGGCATCAGCAGAAGAAGCCCAACGGGTGCTAGACGTGGTGCTGAACTTCCCTTTCTAGTCTCGTGGAAGACGGCTTACGTCACGGCGTTCTTGAAGACCAGAAATTCAGACGACGTTGTCCGACCGTGTGTACGCAACACCAGCTTCGGACAAATTCCGATGGAAATGATCAGACGGAAATAGTCATCGGAAAATCCGAGCGTGTGTACGGGGCATTCGACCCCCGGTACAAACACAAAATGGCGGAAATGATACCACCATCACAGAGGGTTGTCAGAATGGAGCACTTACAGGCCTTGCTTAGAGAAATGCTGCATTCTGCTTTTGCGTGCGCTGGCAGAGGAATTCCCACTCCCAGAGAAAGAGTTGCGGGTACCAATCCAACAGCGCCTGCAAGAAGAGGGCGGTTTGAAGATGTGCTGGTCACTTCTGATATGAGATCATTCTTTCAGCCGACCCATCGACAGGTGTCATCCGGATCTAGCATCAGGGAACGCCTAGACCGACAGGTGTCCCACTACATCGGGTTAACAGCCGTGGACGCTCTGAGAAGTGATAAACCCCTGGACTACTGGGTGGGCAGGCTTGACCTCTGGCCAGAGCTTGCACAATTTGCAATGGAACTGTTGGCTTGCCCCTCGTCCAGTGTCCTGTCTGAAAGGACGTTCAGCGCAACAGGGGGGATTGTGACCGATAAGCGCACTCGCCTAGCTCACGACAGTGTTGACTACCTCACATTTCTAAAAATGAATGAGGCATGGATCTCAGAGGAATTCAACCCATGTGACCAGTAGACCATGTATATGCATAACTCTATAAATGATATATATAATCTAGCACACAGACCTTTTTTCTACCTTTGGCTCACTTGTACAAAAAAAGCACACCGTACTATATGCCCGTACCCTCCTGTTTGAAGAGGTTGAGCGGTGTCATATTTTTGGGTCCCGCAGCAAGTTGCTGGTGTCAGTGCTGGTGCCAGTGCTATCTCTGTGCTGGGGTCAGTTCTCTCTATCTCGGTGCTGGTGTCAGTGCTCTCTATCTCGGTGCTGGTGTCGGTGCTCTCTATCTCGGTGCTGGTGTCAGTGCTCAGTCTCTATTGCGCTGCTGGTGTCAGTGTTCTATCTCAGTGCTGGTGTCAGTGAGGGAGATAGCAGTGGAGAAGCCAATCAGCAGGCAGTGCCAGCACCATGGCTGAGGATCAGCACTGGACTGCACCTCCGGACCACCGCAGTGGAGCCCTGCATAGGTGGGGGTAAGGGCCGGGCAGAGGGAGGGGTCAGGGGCTCAAGCACAGGTTGGCACACTGGGACACTGGCACACTGTTCACAAACATTTGGGCACGTTCGCGGATCGCGTTCGCGAAACGTCCCGTTGGAAGTTCGTCCATCACTAGCCCTGACTCCTGAACAATGCCGACTGGTCTTTCAGCAGTGCTCCTGATACCCTGAACTTGTGATTTCCTGTCTGAATACCCGTTGCTGACCTTGGCTCCTGTTTGACCCTGCTTCTGGATCCTGCTTATCTGATCTTTGGCTTTTGACCCCGGCTCTCCACTGACCTTGCTTCTGGACTGTGTTTACCTGATCCCTGGCTCCTGATCCCGGCTTCTCCCATCTGACCTTGCCTTTGCCTGATGTCCTGGTACCTCGCTGCCCGACTTTGATGAACCCGGCTTCCCTTGTGACCTCGCTCCAGTGTCCTGTTGGGCTCAGCACTTCTGCAACTACAGTCCTGCGACTTCCTGCAAGAGGTCTCCGGGTCTTCTCCTACGGGCACTCGTGTTCCTCCTGGCCCTTGGCTCCTTCTGTTCCACCCTCAGCAGGCTGGAGATACAAGAGAGGCCGACCTCGTCAATTCAGTCTCCCTTCAGGTATGTGACATTTGGACACATTCTAGGGGGGGGGGCTTATAAATAAATTTAAGGACACGCAGACCATTTGGAGACATTTTAAGGGGGAGTGGGGCTTATAAATTAATTTAAGGACACACAGACCATTTGGAGCCATTTTAAGAGGGGGGGGGGGGGCTTATAAATTAATTTAAGGACACACAGACCATTTGGAGACATTTTAAGGGGGGGGGGGCTTATAAATTAATTTAACCACTTGCCGACCGCTCACTGTATATATACGTCATTTTTTTGAAGAGGGATATCTCGGTAACGGCAGCAGCTGCTGCCACGACCGAGATATCCATCTTTACAGTGAGCGGTTCTGTTTACGATAATGGTGGTCTCTGCGGCGGGTTCGCCGCAAGATCACCGTTATCGGCGGTGGGAGAGGTGCCACCCCCCTTCCGCCGCTCTCCCTCGCCTTCCGCCGATTGATGCAATGGCTAAGATGGCCCCCACTCGTCTCTATACCATAGGATGGCGGAAGCGACGTCAAAACATCACTTCCGCCCATACGTCTTAAAAGGAACATTTTTTTCAATGTTTTTATTCCAAGTCCAAATATGAGATCTGAGGACTTTTTGACCCCAGATCTCATATTTAAGAGGACCTGTAATTTTTTTTTTCTATTACAAGGGATGTTTACATTCCTTGTAATAGGAATAAAAGTGATCCATTTTTTTTTTTAAAACAGTGTTAAAATTAATAAATTCAAGTAAAATAAATAATTTAAAAAAAAAAAGCGGAAGCGAACGCATACGTGAGTAGCGCCCGCATATGAAAACGGTAGTCAAACCACACATGTGAGGTATCACCGCGATCGGTAGAGCGAGAACAATAATTCTAGCCCTAGACCTCCTCTGTAACTCAAAAGATGCAACCTGTAGAATTTTTTAAATGTCGCTTATGGAGATGTTTGAGGGTAAATGTTTGACGCCATTCCACGAGCGGGCGCACTTTTGAAGCATGACATGTTGGGTATCAATAATTCTAGCCCTAGACCTCCTCTTTAACTCAAAAGAATGCAACCTGTAGAATTTTTTTTAAAAATGTCGCTTATGGAGATTTTTGAGGGTAAATGACCTAAAAAATTTTGCAATGACCGCCATTTTATTCTCTAGGGTGTTAGAACCCCCAAACATTACATGTTTTTTATCAATTTACTCGGCGTAAAATTATCTTTCATAATATAAAAAAATTGGGCTAATTTTACTGTTGTCCTATTTTTTTTATTCAAAAAAAAAGGACAATGGAAACGCCCACAAAGTGACCCTTTTTTCCAAAAAAAGTATGCTTGTAAGACCGCTGCGCTAATACGGTGTGAAAAAATGTATTGCAATGACCGCCATTTTATTCGCTAGGGTGTTAGAACCCCCAAACATTATATAATGTTTTTTTTCCAAGTAATTTTCTAGAAAAAAAAAAAACCAAATGTTTGAAACTTTTACACAGCCTGGCCAAACAGAGGCCCAATATTGAAATAGCACCATCAGGCGTTCTACAAGCATAAATGACACATCTCATTTCTCAACCACCTATTACACTTTTGAAGGCCTGGAGCACCAGGACAATGGAAACGCCCACAAAGTGACCCCATTTTGGAAAGCTAACACCCCAACGTATAATCTAAGGCATAATGAGTCTTTTGAATGATTCATTTTTTTCCAGAAGTTTTGGGAAAATGTGGGAAAAAAATGAAAACGCATTTTTTTTACACTAAGTTGTTAATTTATAAGATATTTCCAACACATAGTATGTACATAGCAAAAATTACACCTCAAAATACATTCTACTACTCCTCCTGAGTATGGCGATACCAAATGTGTGAGACTTTTACACAGCCTGGCCACATACAGAGGCCCAATATTGAAATAGCACCATCAGGCATTCTACAAGCATAAATGACACATCTCATTTCTCAACCACCTATTACACTTTTGATGGCCCTGGAGCACCAGGACAATGGAAACGAAGTGACCCCATTTTGGAAAGCTAACACCCCAACGTATAATCTAGGAGGCATAATGAGTCTTTTGAACGATTCATTTTTTCCAGAAGTTTTGGGAAAATGTGGAAAAAAAAATGAAAACGCATTTTTTTTACGCATTTTTTTTAAATGTTGTTCATTTGTAAGATATTTCCAACACATAACATGTACACAGCAAAAATTACACCTCAAAATACATTCTGCTACTCCTCCTGAGTATGGCGATACCAAATGTGTGAGACTTTTACACAGCCTGGCCACATACAGAGGCCCAATATTGAAATAGCACCATCAGGCGTTCTACAAGCATAAATGACACATCTCATTTCTCAACCACCTATTACACTTTTGAAGGCCCTGGAGCACCAGGACAATGGAAACGCCCACAAAGTGACCCCATTTTGGAAAGCTAACACCCCAACGTATAATCTAGGAGGCATAATGAGTCTTTTGAACGATTCATTTTTTTCCAGAAGTTTTGGGAAAATGTGAAAAAAAAAAAAAAAAATGAAAACGCATTTTTTTTACGCTAAGTTGTTCATTTGTAAGATATTTCCAACACATAACATGTACATAGCAAAAATTACACCTCAAAATACATTCTGCTACTCCTCCTGAGTATGGCGATACCAAATGTGTGAGACTTTTACACAGCTTGGCCACATACAGAGGCCCAACATGCAAGGAACACCATGAGGTGTACCAGGGACGCATAGCATGCACATACCAAGAATTACACCCCAAAATACATTCTGCTTAGCAAAGAGTAAACAAAAGATTACCTGTGGTTTTAGTAGTGCAGTTGTCCACAGGAGGATAGCACTGGTCCAGGCAGCAGGCAGGAACTTATTCAGCAAAAGCGAACACAATTTTCCAGGCAACAGGCAGGAATACTGTCCATAGTCAATACAGGTAGCAGGCAGGGATACTGTCCATATACAGTCCAGGGTCAGTGCAGGCAGAGATTGTCAGCAGTGCCAAAATATTGGTCCTGGTAGTAGGCAGGAACATGGTCCATCCACGTGGTGTGGTCAGTACATGCGACAAGCAGAGGCATGATGGCATAGGTCCTACAGGCAGAGCAGGCAGAAGTAGGGCCTCGTTCAGGACAGAATGGGGACAGGGGTAGAGGCTTCTCCCACCCAAATCTCTTTGAAGCCTCCGAGCCTCCAGACCCTAATCTAGGAATGAGAAAACAAATGAAAGTTTTCTTCATCCAGAAAAACAATTCTGGAGCCCCTCACATATGTGAGACCCCTGTGTTATGAACCCCACTAGTCCACTGGCAGGGTACAAGATCAGTCCAAGAGGCAGGCAAAAGGCATGGTCAAACAGTCCAGGGTCAGTTCCAGATCAGGCAGAGGTATATACAGAATCAGTAGGCAGAAGCATGGTCAAAAACAGTCCAGGGTCAGTTCCAAATCAGGCAGAGGTATAAACAGAATCAGTAGACAGAAGCATGGTCGAACAACAAGCCAGGGTCAGTTACAGAGCAAGCAGAGGCATAAGGGGTGTGATGGTAAATGGCAGGAAGTGAGGGTTATGTTTACCATACTTCACTAATAATTCAGTGAAGTATGGTAACGGCGGAAACAGTTAACTACGCAGAGGCCTGGTTGGGAAGGACAATCTACACAATGATAAGTGGTGTCTCTTCTCAATCCTCGTTTGGAGCACACCCGGCATCTTTTCTGACGTTTTTGGCCTGTTGGAGTGGGAGGGATTTTATCGGGAAAGTGGCGTTCAGAGAGTCTGCTTATGACATCGGATCGAATATTTTGTGGTGGGCCGTTCGGGAATATAAGGGCAGTGGTGATTATCTCCTGGTAGCCAAGGAAGGGTCTGGGTCTTTCAGTGGAGTTGCGGTAGATAATATAACTGTTGTATGTGGCCAAATTGAAGAAATAAATAGCAACTTTTTTATACCACTGGTATGTTCTTCTTGTGGCAAGATAAGGTTCGAGCATCTGGTCGTTGAAGTCGACACCTCCCATGAACTTGTTGTATTCATGGATACACAGTGGCTTTTGTACGACTGGGCCAGTCCTCCTGGTGATCTCAACAAATGTGTTGTTGTGGATCGACGAAAGCATATACACATCCCTTCTGTCCCTCCACTTCACAGCCAGAATTTCCTCATTGCGTAAGCTCGCCGCCTCCCCTCTTCTCAGCTTCTTGTTGACAAGGCTTTGAGGAAAGCCCTTCCGGTTCGTCCGTACGGTGCCGCATGCTGGCGTGTTCTTCCTGTGAAGGTTTCGGAACAGGGGCAAACTTGTATAAAAGTTATCCACATAGAGATGGTAACCTTTCTCCAGGAGTGGGTTTATGAGTTGCCAAACCACTTTCCCACTCGATCCGATGTATTCTGGGCAATTAGGGGGATGTAGCTGGGTGTCCTTCCCTTCGTACACCATGAAGGAATATGTATAACCTGTGGCACGGTCACACAACTTATACATTTTCACCCCATAGCGGGCCCTTTTGGAGGGAATAAATTGTTTTAAGCCCAGCCTGCCAGAAAATTTGACCAGGGACTCATCCACACATACGTGCTGGTCTGGGGTAAACAACTGGGGGAAGATCTGAGAAAAATAATTTATTAGCGGCCGAATTTTATAGAGTTTATCAAAATCTGGGTCATTGCGGGGAGGGCACTGGGTGTTATCATTGAAGTGTAAGAATCTCAAAATCATCAGATATCTGGTCCTGGGCATTACATAAGAAAAGATGGGCATGTGGTAGATGTGGAGGGTTGACCAATAAGCTCGGATTTCGTTTTTGTTGTTTAGTCCCATACAGAACGTGAGGCCCAAAAAAATTCTAAACTCCTCCACCGTCAGGGGTCTCCACTCATAGGGACGGGCATAATAGGACGTGGGATTACTTGCAATAAATTGTTGTGCATATAGGTTGCACTGGGCCACGATCGATTCAAGCATGTCATTGGTAAAAATTAAATTGAAAAAATCCATCGGGGAAAAATTTTCTGTGTCCACCTGGACTCCTGGGTTGGCAGTGAAAGGGGGAACAATAGCTTGGTCCTTAAGTGGTTAAGGACACACAGGCCATTTGGAGACATTTTAAGGGGGTGTTTAGGCTAAAGCACTACAATGGAGCTGACAAAATACATTGTTAAGTGACTAGACTAGGTGGATATGGGCCCAGCATAGCATGCTGGGGAGGTTAGTGAAGGCAAATATGCATGAAGGACAAAAAGCGAGCATTAAAAGATTACAGCATGCATGAGGACAAAGGGGACATTCCCAGCATATTGCAATCATGGTAATTAGGGATTGAGGAAAGAAATACAATACATTAGCAAACATTAAATACAATAAAATGTGATGTTAAAGGATAAATCTTACCTTAATATAGTCCTTCTGCAGGACCTGAATGATAGCAGAACAGGTATCTGGGATAATGATCCCCAGAGCCTGGGGGTAGATGCCTGTCGAGAACTTGAGATCCTGGAAGCTTCTCCCAGTCGCCAAGTACTGCAATGTGGCAACTAGCCTCTGCTCCGGAGTGATGGCTTGCCTCATGCAGGTATCCTGCCTGCTGATATAAGGGGGTCAGCAAAGCCAACAGATGGTAAAAAACGGGGTCCGTCATCCTGAAAAAGTTCCTAAAATCGTCAGGATTATTCTCACGGATCTCACAAAGCAAAGGCATGTGAGAGAAAATGGTCAGCTGGTCAGAACGAACTTAACAGAACACACTAAAGAACAGCAAGGCCTGTGAAGAGCGAGCTGAAAATCAGCAACGGGCGGACAAGAACGCACTGAAAAAACAGATACGAATGGACTACACGTACTGAAAAACAGATACAAACCTCACAAGCACAAACTGAACGGTTAAACCATCTGAAAAGCGCAAATCGTCTCTCACCAAACTTCTACTAAACACAAGGTGAATAGGGATGGGCCCGGTGTTCGATTCAAACCCACGTTCGAATCGAGCACCGGGCGTTCGCCCGTTCGGCGAGCCCAGAACTATTTGGGCCGTTCGCATCACATTCGTGTGATGCGAGCGGCCCGCAATGCATTGCGCCAGGCGCAGTGCATTGCTGGCTGATGATTGGCCAAGCATGCACTGTGACCCTGCATGCTTGGCCAATCACAGCGCCGGCAGCGTGGAGAGCAATAATTGGCTACAGGCAGGACGCCTGTAGCCAATTATAGCTCATGGGCTTTAGTACACGCCCCACTGTATAAAAGGCCGCCGTGCCGTCGGCCTAGTGCACATGTGTTCCGGCTATGATTCTGATATAGGCAGACTGCTGATGCTGATGCTGATTCATTATCATTACTACTGAAGTGAATACTGATCATTAGAGAATATATATTCATTCTGCTGATTGCACTGCTGCTGAGTGGTGACATTATCTGCTGCTGAGTCTAACTGCTGTGATTCTGGGGATTAGTCTGGTGTGTGTGTGCTGTTAGTACAGCATTGCAGTAGCACCTTCTGTTCTATGCTGTTAGTACAGCATTGCATTATCACCTTCTGTCCTATTGTGATCTAAAAAAAAAATGGCGTGGGGTTCCCCTCAAAATCCATACCAGACCCTTATCCGAGCACGCAACCTGGCAGGTCACAGGAAAAGAGGGGGGACAAGAGCGCCCCCCCTCCCTCCTGAACCGTACCAGGCCACATGCCCTCAACATTGGGAGGGTGCTTTGGGGGTCTGTGACACAATTAAAAAGTTTAAAAAAATAAAAATAAGCATGGGATTCCCACCCCCCCCAGTCCATACCAGGCCCTTTGGGTCCGGTATAGATTTCAAGGGGAACCCCACACCAAAATAAAACAAAAGTGGCGGGGGGCACCCCAAAATCCATATTAGACCCTTATCCAAACATGCAGGCTGTCAGGCCAGAAAAGGGGGGTGGGACGAGTGAGTGTCCCCCCTTCTGAACCATGCCAGGCCACATGCCCGCAACATGGAGGGGTGGGTGCTTTGGGGCAAGGAGGGGCTCTGCCCCCCCACCCCAAAGCACTTTGTCCCAATATTGATGGGTACAAGGGCCTCGCCCCACAGCCCTGGCCCGTGGTTGTGGGGGTCTGTGGGCAGGGGACTTATCGGAATCTGGAAGCCTCCTTTCACAAGGGGGCCCCCAGATCCCAGCCTCTTCTATGTAAATGGCTATGGGGACAGTACCCCTACACATTCACCAAAAAAAGTGTCAAAAAGTAAGAAAAAAAAACACAGAGGCAGTTTTTGACAGAGCTCTCCCTGCTCCAAAGCACCACCTCCCCAATGTTGAGGGCATAAGGCCTGGTATGGTTCAGGAGGGGGGCGCTCACTTGCCACCCCCCCTTTTCTGACCTGCTGGGCTGAATAAGGGTCTGGTATGGATTTTGTGAGGGACCCCACGCCAAAAGAATTTAAAAAAAAAAGTTTTGGCGTGGGATTAACCTTCAAAATCCATACCAGACCCGAAGGGGACCCAAGGGGACCCCACTCTGTTTTTTATTTTCATACGTTTTAATTGTTCGCATGTTTTTTTACAATCAGCTGTCAGCGGGGAAGCCCGCTGACAGCTGATGAGTCATCGGTTGTTAGGATGCGGCGGCCGGCTTCCCGACCCGCTCCTTAGCAACAAGGTATTTGTCAAAAAAACAACCTGGGGGTCCCCTGGCCCCAGGCTGTTTTTTGACAAATACCACATGTAATACAACCAGCTAAAGCCTGGTGGTAAATATTGCATACTTTTTTACGCTCTGGTCCGTTTGTGAATTGGACTTAGGAGCTTTTTATGCAAAAGTTTTTCATTATCCGGTAAATACCGCATAATTATTTTTTTTTTATGAATTGGACTTTATTTACCACATGCGATAAGGGTATCATATTACTCATTCGCATAAATTAATGCATGCAGGAAATAGACTGATATGATACCCTTATTGCATGCAGTAAAGTTTAGTTAATCAACCTCTATGTTTTTTAAAAATACCGCAAATCCCTCATTTGCCCTTCAAAGTATTTAGATCGCCAAAAACAGCGATTGTGAATACTGTAATTATTTTTAAATCGGCGCCATTGGCAGCCAAGTAAACCGGAAGTTACATAGGAGACCCGACTTTGTTCAGGTCTCACTCTAGCCGGCAGAAGTGCCGGATCGAGGACCGGATCTCCCGGTGGGACAGGAGGCCTGGGAAGAGCAGTGGAACGTCCCCTTAACCGCTTCCCGACCGCCTCACAACGATGTACGTCGGCAGAATGGCACGGCTAGGCAAAACCATGTACAGGTACGTGGCCCTTCAAGAGCCTAGCCGTGGGTCGCGCGTGCCGGCGCGCTCGTGACCCGGTCGGGAGCTCCGTGACCACGGCCGCGGTCCCGCGATCGGGTCACAGAGCTGAAGAACGGGAGAGGTATGTGTAAACAAACCTCTCCCCGCACTTCCTACTCTGCCTGTCATTGATCGGCTGTTCCCTGTCATTGGGAAAGCCGATCAATGACGTCAGACGTCAGCCACGCCCCCTAATGTTAAAAAAAACACACACGTCACAGCCCATAACCCCTCCCCTCCCCCTAATGCTTAACTCTTTCACTGCCAGTGTCATTTATACAGGAATCAATGCATTTAAATAGCACTGATTGCTATATAAATGACAATGGTCCCAAAAATGTGTCAAAAATGTCCGATGTGTCCGCCATAATGTCGCAGTCACAATAAAAATCGCTGATCGCCGCCATTACTAGTAAAAAAAAAAAAAATATTAATAAAAATGCTATAAAACTATCCCCTATTTTGTAAACGCTATAACTTTTGCGCAAACCAATCAATAATCGCTAATTGCGATTTTTTTTACCAAAAATTTGTAGAAGAATACGTATCGGCCTAAACTGAGGAAAAAAAATGTTTTTTTATATATTTTTTGGGGATATTTATTATAGCAAAAAGCAAAAAATATTGCATTTTTTTCAAAATTGTCGCTCTATTTTTGTTTATAGCGCAAAAAATAAAAACCGCAGGGGAGATCAAATACCACCAAAATAAAGCTCTATTTGTGGGAAAAAAAGGATGCCAATTTTGTTTGGGAGCCACGTCGCACGACCGCGCAATTGTCAGTTAAAGCGACGCAGTGCCGAATTGCAAAAAGGGGCCTGGTCCTTTGGCTGCCAATTGGTCCGGGGCTGAAGTGGTTAAAGATAACAGCTGACAGCTTTTAGCCGCATCGGTTGTTATCCCTAAAGAGCCAACCGCTCCCTTTGAAAACGGTACCGGGGTAATGCATCATCCCGGTATAACCCCTTCATGCCGAGGCCGCATATGTGGGTACAATGTCACACGACCGCGCAATTGTCAGTTAAAGGAACGCAGTGCCGTATCGCAAAAAAACTACCTGGTCATGAAGAGGGGTAAAATCTTCCAGAGGTCAAGTGGTTAATGTATCAAAGTTGCTTCATGTACTGTTTTCTGTACACTAGATGGAGACAAAGTTCTCTTTTTACACCCCTGTATAATTGAATATATTTCTGACCACATTAAAGAGGTTTTTCACTTTCATCAACATCCCAACCAATCAGTTGTTTTACAGCTACTTATTTCTAGACTAGTGCACTGCTGAAAAATGTGTTCGTTTTCGTTTCATTCGTTATGCTCACAATTCGTAAATTCGAAAATAAAAATACGAAAATTTGAAAGAATAATTAACTAGCTAACTAAAAATAACTAGTTAATTACTCTTTCAAATTTAATTTTTTATTTTTGGATTTATGAATTTTAAAATTTTCGAACTTACGAATTTATGAAGTTACAGCTACTTATTTTGTGACATGTGCACTGCCGAAAAATGTGTTCGTTTTAATTTCATTATTTTTAATTCGTTATGATCACAATTCGTACATTTGAAAATTCGTAAATAAAAAAGAAAATATGAAAATTCAAAAGAACAATTATCTAACTAAAAATAAGAATAATTAACTAACTAGTTATTTTTAGTTAGTTAATTATTCTTTCGAGTTTTCACATTTTATTTTTTTATTTTCAAATTTACGAATTGTGAGCATAACAAATGAAACTAAAACAAACACATTTTTCGGCAGTGCACATGTCTAGAAAGAAGTAGCTGTAAAACAACTGGTTGGGATGTTGATGAAAGTGGAAAACCTCTTTAATGTGGTCAGAAATATCTTCAACACAGGGGTGTAAAAAGAGAACTTTGTCTCCATCTAGTGTATGGAAAACAGTTAACATTTTAAAGACATGAAGCAACTTTGATACATTAACCACTTCAGCCCCGGACCAATTGGCAGCCAAAGGACCAGGCCCCTTTTTGCGATTCGGCACTGCGTCGCTTTAACTGACAATTGCGCGGTCGTGCGACGTGGCTCCAAAACAAAATTGGCGTCCTTTTTTTCCCACAAATAGAGCTTTCTTTTGGTGGTATTTGATCGCCCCTGCGGTTTTTATTTTTTGCGCTATAAACAAAAATAGAGCGACAATTTTGAAAACAATGCAATATTTTTTGCTTTTTGCTATAATAAATATCCCCAAAAAATATATAAAAAAACATTTATTTTCCTCAGTTCAGGCCGATACGTATTCTTCTACATATTTTTGGTAAAAAAAATCGGAATTAGCGATTATTGATTGGTTTGCGCAAAAGTTATAGCGTTTACAAAATAGGGGATAGTTTTATAGCATTTTTATTAATATTTTTTTTTTTACTAGTAATGGCGGCGATCAGCG
Organism: Lithobates sylvaticus; assembly: GCA_028564925.1. NCBI lineage: Eukaryota > Metazoa > Chordata > Amphibia > Anura > Ranidae > Lithobates > Lithobates sylvaticus. Next base: position 174,231,933 of record CM053033.1, read on the forward strand.
ATTTTTATTGTGACTGCGACATTATGGCGGACACATCGGACATTTTTGACACATTTTTGGCACATTTGTCATTTATACAGAAATCAGTGCTATTTAAATAGCACTGATTCCTATGTAAATGACAGTTGTAGTGAAAGAGTTAACCACTAGGGGGCGGGGAGGAGTCAGTATGACGTGTTGTGTTTTTTTTTACAGTAGGGGGCGTGGCTGTACGTCTGACGTCATTGATCGGCGTTCCCGATGACAGGGAACAGCCGATCACTGACAGTCAGTGTAGGAAGCGCGGGGAGAGGTTTGTTTACACAAACCTCTCCCCGTTCTTCAGCTCCGTAACCCGATCGCGGGACACCAGCGGCGATCGGGTCCGCTGGTCCAGCGGCCGGGGTCACGGAGCTCCCGACCGGGTCGCGAGCGAGCCGCTGGCGCGCGCGCGCGACCCACAGGCAGGCACATGCACGATCACGTACGGGTACGTGATTTTGCCTGCCCGTGCCATTTTGCCGCAGTATATCTGCGTTAGGCGGTCGGGAAGCGGTTAACCACTTGACCTCTGGAAGATTTTACCCCCCTTCATGACCAGGTAGTTTTTTTGCGATACGGCACTGCGTTACTTTAACTGACAATTGCGCGGCCAATTTTATTTGGGTACAGCACCCAAATAAAATTTATGTCCTTTTTTCCCCACAAATAGAGCTTTCTTTTGTTATTTTATCACCTTTTTTTATTTTTTGCACTATATAATTTTGAAATTTATGAATTGTGATCATAACAAATGAAAAAGTATATATAAAAAAAAAAAAAAAAACACAACTAAAAATAAGAATAATTAACTAACTAGTTATTTTTAGTTAGTTAATTATTCTTTTGAATTTTAGGATTTTCTTTTTTGTTTTCGAATTTACGAATTTTCGAATTTATGAAGTTACAGCTCCTTATTTCCAGACATGTGCACTGCCGAAAAATGTGTTTGTTTTTGGTTTCATTCATTTTTTTTTTCTTTTTTCATTTTTCATTCGTTATGATTACATTAGGATCACATTATGTACAATTTGAAAATTCGTAAATTCGAAAATAAAAAATAAAAATCAGAAAATTGGAAGGAATAAATTAACAAACTAACTAAAAATTACTATTAAATTAAAAAGGTATTGGAATTTCCTTTCAAGTTTGGCTGTTAGTGATTGTAACGAATACGCATTTATCCGAAGTTACGAATTATCTGAAATAAAGAATGCTGCATCTAAACAAATGAAACGGAACAAATTAATAATAATAAAAAAATGTTTTTATTATTATTTATTATTAATAATTCATAACGTTCCATTCGTTTAGATACGGCATTCGTTATTTCAGATAATTCGTAACTTCGGATAAATTCATATTCGTTATGTTTGCTAACAGCCAAATTTGAAAGGAAATTCCAATACCTTTTATTTAATAGTTAGTTACAGTTAAGTTATTATTAGTTAGTTATTATTTCAGATTTTCGGGTTTTCGAATTTCCGAATTTCCAAATATTCGCAAGAATTTGTTTAAACGGGTTTCCAAATTAACACATTTGTTCAGAATTTGTTAAAAAACGAATTCGGAACTAAACAAATTGCTCATGTCTACTTATTTCCAAGTAATAATTATAACTCTTAAGACTCTGTTTACACTGGTGCGATTTCAGATGTGACTTAAGTCGCAGAGAATCGCATGACAATAGAAATCACATTGTTTTCAGTGGTGCCTGTTCCCATCTATGCGACTTAGCACTGTGCCATTATGGAAAAGGTTCCTGTACTACATTTGGTGGGATTCCAGTACGATTTTGGCCCCATAGAATATACAAACCTTATCCAAGTTGCATCCAAGTAGCACTACATAATCGCACTGAAAGCCGGGTCAAAATTGGATGACAGCAGTGTGAAGCTGGCCTAAAGTGTACGTTACTGCAACAAATGTTATTGGAAATATGTATATGTGGTTAGGTTACATTTTATGTAATATAGCGTCTGGATCACCAGCTATTTGGGGGAAACAACCAGCCAGTTTCCATTCTGACCGCTCCAAGCACAGAACCACTGGATGATCACTTTGTTTATGGCTGCTTCTTCTTCTTCTGTGGTTCCTGTATCCGTGATTGTACACAGTGGGTGTCTGTCAGCAGGTCCTGGTCAAGGGCCATGGCCAGGACCTGCTGATCGACTGTGTCCAATCACAGCCCAGAGCTATGTGTTGACAATTAACAGAGCTCTGTACAGAGGGAACAATCTCTCTATTTCTTACCCCTGCAAAGCACTACAGACCTCCCGACAAGAGTCCCGACTCACAACCATCCAGAGCAGAGCACTGTGAGTGTGTACATTACAGGCCTTCCCTCAGACCTCTGTCCAGATTACTGTGTGCATTACAGTAGGGTGACCAGACATCCCCAGTTTCCGGAAGAGTCCTCCGATTGAGGACACTGTCCCCGGAAGTCTTTTCCCGGTTTTGTGCCTGCTTTGCACGTCTGGTCACCCTACTCTATATTTATATAAAGAAAGGAAAACACAAAAAGGGAGCCCCCAAAGCTGCATAACCCAAAAGTATACAAAAAACACAGAAAGTTTCCCCAGGTTTTTTTAGCACCTCTGTGCAGACGTTGATGTGTTCCCTGGTAATGCTGTCACACACGAATACAAGACTGATGGAGTGCTTGGTGTTTTACCCCCCATCCTCCTCTCTGGGTCCCAGAACGTGGCCCCCTGCAAGCTCGGCGGACTATGCACCCACCCGGAGGACACGGGGGGGGGGACATGTGGCAGCGATGGGATCACTGGACAACTACAATCCTGCAATGCTGGTTTGTGCGATACATCCTCATGTCTTCATTCACCCATTGAATATAAAGCCCCTGGAAGAGACCAGAAATCGCAAGGATCGAAATGCATCAGGGTTTTTCATGTGGATACATATGTTACAAATACAATTGGCAAACCATGCTTGTACATAGAGTGTTTTTTGCTATGAGTGATGTTCCATGTTTGTTTTTGTGTCACAGCACCTATATGGATGATTCATCATTGTTCATTTGAAATTATTATTGTCTGTTAAATAAATTATTTTTTTACATCAACCATTTTCATTACAAATTCTCTGCTGCTAAAAAAAACCCTGGGGAAACTTTCTGTGTTTTTTGTACCCTACTCTATATTTGCCTGGGCTGTGAAATGTCCATCCAGTGCGGCGGAGGCAGGACTTCGTCTGAGGATAGCGTCCGAGCGGGGCTCTGTATAATCCGACTCCTCTCCTCCAGGGAAGGCTAAGCTACTGGGCACTGAACAGGCTGAGCTGATGGACACTAACCAGGCTGCATTTATGGGCACTGAACAGGCTGAGCTGATGGGCATTGAACAGGCTGCATTTATGGGCTTTAAACAGGCTGCATTTATGGGCACTGAACAGGCTGCATTTATGGGCACTGAACAGGCTGAGCTGATGGGCACTGAACAGGCTGAGCTGATGGGCACTGAACAGGCTGAGCTGATGGGCACTGAACAGGCTGAGCTGATGGGCACTGAACAGGCTGCATTTATGGGTACTGAACAGGCTGCATTTATGGGCACTGAACAGGCTGAGCTGATGGGCACTGAACAGGCTGAGCTGATGGGCACTGAACAGGCTGAGCTGATGGGCACTGAACAGGCTGAGCTGATAGGCACTGAACAGGCTGCATTTATGGGTACTGAACAGGCTGCATTTATGGGTACTGAACAGGCTGAGCTGATGGGCACTGAACAAATTGCATTTATAGGCATTGAACAGGCTGAGCTGATGGGCATTGAACAGGCTGAGCTGATGGGCAATGGACAGGCTGAGCTGATGGGCACTGGACAGGCTGAGCTGATGGGCACTAACCAGGCTGCATTGATGTTTTTCCCACTTTTCACTCTTGCACACTTTTTTTTTTAGTTTCCTTCCTCCCACTCTCCATGTAGCAGCTTGTGTGAGACATGCAGCAGATGGGCAATCAATGACTAACGTCATTGGTTTCCGTGGCGTTTAGCGGCCCTCACTGTCTAGCGTCTTTAGTTTCCCAGACTACAACTGCCCGCATTGAGCATGCGTGGCGGGTCCCCAGTGCGGATTGGCTGGTTGGGATGGTTGCATGTCGACCAGTGCAGATAACGGGGCGCATCTGAGCGGCCGGCACCTCGCAGCTGATCGGCTTACCCGGCTGGTTGCTTGGCAACCAGCGATGCTGACAACAGTCTCCCGATCAGGCAGATGCTCCTGACCGTTATGTGATATAAGTGTACAATCCTGTTATGTGTCCCAGCCCTGCCAGATTGCCATGTTTCCCAGCCACAGTTGACATAACACAACAGGTTTACATACGCGGGCACGACGTACGTATGCATGCGCTTCTGCGTGCGGGCACTTTACATTTTTATTATAAAACATTTGTATATAGTTTTTGGTGGGACTGATGATGTCATATGCTGTCATGGGGTGTGGGGGCCCATATACTCTCTGGTTACGATTGGTGGATGTTTACTTAACCCCCTTCCCGCCCGGCCTATAGCAGATTGACGGATGGGCGGTGGTTCCATTATCTTGACTGGACTTCATACGACGTCTTCCAGGATAACAAGCCAGTGCGCCCCGTTCGTTGTTGTGGTGTGTCAGTCTGACACACCGCAATGCCGATCTAGGTAAAGAGCCTCTGACAGAGACTCTTTACCACGTAATCGGCTGTCAGCTGTCCAATCACAGCTGATCACTGTGTAAACAGAAAAGGCCATGTATCGTCTTTTCCTCTATCGCGTCTGACAGACGGGAGTAGAGGAGAACCGATCGGCTGCTATCCTGACAGGGGGGGGGGGGTCTGCGCTGATTATCAGCGCAGCTCCCCTGAGGATGCCAACCCAGGACCACCAGGTATGCCACCCAGGACCACCAGGGATGCTAATCAGTGCCCATAAATGCCAATCAGTGCCCATCAGTAATGCCTGCCAGTGCCCATCAGTGATGCCTGCCAGTGCCTCATCAGTGATGCCCATCAGTGCCACCCATAAGTACCACCTTTCAGTGTCCATCAGTGCCACAGATTAATACCCATCAGTGCCGCCTATCAATGACCATCAGTGCTGCATATTAGTGCCAGTCAGTGCAGCCTCAGTGCCACAGATTAATGCCCATCAGTGGTGCATATTAGTGCCCATCAGTGCAGCCTCATCAGAGCCCGTCAGTGCAGCCTCATCAGTGCCCTTCAGTGCAGCCTCATCAGTGCCCGTCAGTGCAGCCTCATCAGTGCCCGTCAGTGCAGCCTCATCAGTGCCCGTCAGTGCAGCCTCATCAGTGAAGGAGAAAACATACTTATTTACAAAATGTAATAATAGAAACAAAGAAAAACTTTAAAAAAATTAAATAACAAAAATCTGTTTTTTTTTTTTTATTTGTTTAGCAAAAAATAAATAAAAACCCCAATAGTGATCAAATACCACCAAAAGAAAGCTCTATTTGTGGGGACAAAATGATAAAAATTGTGTTTGGGTACAGCATCGCATGGTCGCGCAATTGTCATTTACAATACGACAGCGCTAAAAAAAACCTGAAAATTGGCCTGGGCAGGCAGGGGGGAAAGTGCCCGGTATTGAAGTGGTTAAATACTTCTGCACAACAGTATGCACTTATCACGTGCCCGATGAAGAGGGTCCTACGTGGCTCTGAAACATTGCACTACACCGTTTTGTGATGTGATCTTACTATAATAAAAAAAAATGGACTAATTTGATGATCCTTGGTGTGCTGGTGAATATCTACATATAGCACAGGTTCCAGTATCCAGCTGTTGGTCGTTACAGCACCCAGTATCCGAAAGAGCTCATTCCAGGAATGTGTGCGATGGGAACATGGACTGTGTCACATATGGAAACAGCGCTTAAACCACACATGGGAGGTATCCCCGCCAACATTAGAGTGAGAGCAAGAATTCTAGCACAACATCTCTGTAACTCATAACTAGGGTTGAGCGAACCCGAACTGTAAAGTTCGGGTCCGTACCGGACTTTTGGGTGTCCGGGAACCGGACCTGAACTATTGGCTGTAAGTTTGGGTTCGGGTCCGGTGTTCGGCGCTGTATTGGCGCCTTTTTCACAGCTTTAGGCCAGCCAATGGATGATCGTTTTACTTGTGTGCCCTAGAAGCCATCACAGCCATGCCTACTAATGGCATGGCTGTGATTGGCCAGTGCAGCATGTGACCCAGCCTCTATATATAGCCCACACACAGCACACAGCGTCATTCTGTTAGACACACACTGTTAGGCAGGGTCCTGTGCTGCAGATAGATAGAAGATTTTAGGAGTTAGTGTGCTAAAGTCAGTCCACATTCCTGGAATTTTATTCTAATTAGTTAGCTCAGTGAGCGATCTAGATAGCTAGAATAGGGAGGGAGTTTATTTTGCAAAAGAAAGAGGCAGACATAATTCTTGAAGAGATTCCTAAATCAATTGTACCCTGGCTGGGGTGCAGTGCAGTCACAGTAACAGTGCCATGAGGCCAGTGCCAGACAAAATCTAAACGTTTTACCTTCAAGCTCAGTGCAACATTACTGCACTGCATATACTAAGACATACACCACAGTCTGTGTGTATTCTGCTATTGGAAAAACATTGCATAAAAATTTAATTTTGCTTTTTATTTATTTTTTCCCAATAGCATTTTCTGCGTGTTCCTACATACACGCTGTAGATACTGTCCGTGTAGTCTGATATTGCAAAAACATTGCAAAAAAATAAAATTTTGCAGTGTTTTTTTTTCTTCCCAATAGCATTTTCTGCGTTTTCATAAACGCTGTAGATACTGCCCGTGTAGTCTGATATTGCAAAAAAATAAAATTTTGCAGTGTTTTTTTTTCTTCCCAATAGCATTTTCTGCATTTTTATAAACGCTGTAGATACTGCCCGTGTAGTCTGATATTGCAAAAACATTGCAAAAAAATTAAATTTTGCAGTGTTTTTTTTTTCTTCCCAATAGCATTTTCTGCGTTTTCATAAATGCTGTAGATACTGCCCGTGTAGTCTGATATTGCAAAAACATTGCAAAAAAATTAAATTTTGCGGTGTTTTTTTTTCTTCCCAATAGCATTTTCTGCATTTTCATAAACGCTGTAGATACTGCCCGTGTAGTCTGATATTGCAAAAACATTGCAAAAAAATTAAATTTTGCAGTGTTTCCTTTTCTTCCCAATAGCATTTTCTGCGTTTTCATAAACGCTTTACATACTATCCGTGTAGTCTGATATTGCAAAAACATTGCAAAAAAATACAATTTTGCAGTGTTTTCTTTTCTTCCCAATAGCATTTTCTGCGTGTTCATAAACGCTTTAGACATTGTACGTGTATTCTGCTATATACAAAAACACCCATTTAGGGCGAGATCATAAATTTTGAAAATATGAGGAGATCATCAAAAAGGGGACGTTGCCCGGGTCGTGGTGCTGCTGGTGGCGCTCCTGTTGCAGGGAGAGGACGTGGTCGATCTGTGCCAGCTACACGCACTAGTGAAACACCTTCCTCAGGTGCGAGTAGGCGACAGAGCCTGCAGCGGTATTTTGGCGTGCCTAATGAGGCTGTACGAATGTTGAGGCCAGGACAAGTACAGGCGATAGTAGATTGGGTTGCTGACAGTGCCTCCAGTTCCTTCACATTGTCTCCCACCCAGTCTCCTGATGAAAGTTAATCATTTTTTCCAGAAAGTGCGTATTCTGGGGTATTCCCACCATATGTGCGGCATCGTGCCGTTGAGTTTCTGAGGTTCTTAATGACTTCCTGTACCTCTTCTGCTGAGAAGGGGGCCTCCAGCATTTTTTTTTTATGTTTTATTTTTTTTTATGTTATTTTAAGTTATTTCCCTATCCACATTTGTTTGCAGATCACTTGCCATGCTCTTAACAACATTTTGTTGCCATTTGCAGCCCTCTAGCCCTTCCCATGACCTTTTTACAGCCATTTTAGTGTTCAAAAGTCCGGGTCCCCATTGACTTCAATGGGGTTCGGAGTTCGGGGTCAAGTTCGGGTCAAGTTCGGTCCCGAACCCGGACTTTTTTCCGAAGTTTGGCCGAACCCGCCGAACCCGAACATCCAGGTGTCCGCTCAACTCTACTCATAACTGGTAACCTGTAAAAATTTGTAAAGCATCACCTATGGAGATTTGGAAGTACTGAAGTTTGGAGCCATTCCGCGAGTGTGCGCAATTTTAAAGCGTGACATGTTAGGCATCTATTTACTCGGCGTAACATTGTCTTTCACATTATACAAAAAAATTTGTTTGAAATATTGCTGTGCAAATACCATGTGACATAAAAAGTTGCAACAACCGCCATTTTATTCCGTAGGGTGTCTGCTAAAAAAAGATAAATAAACATATATAATGTTTGGGGGGGTCTAAGTAATTTTCTAGCTAAAAAGTGATGTTTTTTACATGTATGCAAGAGGGGCCAAAATTGTCTTGGGCTGGAAGAAGTGGTTAAACTGTAACAAACAAACCACCCACCATTATCCTGCTCATTTGTCTCCAAATATAAACAGATCCCCCTGTCCCCTGCCACCCACCATTAACCTAATACTCCTCCCCCAAACACCCACCATTAACCACTTGCTTACTGGGCACTTAAACCCCACTCCTGCCCAGACCAATTTTCAGCGCTGACGCTCTTTGAATTGCGCGGTCATACAACACTGTACCCACAAGAAATTTTTATAATTTTTTCCCCACAAATAGAGCTTTCTTTCTTTTTAGCTACATAAACAAAAAAAGATGGAAAATTGTGAGAAAAAAAAATCATGTTTAATTGTTTGTTATAAAATTTAGCAAACAGGTAATTTTTCTCCTTCATTGATATGCGCTGAGGCGGCACTGGTGGGCACTGATATGCACAGATAAGGTGGCACTGATGGGCAGCACTGTTGTTCTGGCACTGATATGCAGCACTGTTGCCTATTGCTAGGTGGCACTGGCAGGGGGCACAGGTGATCTGGCGGCAGCTCGCCGTGAGAGGGACTGATGTCCCTCTCATGGCCGCCGGTGATCGGCTTTTTCCTGGTGCCTCCATGGCAGCATACATGTGATAGAGCTCCGCCTCTACTCCGCCTTCAGGACTAGTGAATAGCATAAATTAAAGGGCATAGCCCCTCCACCAACATTCTCCTTTTTTTCCTCATACCTCTTGACTGGTGAAGAGTAGCAGTATGTCCATACCTCTGCAGTCGGCAGCGTCCGCCGGGTTAAGCCTCTCCCGTGCGCAGTCCCTGTTCTTGGGCCGCTATTAGCGCTGATAAGACTGGGAACCCCTTCTGAGGATCTTTTGGGGTCTTGCAGAGTTTCCTCATAGGAACGCAGTCTGCTGAATTTCCAGAAAAACTAATGCTGGTGATGACGGCGGGAGGATCAGATTCTCTTCCTTCTTGGTCAGGTTAGGTTTTCTTTTTGCTTCCATGTCTGCACTGTTTTTGAGCCCTGGTGGTTAAAGTTTATAGGTTTAAAAAAAAATAAAAAATGTCCCCTTTAAGACATTTATTCCCGGTCCGCACATGTGCAGAACGGGCATTTCCTTGCCATTTCTGATGTTTTTTTTTCTCTAGCTTTTTTGTCCTACCCTTCAGGGTTCTCACTCTCTTGCCATGGCCTTGGTTTTGTTTCTTTTTTTGCCAGTAATAGGGTAGGTCCTTCTAATTAAGCTGCTCTCCCCTTTTTAGCTTTAAAATGTTGGACTCAGGGCTGCTCTGCATATCAGGTGTATGCCCTGCAGTCCAAATTACTTCAGCAATACTGGTATGTGTGGAGCTGGCCATGCACCATTCAATTTTCTTGTTCAATTTCCTTTAGATTTGCCTTCAACTGTGTGGCACAGGGGCCTGCCTGATTGCATACAAATTGAAGGTGATTAGATTTGACCTCATATTGTATGGTTTTGGTAGATCTGAGGGAGATCTATAGACGGGGGTTGTGTAGTGTATGGCCAGCCTTATACTTTTATCTCACTCCTATTGCGGTGACTTTGTTTAAAAATTTGTTGTGCAAATAGACTCTATTTCTTTTTGCTTTCTTACTTTGCCTTCCTACAGCTGATCCTCCTGCCCATTATTTACCATGAGCCATTCGTCACAAAGCCACTGACAAACAAACTTCGTTTGTTTCAGCCCTGTTCCTTCAAAGCGGTCCAGAAAGTCCTCAAGGCGCTATGACAATGACGATAGTCCTGAGCGGAGGTCACACTCTTCTTTTTTTTTTTGAAGAGCAAAGAATTGTTTATTTTTGCCTGTGTTTCATCTTAAGTACACAGTATGAGATGGGTGTTATTAATTATTTTCCACCAATAAGGGGTACATGTTTGGGTGACATATTTCCTTTATAATAAGGGGAAGATCACATATTCATTATAATTATCCAATCATAAAATACACTTATTAGAATACATTGAGTTATACATGAGATAAAGAATAATTTGCACTAAACTTTTCCTTTAGCTGTCTGGCTGCTATGCTATTCTTGAATTTATAAGTTCCTTTATTAAGTTTTTTTTTTCAAAACTCTTTATTACAAAATCTTTTTTTTCCTTACATAATAATTTACATTGTACATTTTTATATGCTTTTACATTTCTTTATATAATACAAATTATAATTACATTTTCTCCTCTCATTCATTCCATTCTCTCTCACCATATATGGTCACCTTATACTATGTTTTCAGGTGTTCCTATATCCACGGTTAACCATGTTCTATTCCACTTTGCCCATTTATTTTCATATCTTCGCCCGTTTCCCCTTTGTTCATACATTATTTTTTCGTAGGGTAGGACCTGATTTACTGCTCTCACCCATTGGGTTACTGTCGGGGGATATGGCTGAATCCATTTTTCTATTATTTGTTTTCTTGCCAGAAATAGTACCTCCCTTAAGAAGGTATTATTGTCTCTATTGTCTCTCTCTTCCCTTAATATCCCCAGCAAACATAATTCCATCGTAGCCATAAAAGGTTTATTCAAGACTTTTCCTATTTTCCTAGCTACCTGTTGCCAATATTTTCCTATTTTACCACAGTACCACATTACGTGAAGGAAGTCTGCTCCCCCCTGCCCACATCTAGTACATCTTGGTTCAGTCATCCTCCCCATTTTGTACAGTCTATTTAGAGCCAAGTACGTCTGATGTATTATATTCATCTGTATTATCCTGTTGTTCATTGCGGGGGATACATTCAGATGGGAAGTGCAGGCTTCATCCCATTCATGATCGCTCATGTCTGGGATAGCCGCCTGCCACTTATCCCTTATTTTCAGTGGTTCACCTTCTATTTTCTTCTGTAACAGATGTGTATAAATTTTGGCTATTAATCCCTTAGGTCCCTGCGATCTCAAGATGCCTATAAGGGGATATTTAGATATTTTTAATTCCTCCCTTCTAAACTGTACCTGTAGCACCTGCCTCAGCTGAAGGTATCTGTAGAACTGTTTATTCAGTAAATTATATTGTTTACACAGGTTTTCATAGGTTAATATTACATTTTTATCCTAAAGCTGGCCAAAAGTTATTATCTTATTCTGCTTCCAAAATTTGCTGTCCTCAAATGTTTCCAGCTGTTCGAATTTTGGGTTGTTCCAAAGCGCAGTTTCTGTTGGGATACCAACAAATCCTGTCAGTTTCTTAGCCTCCCTCCATACTGTCCTTGCCACTTTCAGTAGGGGGATTTTTACTCCCACTCTCCTCAGATCTTTTAATTCTAATCCCATCATTAAGTCATCTATTTGCATTTTACTAAGAAGATATTCCTCTATCCTTGTTATTTTTTCCTGTCCTACCCATGATCTTAGATGTTTCAGTTGCCCTGCCAAGTAATATAAATATAAATCCGGGAGGGCCAACCCAGCTTCTGTCTTTGGTCTTTGTAATTTATTAAATTTTAGTTTGCATCTTCCATATGCCCAGATGAACCGAGTCATCTGCGAATTAAATTTTTTAAATATCTGTCTTGGTATTTTTACTGGGGAATGTGCAAATACATATAAACACTTGGGTAGTATAATAGATTTTATCAACTGAATTCTGCCTGCCATTGATATTGGTAGCTTTATCCATATTTCCAATTTTCTCTTAACATGTTCTACTAGTGGGAGTATATTAGCTTCCATCTCTCCTTCAGGTTTCAACGTAATATTTACTCCTAAATATTTAAAAACGTCAACTATTTTTAATGGGGTCTGAACTCTCCTTTCATTACCTGTTCCTAGAAGCATCAGTGCGGATTTTTGCCAATTTAATTTTAACCCTGAGAACCTCCCATATATTTCTATTATTCTCATTGCTTCCGTCAAAGATGCTTGCGCATCTCCCATATATAATATAATATCGTCCGCATATAAGCCTATATGTTCGTTTTTTTTCCCTACTTTAATCCCTTTATATTTGTCTGATTGCCTAAATCTATTTGCCAATGCCTCAATTGCCAGGGCAAATAATTGCGGTGACATTGGGCAACCCTGTCTTGTTCCTCTATATAATTTTATTGTAGGAGATAATATACCATTTATTAACAAATTGGAGCATGGTTGTTTATAAATTATTCTCACCCATTTTCTAAATTTTTCTCCAAATCCATTCCTTTCCAGGACTCTCTGCAGAAATTCCCATTCTATAGAATCAAATGCCTTGGCTGTGTCCAGCGATGCCAAGGCACTTGTTTCCGGGATAAACTCTCTCATTTGTATCATAAATTGCGTCCTTCTAATATTGATTAAGGTGGATTTCCCTGGCATAAATCCAGTTTGATCCTCCGCTATTATAGATAGAATTACCTGGTTGAGCCTTTTGGCAAGTACTTTTGCCAGTACTTTGTAATCTATATTTAATAATGATATTGGCCTGTACGACCCACATTCAGTTCTATCTTTGTCTGGTTTTGGTATCAGTATAACTGTAGCATCATACATGGAGGCAGGCATTTCTCCCCTTCGAAACGCCTCTCCATACATTTTGGTCATAACTGGTACCATAATCTCTGCATATCGCTGGTACATTTCCAATGGTATGCCATCTGGCCCTGGGGACTTACCCTTTCCCAAAGAGAAGATAGCTTCTCGTACTTCCTCTTCCTCTATATCCCTCTCTAACTCCTCTTTTTGTTCCTCTGTTAATTTAAGAAAGTCCAAGTCCTTCAGGTAATCCTCTATCTCTTCTCTTGTACAGGTCAATGTTGATGTATACATGGGATAAAGGAGCACGGGTGGGACTTTAAATGAAGCACACATCAGATAATTACTAATCAATTGATTTATTTCCTGTAGTCCATGATGGGGTATAGAACATTTTGGGCATGAACCTCTAAAAATGCTCTGGGCATATTGCCTCCATATAGTCAATCATGGACCGATAATGTATAACAATTGTAGTCAATTATGCAAATACAAAAAAAAACAAAACAAAGACACATGGGTACATAAATATAAAATGCTTGCAATGGTTGAACCCAAAATGACCATAGTGACCATGATGACTAAAAAACTACCAATTCATAATAAATAAAACAGGGTCATTAAAATCTTGATATTCCATGCTTGAGATGAAAAGATAATGGCTAAAAGCTCTACGCGTTTCGCGGTATTGCAACCGCTCATCAGGAGCATATATCATGGAATAATTCTAAAGAAAAAAGAGTAAATTCATATAAGCAAAATGGTTCAATTGGGTATAATACATTTTTTTGAGGTTGTGCAGCCAACTCACGTCTGCACCAGTGGGCCAGGTAAAACAGCATCCCAGGCCGCAAACAGGCCGCAGCATCAGGTCCACAGGCTTCAAGGTGGTCAGCAGGAATGGCATCCATCGCCGTAGACATGACCAGGTTGGGCATACAATGTATCTGTGAAATGAGTGTGGGTAAATGTGTGAATAATAAACAGTGTGAGACGAGCCTAGTGTGAGGAATGGTAGTGTGTGATGTGAGTCGGTGGATGTGAAGGAGAAATGAGTAATAGATAAGGAGAACAAATAGGGAGTGAAAAAGATGAGTGAACAAGGGGAGGGAAAGAGAAAAGGTGTAAATGTGAGGTGCATGAGAAAATGGTTGGTGAGCTAAGACTGAAAGTGTGTGTAAGGTGCTGGAGAAAACAGTGTAGAAAAAGTAGCCCAAACCTATGGAGATGTCCATGATGGAGCGCACTCATGGTCCCAAGTGACGGCGCCAGGCCAGCGGAACCCCACCGGGGAGTGGGAGCGCTTTCACCTAGGCGGCTCAGCCGTCTGGCGGTTAGCGCCAAGCCATCTCCCCAGTGTGGTCGTTGATGGACAGCGAGCGCCAGAAGGACGCCTGGAGTCCGGCGCATATAGCGTGACGTCGGTAAGGAGGGACCAAGTACCCGCCCCCTTAACATACGCCCGAAGGCAGGGAAGGGGGGGTAAACCCACGTGTCACATCTCAGCCTACGGTAGCCAGTACTGACGGATAGCATAGCGGTATCTAGGTCGCCGCTAGGGGCCCACAGGTGCAGGCAAAGCAGGACACAACAACCCATGTAAAACAAAAAAAGAGAATTTACAGGATCAGGACATCAATCCGACTAGGGTAATTTATAAAAAATACAGAAAATACTGCTGATGTGTGCTCCCATCCCGGAAATTTGGTTATTTGGAGAGAAAAAAGATTTGGAACTTTAACTGAGGCTGGCACAAAAGGGATGCCAGACTCCATTCCGGGTCAAATAGGATAAAGGAGCACGGGTGGGACTTTAAATGAAGCACACATCAGATAATTACTAATCAATTGATTTATTTCCTGTAGTCCATGATGGGGTATAGAACATTTTGGGCATGAACCTCTAAAAATGCTCTGGGCATATTGCCTCCATATAGTCAATCATGGACCGATAATGTATAACAATTGTAGTCAATTATGCAAATACAAAAAAAAACAAAAAAAAAACAAAACAAACAAAGACACATGGGTACATAAATATAAAATGCTTGCAATGGTTGAACCCAAAATGACCATAGTGACCATGATGACTAAAAAACTACCAATTCATAATAAATAAAACAGGGTCATTAAAATCTTGATATTCCATGCTTGAGATGAAAAGATAATGGCTAAAAGCTCTACGCGTTTCGCGGTATTGCAACCGCTCATCAGGAGCATATATCATGGAATAATTCTAAAGAAAAAAGAGTAAATTCATATAAGCAAAATGGTTCAATTGGGTATAATACATTTTTTTGAGGTTGTGCAGCCAACTCACGTCTGCACCAGTGGGCCAGGTAAAACAGCATCCCAGGCCGCAAACAGGCCGCAGCATCAGGTCCACAGGCTTCAAGGTGGTCAGCAGGAATGGCATCCATCGCCGTAGACATGACCAGGTTGGGCATACAATGTATCTGCGAAATGAGTGTGGGTAAATGTGTGAATAATAGACAGTGTGAGACGAGCCTAGTGTGAGGAATGGTAGTGTGTGATGTGAGTCGGTGGATGTGAAGGAGAAATGAGTAATAGATAAGGAGAACAAATAGGGAGTGAAAAAGATGAGTGAACAAGGGGAGGGAAAGAGAAAAGGTGTAAATGTGAGGTGCATGAGAAAATGGTTGGTGAGCTAAGACTGAAAGTGTGTGTAAGGTGCTGGAGAAAACAGTGTAGAAAAAGTAGCCCAAACCTATGGAGATGTCCATGATGGAGCGCACTCATGGTCCCAAGTGACGGCGCCAGGCCAGCGGAACCCCACCGGGGAGTGGGAGCGCTTTCACCTAGGCGGCTCAGCCGTCTGGCGGTTAGCGCCAAGCCATCTCCCCAGTGTGGTCGTTGATGGACAGCGAGCGCCAGAAGGACGCCTGGAGTCCGGCGCATATAGCGTGACGTCGGTAAGGAGGGACCAAGTACCCGCCCCCTTAACATACGCCCGAAGGCAGGGAAGGGGGGGTAAACCCACGTGTCACATCTCAGCCTACGGTAGCCAGTACTGACGGATAGCATAGCGGTATCTAGGTCGCCGCTAGGGGCCCACAGGTGCAGACCTGGCCCACTGGTGCAGACGTGAGTTGGCTGCACAACCTCAAAAAAATGTATTATACCCAATTGAACCATTTTGCTTATATGAATTTACTCTTTTTTCTTTAGAATTATTCCATGATATATGCTCCTGATGAGCGGTTGCAATACTGCGAAACGCGTAGAGCTTTTAGCCATTATCTTTTCATCTCAAGCATGGAATATCAAGATTTTAATGACCCTGTTTTATTTATTATGAATTGGTAGTTTTTTAGTCATCATGGTCACTATGGTCATTTTGGGTTCAACCATTGCAAGCATTTTATATTTATGTACCCATGTGTCTTTGTTTGTTTTTTTTTTTTTTTTTTTTGTATTTGCATAATTGACTACAATTGTTATACATTATCGGTCCATGATTGACTATATGGAGGCAATATGCCCAGAGCATTTTTAGAGGTTCATGCCAAAAATGTTCTATACCCCATCATGGACTACAGGAAATAAATCAATTGATTAGTAATTATCTGATGTGTGCTTGATTTAAAGTCCCACCCGTGCTCCTTTATCCTATTTGACCCGGAATGGAGTCTGGCATCCCTTTTGTGCCAGCCTCAATTAAAGTTCCAAATCTTTTTTCTCTCCAAATAACCACATTTCCGGGATGGGAGCACACATCAGCAGTATTTTCTGTATTTTTTATAAATTACCCTAGTCGGATTGATGTCCTGATCCTGTAAATTCTCTTTTTTTGTTTTACATGGGTTGTTGTGTCCTGCTTTGCCTGCACCTGTGGGCCCCTAGCGGCGACTTAGATACCGCTATGCTATCCGTCAGTACTGGCTACCGTAGGCTGAGATGTGACACGTGGGTTTACCCCCCCTTCCCTGCCTTCGGGCGTATGTTAAGGGGGCGGGTACTTGGTCCCTCCTTACCGACGTCACGCTATATGCGCCGGACTCCAGGCGTCCTTCTGGCGCTCGCTGTCCATCAACGACCACACTGGGGAGATGGCTTGGCGCTAACCGCCAGACGGCTGAGCCGCCTAGGTGAAAGCGCTCCCACTCCCCGGTGGGGTTCCGCTGGCCTGGCGCCGTCACTTGGGACCATGAGTGCGCTCCATCATGGACATCTCCATAGGTTTGGGCTACTTTTTCTACACTGTTTTCTCCAGCACCTTACACACACTTTCAGTCTTAGCTCACCAACCATTTTCTCATGCACCTCACATTTACACCTTTTCTCTTTCCCTCCCCTTGTTCACTCATCTTTTTCACTCCCTATTTGTTCTCCTTATCTATTACTCATTTCTCCTTCACATCCACCGACTCACATCACACACTACCATTCCTCACACTAGGCTCGTCTCACACTGTTTATTATTCACACATTTACCCACACTCATTTCACAGATACATTGTATGCCCAACCTGGTCATGTCTACGGCGATGGATGCCATTCCTGCTGACCACCTTGAAGCCTGTGGACCTGATGCTGCGGCCTGTTTGTGGCCTGGGATGCTGTTTTACCTGGCCCACTGGTGCAGACGTGAGTTGGCTGCACAACCTCAAAAAAATGTATTATACCCAATTGAACCATTTTGCTTATATGAATTTACTCTTTTTTCTTTAGAATTATTCCATGATATATGCTCCTGATGAGCGGTTGCAATACCGCGAAACGCGTAGAGCTTTTAGCCATTATCTTTTCATCTCAAGCATGGAATATCAAGATTTTAATGACCCTGTTTTATTTATTATGAATTGGTAGTTTTTTAGTCATCATGGTCACTATGGTCATTTTGGGTTCAACCATTGCAAGCATTTTATATTTATGTACCCATGTGTCTTTGTTTGTTTTGTTTTTTTTTTTTTTTTGTATTTGCATAATTGACTACAATTGTTATACATTATCGGTCCATGATTGACTATATGGAGGCAATATGCCCAGAGCATTTTTAGAGGTTCATGCCCAAAATGTTCTATACCCCATCATGGACTACAGGAAATAAATCAATTGATTAGTAATTATCTGATGTGTGCTTCATTTAAAGTCCCACCCGTGCTCCTTTATCCTATTTGACCCGGAATGGAGTCTGGCATCCCTTTTGTGCCAGCCTCAATTAAAGTTCCAAATCTTTTTTCTCTCCAAATAACCAAATTTCCGGGATGGGAGCACACATCAGCAGTATTTTCTGTATTTTTTATAAATTACCCTAGTCGGATTGATGTCCTGATCCTGTAAATTCTCTTTTTTTGTTTTACATGGGTTGTTGTGTCCTGCTTTGCCTGCACCTGTGGGCCCCTAGCGGCGACCTAGATACCGCTATGCTATCCGTCAGTACTGGCTACCGTAGGCTGAGATGTGACACGTGGGTTTACCCCCCCTTCCCTGCCTTCGGGCGTATGTTAAGGGGGCGGGTACTTGGTCCCTCCTTACCGACGTCACGCTATATGCGCCGGACTCCAGGCGTCCTTCTGGCGCTGGCTGTCCATCAACGACCACACTGGGGAGATGGCTTGGCGCTAACCGCCAGACGGCTGAGCCGCCTAGGTGAAAGCGCTCCCACTCCCCGGTGGGGTTCCACTGGCCTGGCGCCGTCACTTGGGACCATGAGTGCGCTCCATCATGGACATCTCCATAGGTTTGGGCTACTTTTTCTACACTGTTTTCTCCAGCACCTTACACACACTTTCAGTCTTAGCTCACCAACCATTTTCTCATGCACCTCACATTTACACCTTTTCTCTTTCCCTCCCCTTGTTCACTCATCTTTTTCACTCCCTATTTGTTCTCCTTATCTATTACTCATTTCTCCTTCACATCCACCGACTCACATCACACACTACCATTCCTCACACTAGGCTCGTCTCACACTGTTTATTATTCACACATTTACCCACACTCATTTCGCAGATACATTGTATGCCCAACCTGGTCATGTCTACGGCGATGGATGCCATTCCTGCTGACCACCTTGAAGCCTGTGGACCTGATGCTGCGGCCTGTTTGCGGCCTGGGATGCTGTTTTACCTGGCCCACTGGTGCAGACGTGAGTTGGCTGCACAACCTCAAAAAAATGTATTATACCCAATTGAACCATTTTGCTTATATGAATTTACTCTTTTTTCTTTAGAATTATTCCATGATATATGCTCCTGATGAGCGGTTGCAATACCGCGAAACGCGTAGAGCTTTTAGCCATTATCTTTTCATCTCAAGCATGGAATATCAAGATTTTAATGACCCTGTTTTATTTATTATGAATTGGTAGTTTTTTAGTCATCATGGTCACTATGGTCATTTTGGGTTCAACCATTGCAAGCATTTTATATTTATGTACCCATGTGTCTTTGTTTGTTTTGTTTTTTTTTTTTTTTTTGTATTTGCATAATTGACTACAATTGTTATACATTATCGGTCCATGATTGACTATATGGAGGCAATATGCCCAGAGCATTTTTAGAGGTTCATGCCCAAAATGTTCTATACCCCATCATGGACTACAGGAAATAAATCAATTGATTAGTAATTATCTGATGTGTGCTTCATTTAAAGTCCCACCCGTGCTCTTTATCCTATTTGACCCGGAATGGAGTCTGGCATCCCTTTTGTGCCAGCCTCAATTAAAGTTCCAAATCTTTTTTCTCTCCGTTGATGTATACATGTTAATGTAATATTTTTGGAAGGTCTCAAGTATCTCATCTAATGTATTTACCGTCTCCCTTTTCTAATTTTTCACCTCTGATATTGCTAGTGATGGGGTTTGCCGCCTTATCAAGAAGTTCAGCATCTTGTTAGCTTGCTGTCCTTGTTCAAAATTTTTTTGTGCATGTTGGAATTTCTTACGTTTAGCGTTAATTATTAGTTGGTTCTTATATTGCCGTGATAAGGCTGCCCATCTTATTTGATTTATATTTGAGGGGTCCCCTATAAACCTATTTTCTGCCTGTGCGCATAACTGTTCCATTTCCTCTTCTTCCTGTCTGTTAGTACGTTTAATGTATGATATTGTTGATCTTGTTATTCCCCTCAAGTATGCCTTAAATGTATCTCAAAGTACTCCATCTATTTTCCTGTTCCCATGTGCTTCCAGAAACATTCCCATTTGCTCTGGAATTCTATCGTTTGATCCTATCTGGGTCAACCATTGAGCCTGTATCCTATAACCCGGTCATATTCTTTTTGGACCTATTTTTAGCTCAAAGGTTAATCCAGAGTGGTCAGACACCCCTCTTGTCATATAAGCTACAGATCGAACCATTGGCAGGATCTTTTCGTTCCCCATTACCATATCTATTCTGGACATGCACCCTCTCCCTGGTGCATGCCATGAATAAGACCGAGTGCCTGGGTTTCTGATCCTCCATAGGTCAGCCCAGCCTACTTCGTTCATAAATTTCTCCAACACCTTCGGCCCTTCCACTCCTTTTTGCTTACTTCTCCCGAACCTGTCTAGCTTTGGATCTAAACACATATTGAAATCTCCCATACATACCACATGTGCCTCTGGGTATTCTGACATGAATATCACTGCCTCTTTCAATAATCGCATTGTAGCTGGGGGAGGGTTATAAATCCCCATAATTACAACTGGCAATGCATGCACCAAAGCAAAAACAAAAACATATCTTCCATCAGGATCTCTTTTTTCTCTAATACATTCCCATGTTACTCCCCGATGGACCAGGAGAGAAACCCCTCTTGAGTATGTTGTATGACATGAATGGCTTGACCGTATATACTCGAGTATAAGCCGAGATTTTCAGCCCTTTTTTTAGTGCTGAAAGTCCCCTTCTCGGCTTATAATCGAGTCAGTGCCGTCTGCCTACATGAACAGCTTGTCATGTAGACAGACGGCAGTGTTCAAAAGCCGCGCCGCCTCCTCTCGCCCGTCCGTGATAGGCGGACACTAATTTTCCCAGCAGTACAGTGTTCCGCCTATCACGGATGTCCTGTCATTCTCATCTCATGGACGAGGATGAGAGAATGTCCGTGATAGGCGGAACACTGCACACTGACTGCTGGGAAAACCGAGTGTTCCTCCTATCACGGACGAGGAGGAGGAGGAGGCGCGGCTTTCAAACATGTAATGGCGCCTGGCGCCTCAGCGTGTACGCTGATCGCCAGGATCAGCAATGGGGGGGACAGCGGACAGCCAGCGATCTGACACAGATCGGCGGGAGACAGATCGATCGGCACAGGTAGGCTGCACTGGGGACACGGGGGTTTGTATAGGACACAGGGGACATGTAGATGGGCATTTGCTGACACTCTTTTCCACTTACAGTAGCTGCTCCATTTCCCCCCCTCGGCTAATACACGGGTCAATAACTTTTCCCAGTTTTTTTTTGTGGTAAATCAGGGGCCTCGGCTTATATTCGGGACGGCCTATACTCGACTATATACGGTACTTCAGTCTCTCTTTGATCATATGTGTTTCTTGGATACAAATGATCTTGGCCTGCACTTTATTAATTTCTGTGAAAACCTGTGTTAGTTTTAATTGTGTTCCCATACCTCTCACATTCCATGACAAAAACGTGTACTGATTACTCATATTTATTGTATTTTATTTTAGCCATTGTTCCCCCAGAAAGAAAAAAAATCCTATGTCCCTTTTTTTTTTCCCCTTTCGTGACCATTCTCTTTTCTACCTCTCTCTTCTCATTCATCCATTCCACTCCATTCATCCATACCATTTTTTTAGGGCATTACCAACATATTGCATTTTGCCCTTATATAGGTAATTTATTTCGATCTCAGCCTGTCTGCTCCTACCTTCTCCCGCATTTTTTTTTTTCTTTTTCCTTTCCTTTTCCTCCCCCTTTTATATGTGTCAGAGATCAGGAATAAGAGGGGCGAGGGGGGAGCAGCCGAGGAGGGGGGAGGAGGAGGTGTCCTCCCCTCCTCCTTCTCCCTCCCTTTCTAAAAAGGAAGATGAGAAGGAAAAGGAAAAAAAAAAAAAAAAAAAACACTTCTCCTCCAACCAGCCAAAAAAAAAAAAAACACTTCTCCTCTCCCCCAATCAAAAAAAAAAAGCACAGCAGAAAAGCAAAAAAAAAAAAAAAAAAAAATATTTATTTCCTTGTGCACTGCTCCCTATCTCTATTTTCTCATCTACTCACTCCCCTACCCTCCCCCTTCCCCCCTTAAGTTTGTTTGTGTTTGTAGTGTTTATAATGCATGTTTTTTTTTATTATTGTGTTTTTAAACTTTAATATTTTTCTTCCTTGTTCAACCTCATATATTATATCTCAAAAAAAACAAAAAGGGAAGCCCTCCATACATGTCTTCCTATTTCACACCTCAGTGCTTAAAAAAAGAAAAAAAGAAAAATTATAACTAGTGTTTATCTCAGTGTGACTTTATCTCAGTTTTCCTATTTATACACACCCCATCACCCTCCGTTTTTCCCCCCCTCCTCCCCCTCGTTCTCCCTCCCCCTCCCCCATCAAATAAACATTTACCTTTCCCCTCTTCCCCCCCCCCCCCCAAAAAAAAAAGCACAGCAAAAAAGCAAAAAATAAAATAAAAAAGAAGAATAGAACACACCATAAAACAAAAAAAACAAAAAAAAAAAAGGGGACCCAAATCAATAAATTATTGAAGCTACTTCCTTTAGCCTAAAAGAATAGACAAGAATTAAATATAAAATATAAAATAGGGAAAAAGTCCCTCTCATCCCCCCGCCCCCGCCCCCCCAAAGTCCCGACCTTCCTGGTGTCTTATCTTTCAGGGCTTCTCTTATCGAGGCATAGGCTTGACTGTTCCCAGCCAGTCTTTGGCTTGTTCAGGTGTACTGAAAAACAAAGTCTTTCCCCCTTTCTCCACTCTCAATCGCGCTGGGTATGCCATAGAGTATTCGATTCCTGCCTCTCTCATTTTTCGTTTTATTTCATAAAATGTTGCCCGTTGCTTTTGCAGCTCCAGAGAAAAGTCTGGAAATATTGATACTTTACTGTTTTCATAGCGAATCTCTCCCTTTTGTCTTGCCTTCCGCAGGATTGTATCTCTATCTCTGCACTTTAGTAGGCGTGCCAACAGGGGTCTAGGGGGGAGCCCTGGTTTAGGTATTACTGCAGGCACCCTATGCGCTCTCTCCACTGCATATGCTGCTGATACCTCCATATCTGGAAATACATTTTTCAACCATTTTTCTATGAAGTCACCAGGATTAAACCCCTCTGCTTTCTCTGGTAAACCGACTATTCTTAAATTGTTGCGGCGCATACGGTTCTCAAAATCATCAGATTTTTGATGCCACAGGGTAATCTGTTTTTCTGTCATAGCTATCCTTTTAGGCATAGGGGTAACAGTATCTTCCAATAAAGCTGTCCTGTTTTCCACTTCCGTCATTCTCTCTCTTATACTCTGCATATCATGCCTCATCAGTCCTATGTCATTTATAATCTCATCCATTTTACCTGTTAAGGCTACGTTGCTCGAGTGGATGGCCTCCATTAACTGGGAGTTCATCTGTTCCAGGGTCAGTTTGGGATGCTTCTCCTGTTTTTCCGCCGCTTTCCCGGGCTGCGGCTGGGGCGTACTAAGCTTCTGGATCTCCAGCGCTGATGGTCCGCCACTCCGTGTCTGTGGAGGGCTGCGCCCGCCGTCTTGTTTATCCTTTCGTGCAAATTCTTTAAGGCGGTCGGCCGCCGACAGCTTACTATTACTCATCGCACCAGGCGTTCGTTTTCACGGGTTAGGGTCTCGGTAGCAGAGACTACTCAGGATTCTGTAGGAGACTCAGGCTGATCTCGGAACTCCCGCTGCTCACATCCGAACGCCGCGTCCGACCCTCACATCCGGTCGCGTCGGCGGAAGCGGAAGTCAAGCCCCCTCAGCTCGAGGTCACACTCTGCTTACCATAAATCTTCTAGAAGATCAGGATTTCATAGACGTCGTCATTCGCCTTTGCCTCCACCGCGGGCATCAAGGAAAAAATGCTGGGTCTGTGGCGCGGTTCCACTCCCCGATAAGCTTGTTTGCAAAGACTGTCTCAGGGACTATGCAGCTAACCGGGAATTAGAAGGCCAACAGGTGGTTGACCTACTCAAACAAACCATGAAAGACTCTCTTTCTGAACTGACGGCCGTGATTCCTGCTCACCCGGTTTCACAAGCTGCCCAGGTGTTGGATTTAGACCCCGACATTCCAGGTCCATAAGCTGTTAGTACTCCTTTGCCTCCATCAGGAAAAACGGCTAAACAAATCCCACCGGTAGATTCATCCGAGGAATCCTCAGATGATACTGAACCATCTGGTTTCAATTTCTCCCTGGTTCAACCCTTTGTACAAGTGGTGAGGAGCGCCATTGCCTGGGGAGACCCGGAATAGCCTCCTCAAAAATCAAAATCAAAAACCTATTTCTCATTCCTCAAGAGAAAGCAAATCTTCTTCCCATTAATGGGGGAGATCAGGGAAATCAGAGGATGAGTGGCACAAAACTGATAAAGTTTTCTCTAGCACGTTTATCCAAACTGTATCCACTGGCAGATTCGGATACTCAGTCCTTAAGTTCAATGACTGTGGTTGATGCGGCTGTAGTGCGTCTGGCAAAAAATGTAACGTTGCCAATGGAGGATTCAACGTCTTTCAAGCATCTTCTAGATAGATGTATTGATCTAGACCTCAAAAGGAGCTATCTAGCAGCAGGGGCGGCTTGCATTCCAGCCATTGCGCTGACATCCATTTCCAATGCCATCAGGTCTTGGACGGAAAATGTTGAGACAGCCCTGCATCAAGACGTTCCCAAAGATGACATAATCAAAGCTCTGGAGGAGCTTAAGTTGGCGGCGGATTTCGTGGGAGAAGCTGCAATTGACACAATCCGGTGTTCAGCCAATTCAATGCTGCAACTCTGTTATGGCAAAGCGGGCCTTATGGCTAAAGCCTTGGACAGCCGATCTAGCATCAAAGCAGATTTGGTGCAAGATCCCCTTTGAGGAAAATCTTTGTTTGGCGAGAAACTCGACAAGGCAATCTCCAGAGTAACAGGGGGCAAATCTGGCTTTCTTCCTCAGGACAGGAAGGTCCGGCGAACAAAGGCCTATTTATCACGATTCCGGCAATCTAATTCTAGAGACTTCCGGCAGTCTCGCCCCTTTAGGGACAACAAGAAATCGTGGAGAGGCACCCAGACTTTTTTTGGGAGCCAGAAAGAACAAGTCCCTCACTGCTCCCCAGGAGGGGACAAAGTCTTTGATGTCAGATGGGCGGAGACGCCCCCAGTGGGAGCCCGGTTAAAAAACTTTTTTCCCCATCTGGGCCTCCAAGTGTCAAGACCCACTTTCTCTCAGCAGCCTCCTCACACATCCTTCAAAGAAACAGTTACCAGCCTCCCCACAGAAGGCACTGGACTTAAACCAATTTTTGGAGTTCCTGCAGCGTCAAGGGGCAGCAATACCTGTCCCCCCATCAGAGCGATTTAAAGGTTTTTTCCACCCTTTTTCCTGGTGCAGAAAAAAACAGGCGACTGGAGACCTGTAATAGATTGGAAAAAAACGAAATCAATAAATCCATTTCGAAAGATTCAGATGGAGTTGCTCCAAACCATAAAATCAGGAGATTGATTAATCTCGATAGACCTGCAGGATGCGTACCTCCACATCCCTAGTCTACCATCCTTCCAGAAATACTTAAGGTTCGCAGTGGGTCATGTCCACCTGCAATTTCAAGCTCTGCCCTTTGGGCTGTGCACCTCCCCTCGGGTGTTCACAAAAGTGTTGGATATCTGTCTTGGCCCCTCTGAGAGAGAGGGGGTTAAGAATTTATCACTACCTGGATGATATCCTCTTGCTGTCAAACAATCCGAGCCAGCTTATAGTCCACAGGGAGATTCTTCTCCAGTCGTTGGAGTTCGGGTGGCTGGGGAACCATCGGAAGAGCCAATTAGTTCCAACACAGCAGATGGTTTACTTAGGAGCAATGTTCGATACTCTCCTAGGCACAGTCTCTTTACCCCAGATGAAGATGGAGGGCATCATTCAGAGGGTGACCAAGGCCATACAGAGATCCCATCTATCAGCCTCGCAGTGTCTGAGCCTTATTGGCACGATGTCCTCGTGCATACCTCTAGTCCCATGGTCTCACTGGCATCTGAGACACTTCCAGACGGGATTCTTGATACAATGGAGACGGCAACATCTGTCTCAGACAAACAGTTTA
This sequence comes from Lithobates sylvaticus, assembly GCA_028564925.1. Classification (NCBI taxonomy): domain Eukaryota; kingdom Metazoa; phylum Chordata; class Amphibia; order Anura; family Ranidae; genus Lithobates; species Lithobates sylvaticus. The sequence goes on from CM053033.1 coordinate 174,258,101, forward strand.
ACAACGCTAATGAGCAGGAGTCTACACTGGTGGATGAATCCAGAGAATCTCTCCCGGTTCCATCATTTTGGGTTCCCACTCATGGACCACAATTACGTCAGATTGGCCAGGGGTGGGGTGCCCATTGCAGAGAATTCCGGATTCAGGGAAGATGGTCCTTTCCCACCAGAGGGATAGTGTCCAACGTCCTTGAAATGAGGGCAGCATTTCTAGCCTTAACCTCTTTTGCATCTCAGGTCAAGGGACAGAGGGTACTTTTAAGTTTGGACAACAAGGCGGCGGTCTCGTACCTTCAGAAACAAGGGGGCACCCACAGCAAGACACTTCTGAGGGAAGTGGAACCTGTAATGCTCTGGGCAGAGAGGAACCTGGTAGACCTTAGGGCAATGTATCTCCCAGGCAAGATGAACACAGAGGCAGATGTCTTATCAAGGAGGTTTGGGGACAACGAATGGTCTCTACATTCCCATGTGTTCAACCAAATCTCCAATCTATGGCAGACCCCACAGGTGGATCTTTTTGCTACGCAGAAGAATTGCAAAATCAGGAGATTCTTCTGTCGCCTTCCACATCCACAGGCGGAAGGAGTAGATGCGCTATCTTGTCCTTGGACCTTCAAGACAGCTTACGCCTCTCCTCCTCGCCCACTCATTTTGAGGTTTCTCCTCAGACTCCTGAACAAACCAGTCCAAGTGCTAGCAGTGCTACCCTATTGGCCGAAGAGACCGTGGTTTCCACTAGCCATGCACCTCAGTGTGGAACCTCCAATCAGAATTCCTCCCTTTCCAGTTGTTGACCCAGGGCAGGCTGGCCCATCCAGACCCACAGAAGCTGGATCTTCGTGTATGGAAGTTTGAAAGGAGGAGGTTTGAATCGTTATGCTGTTCCCAAGAGGTCATATCAACCCTGTTGAAAGCTAGAAAGCCTACAACCAATACACTCTAAGCAAGAATTTGGGACAAGTTCTTATCCTATGCCACAGGAAAAGGATTTGATCCTATCTCTCTTTCCACTTCTGATGTTCTGAGTTTTCTGCAAACTGGTTTCGATTTTGGGGCTCAGCCAGAGTTCCCTCAAGGTACAAGTTCCGCAACTTCAGCAACTAACACCAGGTGGGCAGAAGACCCTCTAGTGGTTACGTTCCTCAGGGGAGTATTGAAGATGCATCCCCCATCCAGACGTTCCTATCCACTCATCCATTTTTACCGGTTGAAGAGGTCTCAATTTGGAACTTGACATTAAAAACAACTTTTCTGTTGGCTATTACATCCGACAGGAGGATTTCGGAAATCCACTCCCTGGGCATTGGGGATGATCACATATCCTTTTTTTTCCAGATGGGTAGAACTTCGCCCTCTCAGAGGTTTCACACCCAAGGTCACCTCAATGGCAAACTTATCAGAACCATGGGCGTTACCAGTTTTCATGGACACCAAACTCCTGTCATGAGTTAGACATATCCAAAGTTCTCAGGGCCTACTTGGAAGCCACAGCAAGTTTCAGGAACTCTGAAACATTATTCATCATCCCATGGTGTAAGAATAGAGGAAAGGACGCTTCTACCAGAACCTTGGCATCCTGGGTTGTCAAGCTAATCCAGAAAGGTTACAGGGTGAGGAACTTGGAGGAACAAGAGCGGTATCGGCATCTTGGGCAGCGAGGGCAAATGTTTCTCTTGAAACATTAGGCCCTTGGTCTTCCCGACACACGTTCCTCAAACATTATTGTATTGATCCCGGGGCTCTTGCAACCGTAGAGTTCAGGAGAAAATTGCTTCATGCGGCTAGGCCTGTGTTTTGATTAAAGTTTATTTTTTGTTAAAGCATTAAACCCACCCATGTGAGCTAGATATTTATCACATGTATGCTGCCATGGAGGCACCAGGAAAACGGAAAATTGTATCATACTTACCGTAATTTTCCTTTCCTGGTGCCAATCCATGGCAGCATAAACTCCCACCCTCGGTATTCTATATTACGAAGAATGTTGGGGGAGGGGCTATTCCCTTTAATTTATGCTATGCACTAGTCCTGAAGGCGGAGTAGAGGCAGAGCTCTATCACATGTATGCTGCCATGGATTGGCACCAGGAAAGGAAAATTACGGTAAGTATGATACAATTTTCCGTTTTTTTTCTCCTCACGCTGTCAGCGCGAGGAGAAAAAAATAGCTGATTACCAGCTCTGTTAACAACACACGATCAGCTGTCATTGGCTGATAGCTGATCACGTGGTAAGGGGTCAAACTACCCAACTATAAACCAATCCCTCTGTCTCCAACCACCCACCATTATTTTACCCATCTGTCTCCAACTACAAACCGACACATCTGTCCCCAACCACCCAACTATAAACCTATTCCTTTGTCCCCAACCACCCAACTATAAAACTATCCCTCTGTCCCCAATCACCCAACTATAAAACTATTCCTCTGTCCCCAATCACCCAACTATAAACCCATACCTCCGTCCCTAAACACCCAACTATAAACCCATACCTCTGTCCCAATCACCCAACTATAAACCCATACCTTTGTCCCTAACCACCCAACTATAAACCCATACCTCTGTCCCTAACCACCAAACTAGAAACTGATCTTTCTGTCCTCAACCTCCTGCCATTAATCTACCCATCTGTCCCAAACTATAATTCTATCCCTCTGTCCCCAACCACCCACCATTAACCTACCCATCTGTTTCCAACTATAAACCTATCTGTTGTCCCCAACCACCATTAACCTATCCCCATCCACCTAAATATAAATCAATCCATTGTCCCTAACCATCCACCAATAACTTACCCATCTTTCCCCAACCACCCAACTATAAACGGAGCCATCTTTCCCCAACCACCCAACTATAAACGGAGCCATCTTTCCCCAACCACCCAACTATAAAAACGGAGCCTTCTGTCCCCAACCCTTCACCATTAACCTACCCATCTACCCCCAACCACCCAACTATAAACCTACTCCTCTGTCCCCAACCACCTACTACAGATTTTTCTCTCCATCCCCAACTTAATGATCTTTCTCCAACAACCCACCCATAAACCATTCCCTCGGTCTCCAACCACCCAACTATAAACCTATCTCTCTGTCCCCAACCTCCTGCCATTAACCTACCCACCTGTCCCTAACTAATTCTGTCTGTCCCAAAGCACCCACCATTAACTTACCCATCTGTCTCCAACCACCCAACTATAAACCTATACTTCTGTCCCAAAACTATAAACCTATCCCTCTGTCCCCAACCACCCAACTATAAACCTTTCCCTCTGTCCCCAACCTCCTGCCATTACCGACCCACCTGTCCCTCCCCAACCACCCACCATTAACTTACCCATCTGTCTCCAAATACCCAACTATAAAACTATCCCTCTGTCCCCACTATAAAACCTATGCCTTTGGCCCCAACCTCCTGCCATTAATCTACCCCTATGTCCCAAACTATAATCCTATCCCTCTGTCCTCAATCACCCACCATTAACCTACCCATCAGTCTCCAACCACCCAACTATAAACGTATCCCTCTGTCCCCAACTATAAACCTATGCCTTTGTCCCCAACCACCCAACTATAAACTGATCCTTCTGTCCACAACCTCCTGCCAATAATCTACCCCTATGTCCCAAACTATAATCCTATCCCTCTGTCCTCAATCACCCACCATTAACCTACCCATCTGTCTTCAACTACCAATCTATAAACCTGTCTGTCCCCAACCACCCACCATTAACTTATCCCTCTGTCCCCAACTATAAACCTATCCCTCTGTCCCCAGCCTTCTGCCTTTAACCTACCCATCTGTCTCCAACTACCGAACTATAAACCTGTTGTCCCCATCCACCATTAACCTACCCACCTGTCCCAATCCACCCAAATATAAACCAATCCATTGTCCCTAATCACCCACAAATAACCTACCCATCTTTCCCCAACCCCCCCCGTTATAAGACAGATCCTTCTGTCCCCAACCCTTCACCATTAACCTAGCCATCTGTGCCCAACCACCCAACTATAAACCTACTCCTCTGTCCCAAACCACCCACTAAAGACTTTTCTCTCTGTCTCCAACCTACTGATCTTTCACTAACAACCCACCTATAAACCATGCCCTCGGTCTCCAAACACCCACCTATAAACCTATCCCTCTGTCTCCAACCACCCATGATTAACCTACTCAACTGCACCCAAGCACACGACTATAAACCTATCCCTCTGTCCCCAACCACCCACTATCTACCTATGTGTCCCCAACCACCAAACTATAAACCTAACCCTCTGTTCCCAACCCTCCATCATTAAAAGGAGTATGATGGAGGGTTGTATGGATGTTTTATTTTTAGTGTAGTTTTAATTTTGTGTATTTGGTGCTAATGGCCGTTATTGGTAATTTTGTTGTGTTTTTGTATCTTGTTCAGTTATTGTTGTGATCCTGTGTGGTCTTTGTTAAGTATGTCTGTGTCGTAATTATTTTTCAATTTCCCTTTGGTATTAATAAAGTATTCTGTAAAGGAGTTGTAAAGGCAGAAGGTTTTTTTATCTTAATATATTCTATACATTAAGATAAAAAGCCTTCTGTGTAGCAGCCTCCCCAGCACCTCTTAATTACTTACCTGAGTACCATCTCCATCCAGCGATGTCCACGAGTCCCTCGGCCGTCCCGCAGCTGTCAATCGAAGCCACTTAGCCAATCAGGAGAGAGAAGGGGGCCGAACGTAAGCTCCGTGTCTGAATGGACACAGAGCTGCAGCTTGGCTCGGGTGCCTCTATAGCAAGCTGCTTGCTGTGGGGCTACTCAACAGGAGGAAGTGGCCAGGAGCACCAAAAATGGACCAGAGAAGAGGAGGATCTTTGCTGCTCTGTGCAAAACAACTGCATAGAGGAGGAAAGTATTACAGGTTTGTTATTTTTTTATTTAAATAACGGGACTTTACAAATCACTTTAACCTACCCAACTGTCCCCAACTATAAACCTATCCCTCTGTCCCCAAAACATCCACCACCATTAACTGTAGGGGATCAGACTTAAGGTAGGGACCAACACACAGTTTCTTAAACAAAAGGTTCATATTTAATCCAAAGGATATTCACAAACAGAAGGCTCTACTGAGCCTTACTGTGTCCGTAGTCCGACAAAGTCCTTGGTTAAAGGTAAGTGTCCTTTATAACAATGCTCCTGGTCATCTCTTCACATAGAGACACAAACGCTCTCTGGAAGTGCTAGGACCAGCTGCCTTAATCAAGACCTAGGGAGAAGACATCAAACTCCGGTCCACGGAACTGGGAGTCTGTCCCACCATGAGCACAATCAGACTCCCAGTAAAACCAGCCCCGGAACGGACTTTACTAATACAGGGTAAAGAACTATCTTTTTTTTTTACCATGAAATCTTTGCTGGCATTACCTTAGATTGCAAATATAAGAATCCGTGGAGGAACTTACACTATATTACCAAATGTATTGGGACACCTGCATTTACACCCACATGAACTTTAATGGCACCCCAGTCTTAGTCCGTAGGGTTCATATTGAGTTGGCCCACCTTTTGCAGCTATAACAGCTTCAACTCTTCTGGGAAGGCTGTCCCACAAGGTTTAGGAGTGTGTCTAAGGGAATGTTTGACCATTCTTGCAAAAGTGCATTTGTGAGGTCAGGCATTGATGTGGATGAGAAGGCCTGGGTCGCAGTCTGTACTCCAATTCATCCCAAAGGTGTTCTATCGGGTTGAGGTCAGGGCTCTGTGCAGGCCAGTAAAGTTTCTTCACCCCAAACTCACTCATGTCTTTATGGACCTTGCTTTGTGCACTGGTCCAAATCATTTCGTGGAGGGGGGGATTATGGTGTGGCTTTTTTTTTTTTTTTTAATTTCAGGGGTTGGGCTTGGCCCCTTAGTTCCAGTGAAGGGAACTCTTAAGGCGTCATCATACCAAGACATTTTGGACAATTTCATGCTCCTAACTTTGTGGATGGCCCCTTCCTGTTCCAACATAACTGCACACCAGTGCACAAAGCAAGGTCCATAAAGACATGGATGAGCGAGTTTGGTGTGGAGGAACTTGACTGGCCTGCACAGGGTCCTGACCTCAACTGGATAGAAACCTTTGGGATAAATTGGAGTAGAGACTGCGAGCCAGGCCTTCTCATCCACATCAATGCCTGACCTCACAAATGCACTTCTGGAAGAATGGTCAAACATTCCCATAGACACTCCTAAACCTTGTGGACAGCCTTCCCAGAAGAGTTGAAGCTGTTACAGCTGCAAAGGGTGGGCCAACTCAATATTGAACCCTACAGACTAAAGCTGGATACACACAATACTATTTTCTGTCGATTTTTTTTTCCCCTTCAGACTTACCAAAACCATATAATACGAGGTTAAACCTTAAGAGTTTAAATTTGTATGCAATCAGTCAGGCCCTTGTACTACATGGTTTAGGTAAATCAGACAACAAAAGTTGTATAGTGTTTATGGGGTCTAAGACTGGGATGCCATTAAAGTTCATGTAAAGGTAAGTGTCCCAATACTTTTGGTAATATAGTGTATATCCCATCAATCACTTTTCCTGCCATGCGAACCTGTTTCACAGGCACCGGCTACACTACCCCTCTGTCCCTAACCACCCAACTATAAACCTACCCCTCTGTCCCCAACCACCCACTAAAGACATTTCTCTCTGTCCCCAACCACCATGAATAAAAAAAATACCTTAAAACAAAAGTTCTTGGATGTACGGTAACATTATAATATCGATGTCACAATAAAAGGAGACAGTGATTTTAAATAAAAACAAACTTTAATAAATTAAAAAATATAGATTGCATATTAGTTTTTCATTTTTTAAACAATCAACGACCTAAAGAAATTCTCATATGCCCCCTTCCCAATGTTCTATCACCTCATCAAAGAAAGCTGCACAGTAGTGATTCGACATTACACCTACATGGGGAAAAGCAATACACAGCCCCATCTGTAGCACTTGAACAGCGTATGCCAAGTGCCTGCCTGGTAGAAGAAGCACAAGCCCTCTACCATTTATATATACCAATTTTTTACCTTAAAGCTGAACTCCAGGCAGTTAAAGAAAAAAAAAAAAAAAAAATGTCTATACTCGTGAATACATCATTAAATGTATTTAATTTTTTTTAAATTCAACTGGCGTAGGCACCTTAATTTGTCATATTAGCCTCTCAAATTCCTCTGTACAGCAGCACTCAGACTGAGGGAAGAGGAATATGCCTGGGAGCCTATCAGGTATGCTGAATACAAATGTGCTGACAATGAACAAGCCGATTGGAGAAGAGAGTAGCATGAGAATAGGGACCGCGACAGTCTGTTGCTACTCTTTCACTGACCAATCACATGCTGGGAGATGAAACCACTGTATTCCTTAGCTGTAACTGAGCAAGTGGTCATCTTCCTGACGCTATGCCCAAGTGTGAACGGGGCCCAACTGTAGGTGGTGTCCTCTTAGCAGAGTAATGTAAACCTCAAAACTGGATAGACAGAAATACAAATGTATCGGCAGATCAAAAAGCTCCCTGTTTTGCCTGCAGTTCAGCTTTAACAATGACATGCCCCCCCCCCCCCCCATTCCTTCTTCCATGGCCTGCACAGCAAGATTTCCCTTAATTTGACCTTGCGCATTTGAAAGCCTCTTGTGGGAAGACCTTCTGATTCTCCACCTCAACAGGACCTGCTAGATTTACACATTGGCTGCAGGGCCAGTTGGCAGTCATTTTGTCACATTCCACACTTAAAAATGAGGCTCTACAAGACCCTCGATCCCCATTGCGTTTATCGCAAGTTTCTGTAATTTTTCCAGAAATGCACAAGTTTCATAGCTGGCTAGTAATATAGACAGGCAGTAGCTGAAAAACTGACAACTTTCCCCAGCGCACATAGGAGGTGCGCAATGTTCTACATGGCTACTGACACCATTGTACTTCATAAGCATCTATTGTCACAAAACTCTAAAACACCTGTCAGATTTCTACTGCTCCAAAGATGAGAAAAATGATGGAAGGGCCGACCTACTAGTAAATGTCCAGAATGGTCTTTATTAGACGTAGCAGTCCACATAAGAAACCCAAAGGGTTTCAGGAGCTAACAAAATCCCTTCATCAGGGCTGAGAAGAACTGGTTCTAATGCTGGGTTCACAAAGAATTTGGGTTCTGCGCACAGCAGGGGTCCGGTGCTTCCCTGATCTCAGTTTCATTTTTGCCTGAATTAGGACCTAAAACGAAGCCAAGGACGCACAGGACCCTTGTGCAATTTGCTCTACAGCCCCCCCCAGAGATTTGTGAACTGGCTCCATTGCTATCCGGTCAGTCTCCCGTCCTGCGAATTGGATGCAAGGAAACGCACATCCAATTCGCATAAGTGTAAACCCAGCCTCAAATTTTCCCAGTGCTAGTTCCAAGCCCAGTTGTTGCCTGCTCACCGATACGACCTCCATAGGAGTCTCCGTGCAGCTGTCCCAACCTTCCTTCCATCTTCCACATCACTAACCTAACCTTACCCCATTGGTTTCTAATCTCAGGAACGTCAAGCTTATTGGCTGCTTTAGATCAACTGATCCAGCCTGGCGCAGGGGGATTTTGGGAATCGGTAATCCGGCGCAGGGCTGGTCTCAGTCTTCCTTTAGGTTCTCAGACTACAATTCCTGGCAGTGGCAGAGCAGATAGCAACAAGCCAATGGACACCCTCCTTCCTGGTATGATGGGGATATGGCCTGTTTAGTGGGAGATACATCGTTGGGAGCTGCCAGGAAGAACCTAGGTGGCAACATAAGTGGCCATAAATACAAATCAAGCTTTGCTCACTTGCCCATTAGCCAACGAGCAGCGAAGCCCGGCCCATAACAGGCCACCCACCAGCAGACCGCTGGTATATTGAGATATATATATATATAGAGATATATATATATATATATATATATATATATATATATATATATATATATATATATATATATATATACACTGTTCAATGCCACCTCCAGATGGCAGCAACACTCTGTGCTATGGCCGCAAACAAGCTAGCTGATTACCTGCAGCCAAAACGCTACAAAAACACTGACCCTGGATACACACTGTAGGGTTGGTCGGAGGCTCTATTTGCATGCAGCTGGATATGCGAACAGCAGAAGCGCCTGCTATTGATATGTACAGAGAAGAAATCTGACAGCAGCTATTGGTTGCACAGAGATGCCAGGACACAATGGGATTGATTTAGTAAAACTGGAGTGCAAAATCTGGTGCAGCTCTGCATGGTAGTTTCTAACTTCAGCTTGTTCAATTAAGCTTTGACCAAAAAAAAAAATAAAAATAGAAACCATGTTTCTATGCAGAGCTGCACCAGATTTTGCACTCTCCAGTTTTAATAAATAAACCTCAATGCATCCTTACTTGCGTGCACATCATTATGCGCGCTCCACTGGTGCGAATGAGCCCTAGTTGGTTTCTGGAGACTGACACTATACATTTAGGAGAACAGGCAATATAAACAGCTTTGAAGATTGTGGGCAACACATGATGTGTTGCAATTGCTTTTTATATATCTGCAAAAATAAAGATATTGTTGTGTGCTAATCTATTGGTAACCGGGTTTATATTTCTGTCCAGATCTTAATCCTTTATTTCTTAAATTTTTTGCTGACTGCATCCCTGCTGCATTTTTTTTCTCTGTCTTGTCAAACTGTTGTCACCAAGACGATCCTTCAAGAGGAGCCCTATATAGTAGCAAAAATCTGACAGGGGTTTGAATTGTTTCCCCACATTATCCAATACTTTTGCCTGGATTTACACTTTAAACTTCCCAATTACCCAGTAATATTCTCCATTTGTTTGCAGCACTTTAAGTGTTAAAGTGAAAGACCATGCAAAAACTAAAATCCCGGCATCTATGGACACCAGGTATGTATACTCATTTATTCTTTACAGGGATAGAGAGGTTAGTGTTAGATTCGTGGTGTCTATAGATGCCAGGATTTTAGTTTTTGCATGGAGTTCCACTTTAAGTCTTAGAATTTGCCAATATGAAGACAGTACAGCTATGTGGGCAGAGTAAGCTATGGAGGGAATAAAATGTGCATGGGAATGCTTTCTAAAGTACACCGTCCACTTACAGGGAAGGGTTCACTTATTACATCAGGTCCCTCCACCCCTTTAGAATTTTCTACTTAAAATCTGTTATAAAATATTATATAGATACTTAAAAAAAAAAAAAAAAAAAAAAAAAAACGTATGCATGTACATTTTTTTTTTTTTTTTAATTATGTATTTATATATTACAATTTTTTTCTTTAAATAAAAAAAGAACACACACACATACATACATATATATATATATATATAAAAATATTCTTTTTAAAAAAATAAATATATATATATATAAAGTTATTATTTTTATAATTAAAGAAAAAATAAATTGTAAATAAAAAAAAAAAATAAATAAAAAATAAAAAAAAAAAATATATATATATATATATATATATATATATATATATATATATATATATATATATATATATATATATATATATATATATATATATATATATATATATATATATATATATATATATATATATTTTTTTTTTTTTTTTTTTATTTTTTTTTTTTATTTACACACACACACTATTTATTTATTTTTTTAATTATGTATATAATATTTATATATTACAATTTTTGTCTTTAAATAAAAAAATCACACATACACACGTTACTTTTTTATTTAAAGAAAAAAAAAATTAGGATTAACCATTCCAGGACCTTGCCATAAGGATAGTGATGTCGCCCTCTCCAGTTTTCGGGCTCATTCACATTAGTGGCTGAGGGGGCTGTAAAAATACACAGATGAGCTGCATTTTTATTCCTCTGCCCCCCCAACTGCCACTGCCCCTTTCACACAGCCATACAGGATCAGGTACGCCTGTCAGTTTTTCAGGTAGACCTGATCAAGCGGTCCATTCCTCTCTATGGGCCAGCGGGTGTAAACGCCGGATCTCCAATTCAATCTGCTAAAAACAAACAAAAGGGGAACCATCTCCCTCTATTTCAGCAGATCGGTGGGCAATCGGGTGTATATGGACAGCTGGTCCCTTTACTCCTGGCCGCCCCTAGCTTGGTCTGTGTCAGCTCTGCATAAAACTGAGCGGACACAGACCTGTCATCCACGTGCTTTGCTCTGCTCAGTAGGGGAATTAACAGACAGATCCCCTGCTGGGCAAAATTGGATCCGTCCTTAGGCTCCATTTACACTTCTGTAACTTGTCATGCCACTTTGGCAAGTGGAACCCTGTGTTTTTCAATGACAACAATTCAAATATATGCGACTTAAAAGAAAAGATTTCTGCACTACTTTGATCCGAATTTCATGTGACTGAAGTGCCATGGACTGCAATATAAAACCTCTGTTGTGCTGTGAACAAGGCTTATCGCCAAAACGCGTCTGCCACCATCTGTATACTCACTGTCATGGCTTAATTTGAGGATTATGGAGTTGCAAGCTGTTTTTCGTAAAACCTCAAAAGTCGCATGAAAGTTGCACCTGAATGTTATACATGTGACAGTTGTGCAATAGTTGTCCATTATCCTTGGTCAAAGCCAAAGTCGCATCAAAGTTACATTCTAAAGTCATGCAAATTTAGCAGCCTAAAGACGAGTCGCAAAACTAAAGTTATGTCGATTGAAAAAAAACTAAAAATAGCTCATACGATTGTGTCAATTATTTAGATTTTCTATAAAAAAAAAAATATAATAAAAAAACAGCATGTTGGATCAGGCACTTGATTCACCACAAAAATCGCCTGTCACAGCTGGCACACTAATGATGCGAAACGCAAAACGATTCAATGCTCAACACGAATTTCGTTAGTTTTTTTTCGACTCATCTAGGTCCTGCTTTTGGAGTCGCACGAGTGTAAAAGAAGCCTTAGCTGCAGAAGCAGCAGCTGCGAGGGGGGGGGTAAACATGCAGCAGCTGCGATTCTTTTGCTCTGGCCGGTCAGGAATTAAACCCCCCCCTTTTGCTTTTGGCTTGTGTAGCGCCCGCAGAGTGCGACTAGTGTGGGGTTCAAGGGGGGGTTAAACGTTTCCTGAGTGACTGTCAAATTCTCTCTGAAGAGAGATCCAAACACGGATCACTCTTAAGAGATCAAAGTAGATGTGAACCAGACCTAACGAGTATCAGGTAGCCATTTGTAAACGGGGCGGCGGGAGTTAATGTAATTAGTGAAATTTTTTGTGCAAGGTTTATTTTAAGAGCTGCATTGGGTATCTACAAAACGTACCTCTTCCTCTATACTAGAACATGATGGAACCCTTTTCAAACTGCATCTTTTTGGGGGGGGGGGGGGGGGCAAAAAATGTTTAAATATAAAAGGATGCCAATTGCTATCAGTAGTGAAATACGCTTACATTGCATAACTTATGTAAACATATAGTAGACGAATTACAGCAGGGGTAGGCAACCTGGGGCCCTCCAGCTGTTGTGGAACTACATTTCCCATGAGGCATTGCAAGGCTGGCAGTTACAATTACTTCCAGAGGCATGATGGGACTTAGTAGTTCTGCAACAGCTGGAGGGCCCCCAGGTTGCCTACCCTGGATTAGGGACTAAACCCTTGCCCCGGCAGTTCTTGAATGAAGAGTTTACACCTACCTACAGCATCTTTAGCTGCAGAAAATAGGAATCAGTAACTATATGCAGGGGGTTATATACAAAAGTACTAAACGCCACATAGCAAGCACAGGCCCGGTGTCTGGGCAGCTCCATTCAGCACTGGTGACTTTGGTCAGTTAGACACCTGTCTATAGGTGGTCCTTCACAGCTCGTCCTCCAAGCTTATTCAAGTCCATCCAAACTAGAAAATAGAATCCCCCCCAATCCCCGGAACTACTTAGAAGAGTTGAAGGTCAGAATCATCCAGCTGATCACAAAGTAGAAGAGGAAGATGGGATAGACGGCCAGGGCTCTGCGGTTTGGTGGCTGACTGTCCGCTAAAAAGGCAGTTGAGGCTGAAAAACAAAAACAAAAGAAAATACAATGACAACCTTCATAAAACGTCAGCATTTCCTGCTGTGTAAATATTTTTTGGGGGATCTCTTTAGTTTAATCCTCTTTTTATGGGGATATTGGTGTTATTGTGCTCTATTTACAAATTGTTGAGAAGTTGGAGATTCGACCCCGAAGTCTCGTCTCTATACCATAGGAGGTCAGAAGCGACGTCAAAACGTCACTTCCGCCCATACATGTAAATGGAACATTTTTTTCAATGTCATTTTTTCAAATGACTTTTTTTTTTTGTTTTTTTGTTTTTTTTTATTGCATTTAAGTCCAAATATGAGATCTGAGGACTTTTTGACCCAGATCTCATATTTAAGAGGACCTGTCATGGCTTTTTTCTATTACAAGGGATGTTTACATTCCTTGTAATAGGAATAAAAGTGATCCATTTATTTTTTAATTTTTTTAAATGAATAAATTCAAGTAAAATAAGAAAAAAAAAAATAAAAAAAAAAAAACTTATGCATACTTGAGTAGCGCCCGCATATGAAAACAGTAGTCAAACCACACATGTGAGGTATCGCCACGATAGGTAGAGCAAGAACAATAATTCTAGCCATAGACCTCCTCTGTAACTCAAAACATGCAACCTGTAGCATTTTTTCAATGTCGCTTATGGAGATTTTTGAGGGTAAAAGTTTGACGCCATTCCACGAGCGGGCGCAATTTTGAAGCATGACATGTTGGGTATCAATTTACTCGGCGTAACATTATCTTTCACAATATAAAAAAAACTGGGCTAATTTTACTGTCTTATTTTTTTATTAAAAAAAGTTATTTTTTTCAAAAAAAAAGTGCGCTTGTAAGACCGCTGCGCAAATACGGTGTGAAAAAAAGTATTGCAATGACTGCCATTTTATTCTCTAGGGTGTTAGAAAAAAAACAATATATAATGTTTGGGGGTTCTAAGTAATTTTCTAGCAAAAAAAAATGTTTTAAACATGTAAACACTGAGTCTGAAAAACAGGCTTAAGTGGTTAAGTAGTACAGTAATACCCCGGATTTCGACTAACGCAGTTAACGAGCGTTTCACAATATGAGCCATTATTTTTGTAAAATCCTGACTCGGTTTGCGAGCGGTGTCCCGCAAAACACGTGCAGTACCGCATTTGACCAGAGGTGCGGGGGCGCCGGTGAAATTCTGAGCTGCTCGGATGCACTCGGAGCCACTCTGAAACACTGCTTCCGAGCCTCTCCTACTGGCTCCAAACGGTTTCCGAGTGTTTCCGGCACCCCACCCCCACCTTTGGCCACATGCGGTACTGCATACCATAGAAGTCACTGTGGCATTGACTCCTATGGGGAAACTAGCTTTGATATACAAGTGCTTTGGATCACAAACATTCTTCTGTAACGACTCTCGGGCCGCCTGTTCTAAGTCATCGGGAATGGGCAAATAGCATACATTGTCTATTTTTTTTCTGGAGGAGCCTTCTGACGATTATATTGGTAAATTGGTTTTCTAATATGCTAGTCATATAAGAGTGATACTCTTGCGGCCCTTGTAACAATGTTTGTTGTTGAAAAGGATCGCATAAGGTTATGGCACTCGATTGTGTAAAGACAATTTGGCTGTCTGAGGCTCAGAACGAGGCTTGGTTAATTCCATAATGTATTTAAGATGGTAAAGCAGTGTGCCACCCATGCCCCAAGATGATGTCATTTGTAACGAAAAGCGTATGATGGAGCCACGTACTGATGTCCCCATCTCTTTCGTGTCGCGACGGACAGGTTTGTTTGGTTGTGCGACGGCCGACACACAAACTTAAGGTGCTTAAATTTTACTCATTACTGTGAGTGTTATTTTTATATTTAATAAACCAACCAAGGATTTTACACTATGTGGAGCCTTTGATCTCTTTTTGGTGCCTAACTATTAACTAACATACTGATTGATATCAGAAGTGTGGAGAAGCCCTGAGATGAAGAGAAAATCCCCGTCTGGGTTTTAGGCCACAGGCGTACCTCGACCCCCTATGACAGTGATGGTGAACCTTGGCACCCCAGATGTTTTGGAACTACATTTCCCATGATGCTCATGCACTTTGCAATGTAGTTGAGCATCATGGGAAATGTAGTTCCAAAACATCTGGGGTGCCAAGGTTCGCCATCACTGCCCTATTATAAGGGTTCCACAGGAGCTGGTAAGCAGTTTCTACAGCTGGTGGTGGATTCACTGCATTTTTTTTTTGGTGATGGATGATGGACACTGCTATTGATTCATTATCACATTATTTGTGGTCAACTTCACACAGATGAATATAATCCATATGAATATACTTTTGGACTTTACATTTATTATGTAGCGCGACTCTTATTTTCTTTATTATTTTTCAGTGTGTTACACAAAAGAACTTCTGCTTATGGTTCATTTATTTATTTTTTAGGGATAGGTGACTTAAAGCGCAGTTTTTACACTTTTTATAAAAACAAAAAATACACAAAGGCTTCATATATAAAAAAAAAAAAAAAAAAAAAAAAGGAAAGATCAGTACAGTGGAACCTTCGATTACGAGCATGATGCGTTCCAGGAGAATTCTTGTAAATCCAAAGCACTTGCATATCAAAGCGAGTTTCCCCATAGAAGTCAATGGAAACAAAGATAATTTGTTCTGCAATTACTTTTATTGCATGCAATACCGCATGTGGCCAGAGGTGACAGAGGGGGGCGCCAGAGAGCCTTGCAAATAACAGAGAATTTCCAAGTGTTTGAGTATTTCTGAGGGATTCCGAGTATTTCCGAATGGCCCTGAACCAATCCGAGTGTCACCGGTGCCCCTACACCTCTGGCCAAATGTGGTACTGCACACCCCATTAGCTTGAATTCTGCTCGTTTGCGAGACAACACTCGCAAACCGAGTCAGAATAAAAAAGAAAAAAAAAAGAAAGTCGCTCGTCTTTCAAAATGTTCGTTAAGCGCGTTACTCGTTAACCAAGGTTCCACTGTAGTTTATATATAGTCTGTACAGCAGAGCTCAGAGCTAGGAGAGGAAGTAGCAAGACTGGGACCCAATCAGGTGTGTTGCATGCTTGTGCTGACCAGGAGCGTACGGATAGGAGAGGAAAGCAGATGACCTAATCAGTATGCTGCTGTTTTTTTACTGTCCAGTCAGCATGCTGGAGGTGTATTTATTTTAACATACTGTCACTAGCGAACTGTCACCCTGATCACTGCCACAATTGTTACATTAGGACGCTGTACTGCACTGGTGACCACATGTATAAAACAAAAAAAAAAAAAAAGTAAAAAAAAAACGACAACTTTAAAAAACTCGCCATTCCTCTTACTAAGCTGTGTAGATTTTGGCTTTATGCTTAAGACCCCTTTCACATGGGATGAATCTGTTTGACTGACTCCAGTGATCCCTGCTAAGCTGGCGGATGACAGGTCCATCTCCACCCACTGTGCCTGTTTTCATCCGATCCGCCAGAAGGATTGAAAATAGGACCACCATCCGGCTGAATTTGGCAGACAGGATCGGATTGGATAGCAGTGGGTGTCAGCGGACACATCCGCCGCTCCATAGAGTTGAATGGGGCGGTCCAAATACAAAGGAATGTAAACATTCCTTGTAACAGAAATAAGATGACATGTCCTCTTTATTAAGAGATATGGGGTAAAAAAAAAAAATCATATCTCTCATTTACCTTTAACCAATTCAGCCCCGGAAGCATTTACCCCCTTCCTGACCAGAGCACTTTTTGCGATTAGGCACTGCGTTGCTTTAACTGGCAATTGCGTTGTCGTGCGACGTTGTACCCAAACAAAATTGACGTCCTTTTTTTTCCCCACAAATAGCGCTTTCTTTTGGTGTTATTTTATCGCCTCTGCAGTTTTTATTTTTTGCACTATAAACAAAAAAGGCCGACAATTTTGAAAAAAAAAAAGCAATATTTTTTACTTTTTGCTATAATAAATATCCCCCAAAACAAAATAAAACATTTTTTTTTTCCCTCAGTTTAGGCCGATATGTATTCTACATATTTTTGGTAATAAAAAAATTGCAATAAGCGTATATTGATTGGTTTGTGCAAAATTTATAACATCTACAAAAATGGGGGGCTAGATTTATGGCATTTTTATTATAAATTTAGTAATGGCGGCGATCTGTGATTTTTATCAGGACTACGACATTATGGCAGACACATCGGTCACCTTTGACACTATTTTGGGACCATTGTCATTTATACAGCGATCAGTGCTATAAAAATGCAATGATTACTGTGTTAATGACACTGGCAAAGAAGGGGTTAACCACTGGGGGGCGATGAAGGGGTTAAGTGTGTCCTAGGGAGTGATTCTAAACTGTGGGGGGGGAGGGTGACATGACATGGAGCAGTGATCTCTGTCATGTCACAAGGCAGAATGGGGAAATGCCTTGTTTACAAAAGCATCTCCCCGTTCTACCTCTCCGTGACACGATCTTGGGCACCCGGTGGACATTGAGTCTGCGGGACCCGCGGTCACGGAGAACACGGCGGGCACACGCATGCCGCTTCTTATAGGGAACGTACCTGTATGCCCTTTTGCCCACCAGTGCCATTCTGCCAACGTAAATCGGCGCTCGCTGGTCGGGAAGCGGTTAAACGCAAAAGTAAAAAAAAAATCTAAATTGTTTGCATTTGTTTTGGCCGGAGAACCGGAAGTGATATCAGAGGTCACTCCAGTCTTCCAAGGGCACAGAGTCAAGCGGGGGCCATCTTGCCCCTCATCCGAATTCCTGTCCAGCAAATATGCTTTACAGACGGCTCCAAGGGGGTAGCACCTCTCCCGCTGCCTCTAAAAGTGATCCCACGTCGAATACGCCCACAGGACCACTTTTATCTGACGCAGAATCACCCATAGTAATAAACGATACCAGGTTATCTAGCTGCCATAACACTGGTATTTAACGTATTTTTACTTGCCGATCAGCTAGTGGTTAAAATTTAAGTTTGCCTTTTCAGGAAAAAAAATAAAATGAAAATGAAAAGGTAAACTAACACTCTAAAGCACCTGATGCTGTTCAAAGCTTTTATCAAAAATTTAGTTTTTTTGAGTTCTATAAAATGAAACTGCGGTACTTACCAAATGTAGACCAAGCGAACATAATAACGACCACGACCAGCCGCATGACGAACGTCACTACGCTTACACTTGCTAGAAGCAACAATCTGCAGACCAGCATTGCAACGGTAAGGGGCAGAATACAATACCCCAACACACACAGACTCTGGAAGAAGGAGCTGCAAGGAGACACAAACACAACTGGTCTACATGGGAAATACCATCAGAAATGGTCCATTAGAAAACGAGAGATTAACCACTTCAGCCCTGGAAGATTTACCACCTTAATGACCAGGCCATTTTTTGTGATACGGCACTATTTCACTTTAACTGACAATTGCACAGTGTACCCAAAATTGATGTCCTTTTTTCCCCACAAATAGAGCTTTATTTTGGTGGTATATGATCACCTATGCGTTTTTTTATATTTTGTGCCATAAAGGGGTTAACACTAGTGGTGATCAAGGGGTTAAATGTGTTCCCTAGGGAGCTGTTTCTAACTGTGAGAAGATGGGACTGATTGGGAGCAGAGAGATCGCTGTTCCTAATCACTAACAGACAGACGATCACTCAGTACTCCCGACAGAACAGGGATCTGCTTTGTTTACACTGACAAATCCCTGTGCTGTGGAGCGATTGCAGGAAGTGGGTGGACATCGCGGCCGCCAGAAAAGCACATCAGCTCCCCCATAGTGGGGTGCGCGTCTGCTACAGCTGTTAAAAAGGGACAGACGAACAGCTACGGCAATTTGCAGGATCGAGTCGACCTGCCCCAGTATAATGATAGTGGCTGGTCAGCAAGCGGTTACCATCTGAATGTTGCAGCTGAAATCAAGGCTCAGACCAAGTTTTGTTTTTTCCAAACTTCTACTGTCCAATTTTGGTGCGAATTTTAGCTTCAGTTTCCTGTTCTTAGCTGACAGGAGTGACGCCCGGTGTGATCTTCTGCTGCCGTAGCCTGTTTCAAAGTTGGATGCGTTTTGCTTTCAGAGATGGTATTCTGCATACCTTGGTTGTAACGAGAGGGGTTATTTGAGTTACTGTTGCCTTTATATCATCTTGAACCAGTCTGCCCAATCTCCTCTGACATCAACAAGGCCTTTTCCTCCACACTCACTGGAGATTTTCTCTTTTTCGGACCAGACTCTATAAATCTGAGAGATGGTTGTGTGTGAAAATCTCAGTAGATCAGCAGTTTTTGAAATACTCAGACCAGTCCATCTGGCACCAACAACCATGCCACGTTCAGAGTCACTTAAATCCCCTGTGTTCCTCATTCTGATGCTTAGTTTGAACTTCAGCAAGTCGACTTCACCACGTCTAGATGCCTAAATGCATTGAGTTGCTGCCATGTTATTGGCCGATTAGCAATTTGTGTTACCAAGCAATTGAACGGGTGTACCTAATAAAGTAGCTGGTGAGTGTATGTGGTGTAATAGCAATATGTGTTTCATGACTAATAGGTAGGAAGGTCTTACATGGTTCCCCCGAGAAGCTTGGAGTTCAGTGTGATGACCACAGCTCC